>NC_059634.1:1769517-1948714 GCF_020424385.1 Procambarus clarkii | reverse complement strand
TTTTTGGCCTGTAGCGGCAAAAATCGCGCGGTTTTTGGCCGCTAGCGGCGAAAATCGCGCTATTTTTGGCCGGTAGCGGCGAAAATCGCGATTTTTGCCCGCCAGCTGCGAAAATCGCATGGTTTTTTTTTTGCGCAAAATAGCGCGGTTTTCGGCCGGTAGCGGCAAAAATAGCCCGATTTTTGGCCGCTAGCGGCAAAAATCGCACGGTTTTTGGCCGCTAGCGGCGAAAATCGCGCTATTTTTGGCCGGTAGCGGCGAAAATCGCGATTTTTGCCCGCCAGCTGCGAAAATCGCATGGTTTTTGGCCGGTAGCGGCGAAAATCGCGCGGTTTTTGGCCGGTAGCGGCGAAAATCGCGCTATTTTTGGCCGGTAGCGGCGAAAATCGCGATTTTTTTGCCCGCCAGCTGCGAAAATCGCATGGTTTTTGGCCGGTAGCGGCGAAAATCGCGCGGTTTTTGGCCGGTAGCGGCGAAAATCGCGCTATTTTTGGCCGGTAGCGGCGAAAATCGCGATTTTTGCCCGCCAGCTGCGAAAATCGCATGTGTTATTGCGCAAAATAGCGCGGTTTTCGGCCGTTAGCGGCAAAAGTCGCGATATTTTTGGCCGCTAGCGGCGAAAATCGCGCGGTTTTTGGCCGGTAGCGGCGAAAATCGCGCTATTTTTGGCCGGTAGCGGCGAAAATCGCGCGAAAATCGCATGGTTTTTGGCCGGTAGCGGCGAAAATCGCGATTTTTGCCCGCCAGTAGCGGCGAAAATCGCGCTATTTTTGGCCGGTAGCGGCGAAAATCGCGATTTTTGCCCGCCAGCTGCGAAAATCGCATGGTTTTCGGCCGGTAGCGGCGAAAATCGCGCTATTTTTGGCCGGTAGCGGCGAAAATCGCGATTTTTGCCCGCCAGCTGCGAAAATCGCATGGTTTTTGGCCGGTAGCGGCGAAAATCGCGCTATTTTTGGCCGGTAGCGGCGAAAATCGCAATTTTTGCCCGCCAGCTGCGAAAATCACATGGTTTTTGGCCGGTAGCGGCGAAAATCGAGCGGTTTTTAGCCAGTAGCGGCGAAAATCGCGCTATTTTTGGCCGGTAGCGGCGATTTTTGCCCGCCAGCTGCGAAAATCGCATGGTTTTTGGCCGGTAGCGGCGAAAATCGCGCTATTTTTGGCCGGTAGCGGCGAAAATCGCGATTTTTGCCCGCCAGCTGCGAAAATCGCATGGTTTTTGCGCAAAATAGCGCGGTTTTCGGCCGTTAGCGGCAAAATCGCCCGATTTTTGGCCGCTAGCGGCGAAAATCGCGCGGTTTTTGGCCGGTAGCGGCGAAAATCGCGCTATTTTTGGCCGGTAGCGGCGAAAATCGCGATTTTTGCCCGCCAGCTGCGAAAATCGCATGGTTTTTATGCAAAATAGCGCGGTTTTCGGCCGTTAGCGGCAAAAATCGCCCGATTTTTGGCCGCTAGCGGCAAAAATCGCGCGATTTTTGGCCGGTAGCGGCGAAAATCGCGATTTTTGCACCGCCAGCTGCGAAAATCGCATGGTTTTTGGCCGGTAGCGGCGAAAATCGCGCGGTTTTTGGCCGGTAGCGGCGAAAATTGCGATTTTTTAGCGGCGAAAATCGCCCGCCAGCTGCGAAAATCGCATGGTTTTTGGCCGGTAGCGGCGAAAATCGAGCGGTTTTTGGCCGGTAGCGGCGAAAATCGCGCTATTTTTGGCCGGTAGTTGCGAAAATCGCGATTTTTGCACCGCCAGCTGCGAAAATCGCATGGTTTTTGGCCGGTAGCAGCGAAAATCGCGCGGTTTTTGGCCGGTAGCGGCGAAAATCGCGCTATTTTTGGCCGGTAGCGGCGAAAATCGCGATTTTTGCCCGCCAGCTGCGAAAATCGCATGGTTTTTGCGCAAAATAGCGCGGTTTTCGGCCGTTAGCGGCAAAAATAACCCGATTTTTGGCCGCTAGCGGCAAAAATCGCACGGTTTTTGGCCGCTAGCGGCGAAAATCGCGCTATTTTTGGCCGGTAGCGGCGAAAATCGCGATTTTTGCCCGCCAGCTGCGAAAATCGCATGGTTTTTGGCCGGTAGCGGCGAAAATCGCGCGGTTTTTGGCCGGTAGCGGCGAAAATCGCGCTATTTTTGGCCGGTAGCGGCGAAAATCGCGATTTTTGCCCGCCAGCTGCGAAAATCGCTTGTTTTTTGGCCTGTAGCGGCGAAAATCGCGTGGTTTTTGGCCGGTAGCGGCGAAAATCGCATAGTTTTTGGCCGCTAGCGGCGAAAATCGCGCTATTTTTGGCCGGTAGCGGCGAAAATCGCGATTTTTGCCCGCCAGCGGCGAAAATCGCATGATTTTTGGCCGCTAGCGGCGAAAATCGCGCTATTTTTGGCCGGTAGCGGCGAAAATCGCGATTTTTGGCCGGTAGCGGCGAAAATCGCATAGTTTTTGGTCGCTAGCGGCGAAAATCGCTATTTTTTTTGCGATTTTTGCCCGCCAGCTGCGAAAATCGCATGGTTTTTGGCCGTAGCGGCGAAAATCGCGTGGTTTTTGGCCGGTAGCGGCGAAAATCGCGCTATTTTTGGCCGGTAGCGGCGAAAATCGCGATTTTTGCCCGCCAGCTGCGAAAATCGCATTTTTGGCCGGTAGCGGCGAAAATCGCGATTTTTCGCCCGTAGCGGCGAAAATCGCATGATTTTTGGCCGGTAGCGGCGAAAATCGAGCGGTTTTTGGCCAGTAGCGGCGAAAATCGCGCTATTTTTGGCCGGTAGCGGCGAAAATCGCAATTTTTGCCCGCCAGCTGCGAAAATCGCACGGTTTTTGGCCGGTAGCGGCGAAAATCGCATGGTTTTTGGCCGGTAGCGGCGAAAATCGCGCTATTTTTGGCCGGTAGCGGCGAAAATCGCGCGGTTTTTGGCCGGTAGCGGCGAAAATCGCGCTATTTTTGGCCGGTAGCGGCGAAAATCGCGATTTTTGCCCGCCAGCTGCGAAAATCGCATGTGTTATTGCGCAAAATAGCGCGGTTTTCGGCCGTTAGCGGCAAAAGTCGCGATATTTTTGGCCGCTAGCGGCGAAAATCGCGCGGTTTTTGGCCGGTAGCGGCGAAAATCGCGCTATTTTTGGCCGGTAGCGGCGAAAATCGCAATTTTTGCCCGCCAGCTGCGAAAATCGCATGGTTTTTGGCCGGTAGCGGCGAAAATCGAGCGGTTTTTGGCCAGTAGCGGCGAAAATCGCGCTATTTTTGGCCGGTAGCGGCGAAAATCGCGATTTTTGCCCGCCAGCTGCGAAAATCGCATGGTTTTTGGCCGGTAGCGGCGAAAATCGCGCTATTTTTGGCCGGTAGCGGCGAAAATCGCGATTTTTGCCCGCCAGCTGCGAAAATCGCATGGGGTTAGCGGCGAAAATCGCGCGGTTTTCGGCCGTTAGCGGCGAAAATCGCGCGATTTTTGGCCGCTAGCGGCGAAAATCGCACGGTTTTTGGCCGGTAGCGGCGAAAATCGCGCTATTTTTGGCCGGTAGCGGCGAAAATCGCGCTATTTTTGGCCGGTAGCGGCGAAAATCGCGATTTTTGCCCGCCAGCTGCGAAAATCGCATGGTTTTTGGCCGGTAGCGGCGAAAATCGCGCTATTTTTGGCCAGTAGCGGCGAAAATCGCGATTTTTGCCCGCCAGCTGCGAAAATCGCATGGTTTTTGCGCAAAATAGCGCGGTTTTCGGCCGTTAGCAGCAAAAATCGCCCGATTTTTGGCCGCCAGCGGCGAAAATCGTACGGTTTTTGGCCGCTAGCGTTGAAAATTGCGCTATTTTTGGCCGGTAGCGGCGAAAATCGCGATTTTTGCCCGCCAGCTGCGAAAATCGCATGGTTTTTATGCAAAATAGCGCGGTTTTCGGCCGTTAGCGGCAAAAATCGCCCGATTTTTGGCCGCTAGCGGCAAAAATCGCGCGATTTTTGGCCGGTAGCGGCGAAAATCGCGATTTTCGCACCGCCAGCTGCGAAAATCGCATGGTTTTTGGCCGGTAGCGGCGAAAATCACGCTGGTTTTGGCCGGTAGCGGCGAAAATTGCGATATTTGCCCGCCAGCTGCGAAAATCGCATGGTTTTTGGCCGGTAGCGGCGAAAATCGAGCGGTTTTTGGCCGGTAGCGGCGAAAATCGCGCTATTTTTGGCCGGTAGTTGCGAAAATCGCGATTTTTGCACCGCCAGCTGCGAAAATCGCATGGTTTTTGGCCGGTAGCAGCGAAAATCGAGTGGTTTTTGGCCAGTAGCGGCGAAAATCGCGCTATTTTTGGCCGGTAGCGGCGAAAATCGCGATTTTTGCCCGCCAGCTGCGAAAATCGCATGGTTTTTGCGCAAAATAGCGCGGTTTTCGGCCGTTAGCGGAAAATCGCCCGGTTTTTGGCCGTAGCGGCGAAAATCGCGCGGTTTTTGGCCGGTAGCGGCGAAAATCGCGCTATTTTTGGCCGGTAGCGGCGAAAATCGCGATTTTTGCACCGCCAGCGGCGAAAATCGCATTGTTTTTGCCCTGTAGCGGCTAAAATCGCGCGGTTTTTGGCCGGTAGCGGCGAAAATCGCGCTATTTTTGGCCGGTAGCGGCGAGAATCGCGATTTTTGCCCGCTAGCTGCAAAAATCGCATGGTTTTTGCGCAAAATAGCGCGGTTTTCGGCCGTAATCGGCAAAAATAGCCCGATTTTTGGCCGCTAGCGGCAAAAATCGCACGGTTTTTGGCCGCTAGCGGCGAAAATCGCGCTATTTTTGGCCGGTAGCGGCGAAAATCGCGATTTTTGCCCGCCAGCTGCGAAAATCGCATGGTTTTTGGCCGGTAGCGGCGAAAATCGCGCGGTTTTTGGCCGGTAGCGGCGAAAATTGCGCTATTTTTGGCCGGTAGCGGCGAAAGCCGCGATTTTTGCCCGCCAGCTGCGAAAATCGCATGGTTTTTGGCCTGTAGCGGCGAAAATCGCGTGGTTTTTGGCCGCCAGCTGCAAAAATCGCATAGTTTCTGGTCGCTAGCGGCGAAAATCGCGCTATTTTTGGCCGGTATTGGCGAAAATCGCGATTTTTGCCCGCCAGCGGCGAAAATCGCACGATTTTTGGCCGCTAGCGGCGAAAATCGCGCTATTTTTACCGGTAGCAGCGAAAATCGCGATTTTTGCCCACCAGCTGCAAAAATCGCATAGTTTCTGGTCGCTAGCGGCGAAAATCGCTCTATTTTTGGCCAGTAGCGGCGAAAATCGCGATTTTTGCCCGCCAGCTGCGAAAATCGCATGGTTTTTGGCCGGTAGCGGCGAAAATCGCGTGGTTTTTGGCCGGTAGCGGCGAAAATCGCGCTATTTTTGGCTTGTAGCGGCGAAAATCGCGATTTTTGCCCGCCAGCTGCGACAATCGCATGGTTTTTGGCCGGTAGCGGCGAAAATCGAGCGGTTTTTGGCCAGTAGCGGCGAAAATCGCGCTATTTTTGGCCGGTAGCGGCGAAAATCGCAATTTTTGCCCGCTAGCTGCGAAAATCGCATGGTTTTTGGACGGTAGCGGCGAAAATCGCAATTTTTGCCCGCCAGCTGCGAAAATCGCATGGTTTTTGGCCGGTAGCGGCGAAAATCGCGCGGTTTTTGGCCGGTAGCGGCGAAAATCGCGCTATTTTTGGCCGGTAGCGGCGAAAATCGCGATTTTTGCCCGCCAGCTGCGAAAATCGCATGTGTTATTGCGCAAAATAGCGCGGTTTTCGGCCGTTAGCGGCAAAAGTCGCGATATTTTTGGCCGCTAGCGGCGAAAATCGCGCGGTTTTTGGCCGGTAGCGGCGAAAATCGCGCTATTTTTGGCCGGTAGCGGCGAAAATCGCGATTTTTGCCCGCCAGCTGCGAAAATCGCATGGTTTTTGGCCGGTAGCGGCGAAAATCGAGCGGTTTTTGGCCAGTAGCGGCGAAAATCGCGCTATTTTTGGCCGGTAGCGGCGAAAATCGCGATTTTTGCCCGCCAGCTGCGAAAATCGCATGGTTTTTTTAGCGGCGAAAATCGCGCTATTTTTGGCCGGTAGCGGCGAAAATCGCGCTATTTTTGGCCAGTAGCGGCGAAAATCGCGATTTTTTTTGCCCGCCAGCTGCGAAAATCGCATGGTTTTTTGCGCAAAATAGCGCGGTTTTCGGCCGTTAGCAGCAAAAATCGCCCGATTTTTGGCCGCCAGCGGCGAAAATCGTACGGTTTTTGGCCGCTAGCGTTGAAAATCGCGCTATTTTTGGCCGGTAGCGGCGAAAATCGCGATTTTTGCCCGCCAGCTGCGAAAATCGCATGGTTTTTATGCAAAATAGCGCGGTTTTCGGCCGTTAGCGGCAAAAATCGCCCGATTTTTGGCCGCTAGCGGCAAAAATCGCGCGATTTTTGGCCGGTAGCGGCGAAAATCGCGATTTTCGCACCGCCAGCTGCGAAAATCGCATGGTTTTTGGCCGGTAGCGGCGAAAATCGCTAGCGGCGAAAATCGCGCTATTTTTGGCCGGTAGCGGCGAAAATCGCGATTTTTGCCCGCCAGCTGCGAAAATCGCATGGTTTTTGGCCGGTAGCGGCGAAAATCGAGCGGTTTTTTGGGTAGCGGCGAAAAGCGGCGAAAATCGCGCGATTTTTGGCCGGTAGCGGCGAAAATCGCGATTTTTGCACCGCCAGCTGCGAAAATCGCATGGTTTTTGGCCGGTAGCAGCGAAAATCGAGTGGTTTTTGGCCAGTAGCGGCGAAAATCGCGCTATTTTTGGCCGATAGCGGTGAAAATCGCGATTTTTGCCCGCCAGCTGCGAAAATCGCATGGTTTTTGCGCAAAATAGCGCGGTTTTCGGCCGTTAGCGGCAAAAATAACCCGATTTTTGGCCGCTAGCGGCAAAAATCGCACGGTTTTTGGCCGCTAGCGGCGAAAATCGCGCTATTTTTGGCCGGTAGCGGCGAAAATCGCGATTTTTGCACCGCCAGCGGCGAAAATCGCATTGTTTTTGCCCTGTAGCGGCTAAAATCGCGCGGTTTTTGGCCGGTAGCGGCGAAAATCGCGCTATTTTTGGCCGGTAGCGGCGAGAATCGCGATTTTTGCCCGCTAGCTGCAAAAATCGCATGGTTTTTGCGCAAAATAGCGCGGTTTTCGGCCGTAATCGGCAAAAATAGCCCGATTTTTGGCCGCTGGCGGCAAAAATCGCACGGTTTTTGGCCGCTAGCGGCGAAAATCGCGCTATTTTTGGCCGGTAGCGGCGAAAATCGCGATTTTTGCCCGCCAGCTGCGAAAATCGCATGGTTTTTGGCCGGTAGCGGCGAAAATCGCGCGGTTTTTGGCCGGTAGCGGCGAAAATTGCGCTATTTTTGGCCAGTAGCGGCGAAAGTCGCGATTTTTGGCCGCCAGCTGCGAAAATCGCATGGTTTTTGGCCTGTAGCGGCGAAAATCGCGTGGTTTTTGGCCGCCAGCTGCAAAAATCGCATAGTTTCTGGTCGCTAGCGGCGAAAATCGCGCTATTTTTGGCCGGTAATGGCGAAAATCGCGATTTTTGCCCGCCAGCGGCGAAAATCGCACGATTTTTGGCCGCTAGCGGCGAAAATCGCGCTATTTTTGGCCGGTAGCAGCGAAAATCGCGATTTTTGCCCACCAGCTGCAAAAATCGCATAGTTTCTGGTCGCTAGCGGCGAAAATCGCTCTATTTTTGGCCAGTAGCGGCGAAAATCGCGATTTTTGCCCGCCAGCTGCGAAAATCGCATGGTTTTTGGCCGGTAGCGGCGAAAATCGCGTGGTTTTTGGCCGGTAGCGGCGAAAATCGCGCTATTTTTGGCTTGTAGCGGCGAAAATCGCGATTTTTGCCCGCCAGCTGCGACAATCGCATGGTTTTTGGCCGGTAGCGGCGAAAATCGAGCGGTTTTTGGCCAGTAGCGGCGAAAATCGCGCTATTTTTGGCCGGTAGCGGCGAAAATCGCAATTTTTGCCCGCTAGCTGCGAAAATCGCATGGTTTTTGGACGGTAGCGGCGAAAATCGCAATTTTTGCCCGCCAGCTGCGAAAATCGCATGGGTTTTGGCCGGTAGCGGCGAAAATCGCGCGGTTTTTGGCCGGTAGCGGCGAAAATCGCGCTATTTTTGGCCGGTAGCGGCGAAAATCGCGATTTTTGCCCGCCAGCTGCGAAAATCGCATGTTATTGCGCAAAATAGCGCGGTTTTCGGCCGTTAGCGGCAAAAGTCGCGATATTTTTGGCCGCTAGCGGCGAAAATCGCGCGGTTTTTGGCCGGTAGCGGCGAAAATCGCGCTATTTTTGGCCGGTAGCGGCGAAAATCGCGATTTTTGCCCGCCAGCTGCGAAAATCGCATGGTTTTTGGCCGGTAGCGGCGAAAATCGCGCTATTTTTGGCCGGTAGCGGCGAAAATCGCGATTTTTGCCCGCCAGCTGCGAAAATCGCATGGTTTTTTTTGCGAAAATCGCGCGGTTTTCGGCCGTTAGCGGCAAAAATCGCCCGATTTTTGGCCGGTAGCGGCGAAAATCGTACGGTTTTTGGCCGCTAGCGGCGAAAATCGCGCTATTTTTGGCCGGTAGCGGCGAAAATCGCGATTTTTGCCCGCCAGCTGCGAAAATCGCATGGTTTTTATGCAAAATAGCGCGGTTTTCGCCGTTAGCGGCAAAAATCGCCCGATTTTTGGCCGCTAGCGGCAAAAATCGCGCGATTTTTGGCCGGTAGCGGCGAAAATCGCGATTTTTGCACCGCCAGCTGCGAAAATCGCATGGTTTTTGGCCGGTAGCGGCGAAAATCGCGCGGTTTTTGGCCGGTAGCGGCGAAAATTGCGATATTTGCCCGCCAGCTGCGAAAATCGCATGGTTTTTGGCCGGTAGCGGCGAAAATCGAGCGGTTTTTGGCCGGTAGCGGCGAAAATCGCGCTATTTTTGGCCGGTAGCGGCGAAAATCGCGATTTTTGCACCGCCAGCTGCGAAAATCGCATGGTTTTTGGCCGGTAGCAGCGAAAATCGCGCGGTTTTTGGCCGGTAGCGGCGAAAATCGCGCTATTTTTGGCCGGTAGCGGCGAAAATCGCGATTTTTGCCCGCCAGCTGCGAAAATCGCATGGTTTTTGCGCAAAATAGCGCGGTTTTCGGCCGTTAGCGGCAAAAATAGCCCGATTTTTGGCCGCTAGCGGCAAAAATCGCACGGTTTTTGGCCGCTAGCGGCGAAAATCGCGCTATTTTTGGCCGGTAGCGGCGAAAATCGCGATTTTTGCACCGCCAGCTGCGAAAATCGCATGGTTTTTGCCCTGTAGCGGCGAAAATCGCGCGGTTTTTGGCCGGTAGCGGCGAAAATCGCGCTATTTTTGGCCGGTAGCGGCGAAAATCGCGATTTTTGCCCGCTAGCTGCGAAAATCGCATGGTTTTTTTGCGCAAAATCGCGCGATTTTTTAGCGGCCGCGGTTTTTTAGCGGCGAAAAAATTGGCCGGTAGCGGCCGATTTTTGGCCGCTAGCGGCGAAAAATCGCACGGTTTTTGGCCGCTAGCGGCGAAAATCGCGCTATTTTTGGCCGGTAGCGGCGAAAATCGCGATTTTTGCCCGCCAGCTGCGAAAATCGCATGGTTTTTGGCCGGTAGCGGCGAAAATCGCGCGGTTTTTGGCCGGTAGCGGCGAAAATCGCGCTATTTTTGGCCGGTAGCGGCGAAAATCGCGATTTTTGCCCGCCAGCTGCGAAAATCGCATGTTTTTGGCAAAATAGCGCGGTTTTCGGCCGTAGCGGCGAAAAAATAGCGGCGAAAATCGCGCGGTTTTTGGCCGGTAGCGGCGAAAATCGCGCTATTTTTGGCCGGTAGCGGCGAAAATCGCGCGATTTTTGGCCGGTAGCGGCGAAAATCGCGCTATTTTTGGCCGGTAGCGGCGAAAAATTTTTGCCCGCCAGCTGCGAAAATCGCATGGTTTTTGGCCGGTAGCGGCGAAAATCGCGCGGTTTTTGGCCGGTAGCGGCGAAAATCGCGCTATTTTTGGCCGGTGCGGCGAAAATCGCGATTTTTGCCCGCCAGCTGCGAAAATCGCATGGTTTTTGCGCAAAATAGCGCGGTTTTCGGCCGTTAGCAGCAAAAATCGCCCGATTTTTGGCCGCTAGCGGCGAAAATCGTACGGTTTTTGGCCGCTAGCGGCGAAAATCGCGCTATTTTTGGCCGGTAGCGGCGAAAATCGCGATTTTTGCCCGCCAGCTGCGAAAATCGCATGGTTTTTTTTTATGCAAAATAGCGCGGTTTTCGGCCGTTAGCGGCGAAAATCGCCCGATTTTTGGCCGCTAGCGGCAAAAATCGCGCGATTTTTGGCCGGTAGCGGCGAAAATCGCGATTTTTGGCCGCCAGCTGCGAAAATCGCGTTTTTGGCCGGTAGCGCGAAAATCGCATGGTTTTTGGCCGGTAGCGGCGAAAATCGCGCTATTTTTGGCCGGTAGCGGCGAAAATCGCGATTTTTGCCCGCCAGCTGCGAAAATCGCATGGTTTTTGGCCGGTAGCGGCGAAAATCGAGCGGTTTTTGGCCGGTAGCGGCGAAAATCGCGCTATTTTTGGCCGGTAGCGGCGAAAATCGCGATTTTTGCACCGCCAGCTGCGAAAATCGCATGGTTTTTGGCCGGTAGCGGCGAAAATCGCGCGGTTTTTGGCCGGTAGCGGCGAAAATCGCGCTATTTTTGGCCGGTAGCGGCGAAAATCGCGATTTTTGCCCGCCAGCTGCGAAAATCGCATGGTTTTTGGCCGGTAGCGGCGAAAATCGCGCTATTTTTGGCCGGTAGCGGCGAAAATCGCGCTATTTTTGGCCGGTAGCTGCGAAAATCGCATTTTTTGGCCCGGCGAAAATAGCGGCGAAAATCGCGCGGTTTTTGGCCGGTAGCGGCGAAAATCGCGCTATTTTTGGCCGGTAGCGGCGAAAATCGCGATTTTTGCCCGCCAGCTGCGAAAATCGCATGGTTTTTTGCGCAAAATAGCGCGGTTTTCGGCCGTTAGCGGCAAAAATCGCATATTTTTGGCCGCTAGCGGCGAAAATCGCGCGGTTTTTGGCCGGTAGCGGCGAAAATCGCGCTATTTTTGGCCGGTAGCGGCGAAAATCGCGATTTTTTCCCGCCAGCTGCGAAAATCGCATGGTTTTTGGCCGGTAGCGGCGAAAATCGCGCGGTTTTTGGCCGGTAGCGGCGAAAATCGCGCTATTTTTGGCCGGTAGCGGCGAAAATCGCGATTTTTGCCCGCCAGCTGCGAAAATCGCATGGTTTTTGGACGGTAGCGGCGAAAATCGCGCGGTTTTTGGCCGGTAGCGGCGAAAATCGCGCTATTTTTGGCCGGTAGCGGCGAAAATCGCGATTTTTGCCCGCCAGCTGCGAAAATCGCATGGTTTTTTTAGCGCAAAATCGCGCGGTTTTCGGCCGTTAGCGGCAAAAATCGCCCGATTTTTGGCCGCTAGCGGCGAAAATCGCGCGGTTTTTGGCCGGTAGCGGCGAAAATCGCGCTATTTTTGGCCGGTAGCGGCGAAAATCGCGATTTTTGCCCGCCAGCTGCGAAAATCGCATGGTTTTTGGCCGGTAGCGGCGAAAATCGCGCGGTTTTTGGCCGGTAGCGGCGAAAATCGCGCTATTTTTGGCCGGTAGCGGCGAAAATCGCGATTTTTGCCCGCCAGCTGCGAAAATCGCATGGTTTTTTTGCGCAAAATAGCGCGGTTTTCGGCCGTTAGCGGCAAAAATCGCGCGATTTTTGGCCGCTAGCGGCGAAAATCGCGCGGTTTTTGGCCGCTAGCGGCGAAAATCGCGCTATTTTTGGCCGGTAGCGGCGAAAATCGCGATTTTTGCCCGCCAGCTGCGAAAATCGCATGGTTTTTGGCCGGTAGCGGCGAAAATCGCGCGGTTTTTGGCCGGTAGCGGCGAAAATCGCGCTATTTTTGGCCGGTAGCGGCGAAAATCGCGATTTTTGCCCGCCAGCTGCGAAAATCGCATAGCGGCGAAAATCGCGTGGTTTTTGGCCGGTAGCGGCGAAAATCGCGCGGTTTTTGGCCGGTAGCGGCGAAAATCGCGCTATTTTTGGCCGGTAGCGGCGAAAATCGCGATTTTTGCCCGCCAGCTGCGAAAATCGCATGGTTTTTTGCGCAAAATAGCGCGGTTTTCGGCCGTTAGCGGCGAAAATCGCATGTTTTTTGGCCGGTAGCGGCGAAAATCGCGCGGTTTTTGGCCGCTAGCGGCGAAAATCGCGCTATTTTTGGCCGGTAGCGGCGAAAATCGCGATTTTTGCCCGCCAGCTGCGAAAATCGCATGGTTTTTGGCCGGTAGCGGCGAAAATCGCGCGGTTTTTGGCCGGTAGCGGCGAAAATCGCGCTATTTTTGGCCGGTAGCGGCGAAAATCGCGATTTTTGCCCGCCAGCTGCGAAAATCGCATGGTTTTTGGCCGGTAGCGGCGAAAATCGCGCGGTTTTTGGCCGTAGCGGCGAAAAATTTTTGGCCGTAGCGGCGAAAATCGCGATTTTTGGCCGCGAAAATAGCGATTTTTGCCCGCCAGCTGCGAAAATCGCGCGGTTTTTGGCCGGTAGCGGCGAAAATCGCGCCTAGCGGCGAAAATTTTTGGCCGGTAGCGGCGAAAATCGCGATTTTTGCCCGCCAGCTGCGAAAATCGCATGGTTTTTGGCCGGTAGCGGCGAAAATCGCGCGGTTTTTGGCCGGTAGCGGCGAAAATCGCGCTATTTTTGGCCGGTAGCGGCGAAAATCGCGATTTTTGCCCGCCAGCTGCGAAAATCGCATGGTTTTTTGCGCAAAATAGCGCGGTTTTCGGCCGTTAGCAGCAAAAATCGCCCGATTTTTGGCCGCTAGCGGCGAAAATCGTACGATTTTTGGCCGCTAGCGGCGAAAATCGCGCTATTTTTGGCCGGTAGCGGCGAAAATCGCGATTTTTGCCCGCCAGCTGCGAAAATCGCATGGTTTTTTTGCAAAATAGCGCGGATTTTCGGCCGTTAGCGGCAAAAATCGCCCGATTTTTGGCCGCTAGCGGCAAAAATCGCGCGATTTTTGGCCGGTAGCGGCGAAAATCGCGATTTTTGCACCGCCAGCTGCGAAAATCGCATGGTTTTTGGCCGGTAGCGGCGAAAATCGCGCTATTTTTGGCCGGTAGCGGCGAAAATCGCGATTTTTGCCCGCCAGCTGCGAAAATCGCATGGTTTTTGGCCGGTAGCGGCGAAAATCGAGCGGTTTTTGGCCGGTAGCGGCAAAAATCGCGCTATTTTTGGCCGGTAGCGGCGAAAATCGCGATTTTTGCCCGCCAGCTGCGAAAATCGCATGGTTTTTGGCCGGTAGCGGCGAAAATCGCGCGGTTTTTGGCCGGTAGCGGCGAAAATCGCGCTATTTTTGGCCGATAGCGGCGAAAATCGCGATTTTTGCCCGCCAGCTGCGAAAATCGCATGCGCAAAATTTTTCGCCGTTAGCGGCGAAAATCGCGCGGTTTTTGGCCGGTAGCGGCGAAAATCGCGCGGTTTTTGGCCGGTAGCGGCGAAAATCGCGCTATTTTTGCCCGCCAGCTGCGCCGTTTTCGGCCGTAGCGGCGAAAATCGCGCGGTTTTTGGCCGGTAGCGGCGAAAATCGCGCTATTTTTTGGCCGCGTCGCGAAAATCGCGATTTTTGCCCGCCAGCTGCGAAAATCGCATGGTTTTTGGCCGGTAGCGGCGAAAATCGCGCGGTTTTTGGCCGGTAGCGGCGAAAATCGCGCTATTTTTGGCCGGTAGCGGCGAAAATCGCGATTTTTGCCCGCCAGCTGCGAAAATCGCATGGTTTTTGGCCGGTAGCGGCGAAAATCGCGCGGTTTTTGGCCGGTAGCGGCGAAAATCGCGCTATTTTTGGCCAGTAGCGGCGAAAATCGCGATTTTTGCCCGCCAGCTGCGAAAATCGCATGGTTTTTGCGCAAAATAGCGCGGTTTTCGGCCGTTAGCAGCAAAAATCGCCCGATTTTTGGCCGCTAGCGGCGAAAATCGTACGGTTTTTGGCCGCTAGCGGCGAAAATCGCGCTATTTTGGCCGGTAGCGGCGAAAATCGCGATTTTTTTGCCCGCCAGCTGCGAAAATCGCATGGTTTTTATGCAAAATAGCGCGGTTTTCGGCCGTTAGCGGCGCAAAAATCGCCCGATTTTTGGCCGCTAGCGGCAAAAATCGCGCGATTTTTGGCCGGTAGCGGCGAAAATCGCGATTTTTGGCCGTAGCGGCGAAAATCGCATTTTTGCACCGCCAGCTGCGAAAGTCGCATGGTTTTTGGCCGGTAGCAGCGAAAATCGCGCGGTTTTTGGCCGGTAGCGGCGAAAATCGCGCTATTTTTGGCCGGTAGCGGCGAAAATCGCGATTTTTGCCCGCCAGCTGCGAAAATCGCATGGTTTTTGGCCGGTAGCGGCGAAAATCGCGCGGTTTTTGG
Source organism: Procambarus clarkii (assembly GCF_020424385.1). Classification (NCBI taxonomy): domain Eukaryota; kingdom Metazoa; phylum Arthropoda; class Malacostraca; order Decapoda; family Cambaridae; genus Procambarus; species Procambarus clarkii. Next base: position 1,934,366 of record NC_059634.1, on the reverse strand, counting down.
CCGGTAGCGGCGAAAATCGCGCTATTTTTGGCCGGTAGCTGCGAAAATCGCGATTTTTGCCCGCCAGCTGCGAAAATCGCATGGTTTTTGGCCGGTAGCGGCGAAAATCGCGCTATTTTTGGCCGGTAGCGGCGAAAATCGCGATATTTTTTGCGAAAATCGCGCCAGCTGCGAAAATCGCATGGTTTTTTAGCGCAAAATCGCGCGATTTTTGGCCGTTAGCGGCGAAAATCGCGCTATTTTTGCCCGCTAGCGGCGAAAATCGCGCGGTTTTTGGCCGGTAGCGGCGAAAATCGCGCTATTTTTGGCCGGTAGCGGCGAAAATCGCGATTTTTGCCCGCCAGCTGCGAAAATCGCATGGTTTTTGGCCGGTAGCGGCGAAAATCGCGCGGTTTTTGGCCGGTAGCGGCGAAAATCGCGCTATTTTTGGCCGGTAGCGGCGAAAATCGCGATTTTTGCCCGCCAGCTGCGAAAATCGCATGGTTTTTGGCCGGTAGCGGCGAAAATCGAGCGGTTTTTGGCCGGTAGCGGCGAAAATCGCGCTATTTTTGGCCGGAGCGGCGAAAATCGCGATTTTTGCCCGCCAGCTGCGAAAATTGCATGTTTTTTGCGCAAAATAGCGCGGTTTTCGGCCGTTAGCTGCAAAAATCGCGCTATTTTTGCCCGCTAGCGGCGAAAATCGCGCGGTTTTTGGCCGGTAGCGGCGAAAATCGCGCTATTTTTGGCCGGTAGCGGCGAAAATCGCGATTTTTGCCCGCCAGCTGCGAAAATCGCATGGTTTTTGGCCGGTAGCGGCGAAAATCGCGCGGTTTTTGGCCGGTAGCGGCGAAAATCGCGCTATTTTTGGCCGGTAGCGGCGAAAATCGCGATTTTTGCCCGCCAGCTGCGAAAATCGCATGGTTTTTAGCGCAAAATCGCGCGATTTTCGGCCGTTAGCGGCGAAAATCGCGCGATTTTTGGCCGCTAGCGGCGAAAATCGCGCGGTTTTTGGCCGCTAGCGGCGAAAATCGCGCTATTTTTGGCCGGTAGCGGCGAAAATCGCGATTTTTGCCCGCCAGCTGCGAAAATCGCATGGTTTTTGGCCGGTAGCGGCGAAAATCGCGCGGTTTTTGGCCGGTAGCGGCGAAAATCGCGCTATTTTTGGCCGGTAGCGGCGAAAATCGCGATTTTTGCCCGCCAGCTGCGAAAATCGCATGGTTTTTGGCCTGTAGCGGCGAAAATCGCGTGGTTTTTGGCCGGTAGCGGCAAAAATCGAGCGGTTTTTGGCCAGTAGCGGCGAAAATCGCGCTATTTTTGGCCGGTAGCGGCGAAAACCGCGATTTTTGCCCGCCAGCGGCGAAAATCGCACGATTTTTGGCCGCTAGCGGCGAAAATCGCGCTATTTGGCCGGTAGCGGCGGCCGTTTTTAGCAGCGAAAATCGCGATTTTTGCCCGCCAGCTGCGAAAATCGCACGGTTTTTGGCCGCTAGCGGCGAAAATCGCGCTATTTTTGGCCGGTAGCGGCGAAAATCGCGATTTTTGCCCGCCAGCTGCGAAAATCGCATGGTTTTTGGCCGGTAGCGGCGAAAATCGCGCGGTTTTTGGCCGGTAGCGGCGAAAATCGCGCTATTTTTGGCCGGTAGCGGCGAAAATCGCGATTTTTGCCCGCCAGCTGCGAAAATCGCATGGTTTTTGGCCGGTAGCGGCGAAAATCGCGCGGTTTTTGGCCGGTAGCGGCGAAAATCGCGCTATTTTTGGCCGGTAGCGGCGAAAATCGCGCCCGCCAGCTGCGAAAATTTTTGGCCGCTAGCGGCGAAAATCGCGCGGTTTTTGGCCGGTAGCGGCGAAAATCGCGCTATTTTTGGCCGGTAGCGGCGAAAATCGCGATTTTTGCCCGCCAGCTGCGAAAATCGCATGGTTTTTTGGCCGGTAGCGGCGAAAATCGCGCGGTTTTTGGCCGGTAGCGGCGAAAATCGCGCTATTTTTGGCCGGTAGCGGCGAAAATCGCGATTTTTGCCCGCCAGCTGCGAAAATCGCATGGTTTTTGCGCAAAATAGCGCGGTTTTCGGCCGTTAGCAGCAAAAATCGCGATATTTTTGGCCGCTAGCGGCGAAAATCGAGCGGTTTTTGGCCAGTAGCGGTGATAATCGCGCTATTTTTGGCCGGTAGCGGCGAAAATCGCGATTTTTGCACCGCCAGCTGCGAAAATCGCATGGTTTTTGGCCGGTAGCGGCGAAAATCGAGCGGTTTTTGGCCGGTAGCGGCGAAAATCGCGCTATTTTTGGCCGGAAGTGGCGAAAATCGCGATTTTTGCCCGCCAGCTGCGAAAATCGCATGGTTTTTAGCGGCCGGTAGCAGCGAAAATCGCGCTATTTTTTTTAGCGGCGAAAATCGCGATTTTTAGCCGGCTAGCGAAAATCGCGCGCGAAAATCGCGTTTTTTGGCCGGTAGCGGCGAAAATCGCGATTTTTGGCCGGTAGCGGCGAAAATCGCGATTTTTGCCCGCCAGCGCGAAAATCGCATGGTTTTTGGCCGGTAGCGGCGAAAATCGCGCGGTTTTTGGCCGGTAGCGGCGAAAATCGCGCTATTTTTGGCCGGTAGCGGCGAAAATCGCGATTTTTGGCCGGTAGCTGCGAAAATCGCATGGCTATTTTTGGCCGGTAGCGGCGAAAATCGCGCTATTTTTGGCCGTAGCGGCGAAAATCGCGATTTTTGCCCGCCAGCTGCGAAAAGCATATCGCGGTTTTTTGCGAAAATCGCGCGGTTTTTTGGCCGTTAGCGGCAAAAATCGGCCGTTAGCGGCAAAAATCGCGATATTTTTGGCCGCTAGCGGCGAAAATCGCGCGGTTTTTGGCCGGTAGCGGCGAAAATCGCGCTATTTTTGGCCGGTAGCGGCGAAAATCGCGATTTTTGCCCGCCAGCTGCGAAAATCGCATGGTTTTTGGCCGGTAGCGGCGAAAATCGCGCGGTTTTTGGCCGGTAGCGGCGAAAATCGCGCTATTTTTGGCCGGTAGCGGCGAAAATCGCGATTTTTGCCCGCCAGCTGCGAAAATCGCATGGTTTTTGGCCGGTAGCTGCGAAAATCGCATGGTTTTTGGCCGGTAGCGGCGAAAATCGCGCTATTTTTGGCCGGTAGCGGCGAAAATCGCGATTTTTGCCCGCCAGCTGCGAAAATCGCATGGTTTTTGCGCAAAATAGCGCGGTTTTCGGCCGTTAGCGGCGAAAATGGCCGCGCGGCGAAAATCGCACGGTTTTTGGCCGGTAGCGGCGAAAATCGCGCTATTTTTGGCCGGTAGCGGCGAAAATCGCGATTTTTTCCCGCCAGCTGCGAAAATCGCATGGTTTTTGGCCGGTAGCGGCGAAAATCGCGCGGTTTTTGGCCGGTAGCGGCGAAAATCGCGCTATTTTTGGCCGGTAGCGGCGAAAATCGCGATTTTTGCCCGCCAGCTGCGAAAATCGCATGGTTTTTTGCGCAAAATAGCGCGGTTTTCGGCCGTTAGCGGCAAAAATCGCCCGATTTTTGGCCGCTAGCGCGAAAATCGTACGGTTTTTGGCCGCTAGCGGCGAAAATCGCGCGGTTTTTGGCCGGTAGCGGCGAAAATCGCGCTATTTTTGGCCGGTAGCGGCGAAAATCGCGATTTTTGCCCGCCAGCTGCGAAAATCGCATGGTTTTTGGCCGGTAGCGGCGAAAATCGCGCGGTTTTTGGCCGGTAGCGGCGAAAATCGCGCTATTTTTGGCCGGTAGCGGCGAAAATCGCGATTTTTGCCCGCCAGCTGCGAAAATCGCTTGGTTTTTGGCCTGTAGCGGCGAAAATCGCGCGGTTTTTGGCCGTAGCGGCGAAAATCGCGCGGTTTTTGGCCGGTAGCGGCGAAAATCGCGCTATTTTTGGCCGGTAGCGGCGAAAATCGCGATTTTTGCCCGCCAGCGGCGAAAATCGCACGATTTTTGGCCGCTAGCGGCGAAAATCGCGCTATTTTTGGCCGGTAGCGGCGAAAATCGCGATTTTTGCCCGCCAGCTGCGAAAATCGCGCGTTTTTTGGCCGGTAGCGGCGAAAATCGCGCTATTTTTGGCCGGTAGCGGCGAAAATCGCGATTTTTGCCCGCCAGCTGCGAAAATCGCATGGTTTTTGGCCGGTAGCGGCGAAAATCGCGCGGTTTTTGGCCGGTAGCGGCGAAAATCGCGCTATTTTTGGCCGGTAGCGGCGAAAATCGCGATTTTTGCCCGCCAGCTGCGAAAATCGCATGGTTTTTGGCCGGTAGCGGCGAAAATCGAGCGGTTTTTGGCCGGTAGCGGCGAAAATCGCGCTATTTTTGGCCGGTAGCGGCGAAAATCGCGCGGTTTTTGGCCGCTAGCTGCGAAAATCGCATGGTTTTTGGCCGGTAGCGGCGAAAATCGCGATTTTTGCCCGCCAGCTGCGAAAATCGCATGGTTTTTGGCCGGTAGCGGCGAAAATCGCGCGGTTTTTGGCCGGTAGCGGCGAAAATCGCGCTATTTTTGGCCGGTAGCGGCGAAAATCGCGATTTTTGCCCGCCAGCTGCGAAAATCGCATGGTTTTTTTTAGCGGCGAAAATCGCGCGGTTTTTGGCCGGTAGCGGCGAAAATCGCGCGGTTTTTGGCCGGTAGCGGCGAAAATTGCGATAGGCAAAAATCGCGCTATTTTTGGCCGCTAGCGGCGAAAATCGCGCGGTTTTTGGCCGGTAGCGGCGAAAATCGCGCTATTTTTGGCCGGTAGCGGCGAAAATCGCGATTTTTGCCCGCCAGCTGCGAAAATCGCATGGTTTTTGGCCGGTAGCGGCGAAAATCGCGCGGTTTTTTTGGCCAGTAGCGGCGAAAATCGCGCTATTTTTGGCCGGTAGCGGCGAAAATCGCGATTTTTGCCCGCCAGCTGCGAAAATCGCATGGTTTTTGGCCGGTAGCGGCGAAAATCGCGCGGTTTTTGGCCGGTAGCGGCGAAAATCGCGCTATTTTTGGCCGGTAGCGGCGAAAATCGCGATTTTTGCCCGCCAGCTGCGAAAATTGCATGGTTTTATGCAAAATAGCGCGGTTTTCGGCCGTTAGCGGCAAAAATCGCCCGATTTTTGACCGCTAGCGGCGAAAATCGTACGGTTTTTGGCCGCTAGCGTTGAAAATCGCGCTATTTTTGGCCGGTAGCGGCGAAAATCGCGATTTTTGCCCGCCAGCTGCGAAAATCGCATGGTTTTTATGCAAAATAGCGCGGTTTTCGGCCGTTAGCGGCAAAAATCGCCCGATTTTTGGCCGCTAGCGGCAAAAATCGCGCGATTTTTGGCCGGTAGCGGCGAAAATCGCGATTTTCGCACCGCCAGCTGCGAAAATCGCATGGTTTTTGGCCGGTAGCGGCGAAAATCGCGCTGTTTTTGGCCGGTAGCGGCGAAAATTGCGATTTTTGCCCGCCAGCTGCGAAAATCGCATGGTTTTTGGCCGGTAGCGGCGAAAATCGAGCGGTTTTTGGCCGGTAGCGGCGAAAATCGCGCTATTTTTGGCCGGTAGCGGCGAAAATCGCGATTTTTGGCCGCCAGCTGCGAAAATCGCATGGTTTTTTGGCCGTTTTTAGCGTAGCGGCGAAAATCGCGCGGTTTTTGGCCGGTAGCGGCGAAAATCGCGCGGTTTTTGGCCGGTAGCGGCGAAAATCGCGCGATTTTTGGCCGCCAGCGGCGAAAATCGCGATTTTTTTGGCCGGTAGCGGCGAAAATCGCGCGGTTTTTGGCCGGTAGCGGCGAAAATCGCGCTTTTTTTGGCCGGTAGCGGCGAAAATCGCGATTTTTGCCCGCCAGCTGCGAAAATCGCATGGTTTTTGGCCGGTAGCGGCGAAAATCGCGCGGTTTTTGGCCGGTAGCGGCGAAAATCGCGCTATTTTTGGCCGGTAGCGGCGAAAATCGCGATTTTTGCCCGCCAGCTGCGAAAATCGCATGGTTTTTTTAGCGCAAAATAGCGCGGTTTTCGGCCGTTAGCGGCAAAAATCGCGCGATTTTTGGCCGCTAGCGGCGAAAATCGCGATTTTTGGCCGGTAGCGGCGAAAATCGCGCTATTTTTGGCCGGTAGCGGCGAAAATCGCGATTTTTGCCCGCCAGCTGCGAAAATCGCATGGTTTTTGGCCGGTAGCGGCGAAAATCGCGCGGTTTTTGGCCGGTAGCGGCGAAAAAAATCGCGCTATTTTTGAAAATCGCGCTATTTTTGGCCGTAGCGGCGAAAATCGCGATTTTTGCCCGCCAGCTGCGAAAATCGCATGGTTTTTGGCCGGTAGCGGCGAAAATCGCGCGGTTTTTGGCCGGTAGCGGCGAAAATCGCGCTATTTTTGGCCGGTAGCGGCGAAAATCGCGATTTTTGCCCGCCAGCTGCGAAAATCGCATGCGCAAAATAGCGCGGTTTTGGCCGTTAGCGGCGAAAATCGCGCGATTTTTGGCCGCTAGCGGCGAAAATCGCGCGATTTTTGGCCGGTAGCGGCGAAAATCGCGCTATTTTTGGCCGGTAGCGGCGAAAATCGCGATTTTTGGCCGCCAGCTGCGAAAATCGCATGGTTTTTGGCCGGTAGCGGCGAAAATCGAGCGGTTTTTGGCCGGTAGCGCCGAAAATCGCGCTATTTTTGGCCGGTAGCGGCGAAAATCGCGATTTTTGCCCGCCAGCTGCGAAAATCGCATGGTTTTTTTTGCGCAAAATAGCGCGGTTTTTCGGCCGTTAGCGGCAAAAATCGCGCGATTTTTGGCCGCTAGCGGCGAAAATCGCGCTATTTTTGGCCGGTAGCGGCGAAAATCGCGCTATTTTTGGCCGGTAGCGGCGAAAATCGCGATTTTTGCCCGCCAGCTGCGAAAATCGCATGGTTTTTGGCCGGTAGTGGCGAAAATCGCGCGGTTTTTGGCCGGTAGCGGCGAAAATCGCGCTATTTTTGGCCGGTAGCGGCGAAAATCGCGATTTTTGCCCGCCAGCTGCGAAAATCGCATGGTTTTTGGCCGGTAGCGGCGAAAATCGCGCGGTTTTTGGCCGGTAGCGGCGAAAAATTTTTGGCCGGTAGCGGCGAAAATATTTTTGGCCGGTAGCGGCGAAAATCGCGATTTTTGCCCGCCAGCTGCGAAAATCGCATGGTTTTTGGCCGGTAGCGCGAAAATAGCGCGGTTTTTGGCCGTTAGCGGCGAAAATCGCGCGATTTTTGGCCGGTAGCGGCGAAAATCGCGCGGTTTTTGGCCGCTAGCGGCGAAAATCGCGCTATTTTTGGCCGGTAGCGGCGAAAATCGCGATTTTTGCCCGCCAGCTGCGAAAATCGCATGGTTTTTGGCCGGTAGCGGCGAAAATCGCGCGGTTTTTGGCCGGTAGCGGCGAAAATCGCGCTATTTTTGGCCGGTAGCGGCGAAAATCGCGATTTTTGCCCGCCAGCTGCGAAAATCGCATGGTTTTTGCGCAAAATAGCGCGGTTTTCGGCCGGTAGCGGCAAAAATCGCGCTATTTTTGGCCGCTAGCGGCGATTTTTGGCCGCTAGCTGCGAAAATCGCATGCTATTTTTGGCCGGTAGCGGCGAAAATCGCGCGTTTTTGGCCGGTAGCGGCGAAAATCGCGCTATTTTTGGCCGGTAGCGGCGAAAATCGCGGTTTTTTGCCCGCCAGCTGCGAAAATCGCATGGTTTTTGGCCGGTAGCGGCGAAAAATCGCGCGGTTTTTGGCCGGTAGCGGCGAAAATCGCGCTATTTTTGGCCAGTAGCGGTGAAAATCGCGATTTTTGCCCGCCAGCTGCGAAAATCGCATGGTTTTTGCGCAAAATAGCGCGGTTTTCGGCCGTTAGCAGCAAAAATCGCCCGATTTTTGGCCGCTAGCTGCGAAAATCGTACGGTTTTTGGCCGCTAGCGTTGAAAATCGCGCTATTTTTGGCCGGTAGCGGCGAAAATCGCGATTTTTGCCCGCCAGCTGCGAAAATCGCATGGTTTTTATGCAAAATAGCGCGGTTTTCGGCCGTTAGCGGCAAAAATCGCCGCGATTTTTGGCCGCTAGCGGCAAAAATCGCGCGATTTTTGGCCGGTAGCGGCGAAAATCGCGATTTTCGCACCGCCAGCTGCGAAAATCGCATGGTTTTTGGCCGGTAGCGGCGAAAATCGCGCTATTTTTGGCCGGTAGCGGCGAAAATCGCGATTTTTGCCCGCCAGCTGCGAAAATCGCATGGTTTTTGGCCGGTAGCGGCGAAAATCGAGCGGTTTTTGGCCGGTAGCGGCGAAAATCGCGCTATTTTTGGCCGGTAGCGGCGAAAATCGCGATTTTTGCCCGCCAGCTGCGAAAATCGCATGGTTTTTGGCCGGTAGCGGCGAAAATCGCGCGGTTTTTGGCCGGTAGCGGCGAAAATCGCGCTATTTTTGGCCAGTAGCGGCGAAAATCGCGATTTTTGCCCGCCAGCTGCGAAAATCGCATGGTTTTTGGCCGGTAGCGGCGAAAATCGCGCTGTTTTTGGCCGGTAGCGGCGAAAAATTTTTGGCCGGTAGCGGCGAAAATCGCGCAAAATGGTTTTTTGGCCGGTAGCGGCGAAAATCGCATGTTTTTTAGCGGCCGGTAGCGGCGAAAATCGCGATTTTTGCCCGCCAGCTGCGAAAATCGCATGGTTTTTTTAGCGGCGAAAATCGCGCGGTTTTTGGCCGGTAGCGGCGAAAATCGCGCTATTTTTGGCCGGTAGCGGCGAAAATCGCGATTTTTGCCCGCCAGCTGCGAAAATCGCATGGTTTTTTGCGCAAAATAGCGCGGTTTTCGGCCGTTAGCAGCAAAAATCGCCCGATTTTTGGCCGCTAGCGGCGAAAATCGTACGGTTTTTGGCCGCTAGCGGCGAAAATCGCGCTATTTTTGGCCGGTAGCGGCGAAAATCGCGATTTTTGCCCGCCAGCTGCGAAAATCGCATGGTTTTTATGCAAAATAGCGCGGTTTTCGGCCGTTAGCGGCAAAAATCGCCCGATTTTTGGCCGCGCGATTTTAGCGGCGCGAAAATCGCGCGATTTTTGGCCGCCAGCGGCGAAAATCGCGGTTTTTCGCACCGCCAGCTGCGAAAATCGCGCGGTTTTTGGCCGGTAGCGGCGAAAATCGCGCTATTTTTGGCCGGTAGCGGCGAAAATCGCGATTTTTGCCCGCCAGCTGCGAAAATCGCATGGTTTTTGGCCGGTAGCGGCGAAAATCGAGCGGTTTTTGGCCGGTAGCGGCGAAAATCGCGCTATTTTTGGCCGGTAGCGGCGAAAATCGCGATTTTTGCACCGCCAGCTGCGAAAATCGCATGGTTTTTGGCCGGTAGCGGCGAAAATCGCGCGGTTTTTGGCCGGTAGCGGCGAAAATTGCGATAGGCAAAAATCGCGCTATTTTTGGCCGCTAGCGGCGAAAATCGCGATTTTTGCCCGCCAGCTGCGAAAATCGCATGGTTTTTGCGCGAAATAGCGCGGTTTTCGGCCGTTAGCGGCAAAAAATGGCCGTTAGCGCGAAAATCGATTTTTGGCCGCCAGCGGCGAAAATCGCGCGGTTTTTGGCCGGTAGCGGCGAAAATCGCGCTATTTTTGGCCGGTAGCGGCGAAAATCGCGATTTTTGCCCGCCAGCTGCGAAAATCGCATGGTTTTTGGCCGGTAGCGGCGAAAATCGCGCGGTTTTTGGCCGGTAGCGGCGAAAATCGCGCTATTTTTGGCTGGTAGCGGCGAAAATCGCGATTTTTCCCGCCAGCTGCGAAAATCGCATGGTTTGGCGCAAAATAGCGCGGTTTTCGGCCGTTAGCTGCAAAAATCGCGCTATTTTTGGCCGCTAGCGGCGAAAATCGCGCGGTTTTTGGCCGGTAGCGGCGAAAATCGCGCTATTTTTGGCCGGTAGCGGCGAAAATCGCGATTTTTGCCCGCCAGCTGCGAACATCGCATGGTTTTTGGCCGGTAGCGGCGAAAATCGCGCGGTTTTTGGCCGGTAGCGGCGAAAATCGCGCTATTTTTGGCCGGTAGCGGCGAAAATCGCGATTTTTGCCCGCCAGCTGCGAAAATCGCATGGTTTTTGGCCGGTAGCGGCGAAAATCGAGCGGTTTTTGGCCGGTAGCGGCGAAAATCGCGCTATTTTTGGCCGGTAGCGGCGAAAATCGCGATTTTTGCCCGCCAGCTGCGAAAATCGCATGGTTTTTTAGCGGCAAAATCGCGCGGTTTTTCGGCCGTTAGCGGCGAAAATCGCCCGATTTTTGGCCGTTAGCGGCGAAAATCGCGATTTTTGGCCGCTAGCGGCGAAAATCGCGCGGTTTTTGGCCGGTAGCGGCGAAAATCGCGCGGTTTTTGGCCGGTAGCGGCGAAAATCGCGATTTTTGCCCGCCAGCTGCGAAAATCGCATGGTTTTTGCCAGCTGCGGTAGCGGCGAAAATCGCGCGGTTTTTGGCCGGTAGCGGCGAAAATCGCGCTATTTTTGGCCGGTAGCGGCGAAAATCGCGATTTTTGCCCGCCAGCTGCGAAAATCGCATGTTTTTTTTGGCGCTCGGCCGTTAGCGGCGAAAATGCCGTAGCGGCGAAAATAGCGATTTTTGCCCGCAAAATAGCGCGGTTTTTGGCCGTTAGCGGCGAAAATCGCGATATTTTTGGCCGCTAGCGGCGAAAATCGCGCGGTTTTTGGCCGGTAGCGGCGAAAATCGCGCTATTTTTGGCCGGTAGCGGCGAAAATCGCGATTTTTGCCCGCCAGCTGCGAAAATCGCATGGTTTTTGGCCGGTAGCGGCGAAAATCGCGCGGTTTTTGGCCGGTAGCGGCGAAAATCGCGCTATTTTTGGCCGGTAGCGGCGAAAATCGCGATTTTTGCCCGCCAGCTGCGAAAATCGCATGGTTTTTTTGCGCAAAATAGCGCGGTTTTCGGCCGTTAGCGGCGAAAAATTTTTGGCCGCTAGCGGCGAAAATCGCGCGGTTTTTGGCCGGTAGCGGCGAAAATCGCGCTATTTTTGGCCGGTAGCGGCGAAAATCGCGATTTTTAGCGGCCCGCCAGCCTAGCGGCGAAAATCGCGATTTTTGCCCGCCAGCTGCGAAAATCGCATGGTTTTTTTGGCCGGTAGCAGCGAAAATCGCGCGGTTTTTGGCCGGTAGCGGCGAAAATCGCGCTATTTTTGGCCGGTAGCGGCGAAAATCGCGATTTTTGCCCGCCAGCTGCGAAAATCGCATGGTTTTTGCGCAAAATAGCGCGGTTTTCGGCCGTTAGCAGCAAAAATCGCCCGATTTTTGGCCGCTAGCGGCGAAAATCGTACGGTTTTTGGCCGCTAGCGTTGAAAATCGCGCTATTTTTGGCCGGTAGCGGCGAAAATCGCGATTTTTGCCCGCCAGCTGCGAAAATCGCATGGTTTTTATGCAAAATAGCGCGGTTTTCGGCCGTTAGCGGCAAAAATCGCCCGATTTTTGGCCGCTAGCGGCAAAAATCGCGCGATTTTTGGCCGGTAGCGGCGAAAATCGCGATTTTCGCACCGCCAGCTGCGAAAATCGCATGGTTTTTGGCCGGTAGCGGCGAAAATCGCGCTGTTTTTGGCCGGTAGCGGCGAAAATTGCGATATTTGCCCGCCAGCTGCGAAAATCGCATGGTTTTTGGCCGGTAGCGGCGAAAATCGAGCGGTTTTTGGCCGGTAGCGGCGAAAATCGCGCTATTTTTGGCCGGTAGTGGCGAAAATCGCGATTTTTGCACCGCCAGCTGCGAAAATCGCATGGTTTTTGGCCGGTAGCAGCGAAAATCGCGCGGTTTTTGGCCGGTAGCGGCGAAAATCGCGCTATTTTTGGCCGGTAGCGGCGAAAATCGCGATTTTTGCCCGCCAGCTGCGAAAATCGCATGGTTTTTTGCGCGAAAATCGCGCGGTTTTTGGCCGGTAGCGGCGAAAATCGCGCGGTTTTTGGCCGGTAGCGGCGAAAATCGCGCTATTTTTGGCCGGTAGCGGCGAAAATCGCGCTCTTTTTGGCCGCCAGCTGCGAAAATCGCGGTTTTTGGCCGCTAGCGGCGAAAATCGCGCGGTTTTTGGCCGGTAGCGGCGAAAATCGCGCGGTTTTTGGCCGGTAGCGGCGAAAATCGCGCTATTTTTGGCCGGTAGCGGCGAAAATCGCATAGCGGCGAAAATCGCGCGATTTTTGCCCGCCAGCTGCGAAAATCGCATGGTTTTTGGCCGGTAGCGGCGAAAATCGCGCGGTTTTTGGCCGGTAGCGGCGAAAATCGCGCTATTTTTGGCCGGTAGCGGCGAAAATCGCGATTTTTGCCCGCCAGCTGCGAAAATCGCATGGTTTTTGGACGGTAGCGGCGAAAATCGCGCGGTTTTTGGCCGGTAGCGGCGAAAATCGCGCTATTTTTGGCCGGTAGCGGCGAAAATCGCGATTTTTCCCCGCCAGCTGCGAAAATCGCTCGGTTTTTGGCCGGTAGCGGCGAAAATCGCGCTATTTTTGGCCGGTAGCGGCGAAAATCGCGATTTTTGCCCGCCAGCTGCGAAAATCGCATGCGATTTTTGGCCGGTAGCGGCGAAAATCGCGCGGTTTTTGGCCGGTAGCGGCGAAAATCGCGCTATTTTTGGCCGGTAGCGGCGAAAATCGCGATTTTTGCCCGCCAGCTGCGAAAATCGCATGGTTTTTGGCCGGTAGCGGCGAAAATCGCGCGGTTTTTGGCCGGTAGCGGCGAAAATCGCGCTATTTTTGGCCGGTAGCGGCGAAAATCGCGATTTTTGCCCGCCAGCTGCGAAAATCGCATGGTTTTTGGCCGGTAGCGGCGAAAATCGCGCGGTTTTTGGCCGGTAGCGGCGAAAATCGCGCTATTTTTGGCCGGTAGCGGCGAAAATCGCGATTTTTGCCCGCCAGCTGCGAAAATCGCGCTATTTTTTTTTGCGCAAAATCGCGCGGTTTTCGGCCGTTAGCGGCAAAAATCGCGCGATTTTTGGCCGCTAGCGGCGAAAATCGCGCGGTTTTTGGCCGCTAGCGGCGAAAATCGAGCTATTTTTGGTCGGTAGCGGCGAAAATCGCGATTTTTGCCCGCCAGCTGCGAAAATCGCATGGTTTTTGGCCGGTAGCGGCGAAAATCGCGCGGTTTTTGGCCGGTAGCGGCGAAAATCGCGCTATTTTTGGCCGGTAGCGGCGAAAATCGCGATTTTTGCCCGCCAGCTGCGAAAATCGCATGGTTTTTTGCGCAAAATAGCGCGGTTTTCGGCCGGTAGCGGCAAAAATGGCCGGTAGCGGCGAAAATCGATTTTTGGCCGCTAGCGGCGAAAATCGCACGGTTTTTGGCCGCTAGCGGCGAAAATCGCGCTATTTTTGGCCGGTAGCGGCGAAAATCGCGATTTTTGCCCGCCAGCTGCGAAAATCGCATGGTTTTTGGCCGGTAGCGGCGAAAATCGCGCGGTTTTTGGCCGGTAGCGGCGAAAATCGCGCTATTTTTGGCCGGTAGCGGCGAAAATCGCGATTTTTTGCGAAAATCGCGCCTGTAGCGGCGAAAATCGCGCATGGTTTTTGGCCGGTAGCGGCGAAAATCGCGCGGTTTTTGGCCGGTAGCGGCGAAAATCGCGCTATTTTTGGCCGGTAGCGGCGAAAATCGCGATTTTTGCCCGCCAGCTGCGAAAATCGCATGGTTTTTTGCGCAAAATAGCGCGGTTTTCGGCCGTTAGCGGCAAAAATCGCCCGATTTTTGGCCGCTAGCGGAAAAAATCGCAGCTGCGGTTTTTGGCCGCTAGCGGCGAAAATCGCGCTATTTTTGGAAAATCCATATTTTTAGCGGCGAAAATCGCGATTTTTGCCCGCCAGCTGCGAAAATCGCATGGTTTTTGGCCGGTAGCGGCGAAAATCGCGCGGTTTTTGGCCGGTAGCGGCGAAAATCGCGCTATTTTTGGCCGGTAGCGGCGAAAATCGCGATTTTTGCCCGCCAGCTGCGAAAATCGCATGGTTTTTGGCCGGTTTTAGCGTTAGCGCAAAAATCGCGCGGTTTTTGGCCGGTAGCGGCGAAAATCGCGCGGTTTTTGGCCGGTAGCGGCGAAAATCGCGCTATTTTTGGCCGGTAGCGGCGAAAATCGCGATTTTTGCCCGCCAGCTGCGAAAATCGCATGGTTTTTGGCCGGTAGCGGCGAAAATCGCGCGGTTTTTGGCCGGTAGCGGCGAAAATCGCGCTATTTTTGGCCGGTAGCGCGATTTTTGCCCGCCAGCTGCGAAAATCGCATGATTTTTGCGCAAAATAGCGCGGTTTTCGGCCGTTAGTGGCAAAAATCGCCCGATTTTTGGCCGGTAGCGGCGAAAATCGCACGGTTTTTGGCCGCTAGCGGCGAAAATCGCGCTATTTTTGGCCGGTAGCGGCGAAAATCGCGATTTTTGCCCGCCAGCTGCGAAAATCGCATGCGAAAATCGATTTTTGGTAGCGGCGAAAATCGCGTAGCCAGTAGCGAAAATCGCGCTATTTTTGGCCGGTAGCGGCGAAAATCGCGATTTTTGGCCGGTAGCGGCGAAAATCGCATGGTTTTTGGCCGGTAGCGGCGAAAATCGCGCGGTTTTTGGCCAGTAGCGGCGAAAATCGCGCTATTTTTGGCCGCTAGCGGCGAAAATCGCGATTTTTGCCCGCCAGCTGCGAAAATCGCATGGTTTTTGGCCGCAAAATAGCGCGGTTTTCGGCCGTTAGCGGCAAAAATCGCCGATTTTTGGCCGCTAGCGGCGAAAATCGCGCGATTTTTGGCCGGTAGCGGCGAAAATCGCGATTTTTGCCCGCCAGCTGCGAAAATCGCATGGTTTTTGGCCGGTAGCGGCGAAAATCGCGCTATTTTTGGCCGGTAGCGGCGAAAATCGCGATTTTTGCCCGCCAGCTGCGAAAATCGCATGGTTTTTGGCCGGTAGCGGCGAAAATCGAGCGGTTTTTGGCCGGTAGCGGCGAAAATCGCGCTATTTTTGGCCGGTAGCGGCGAAAATCGCGATTTTTGCACCGCCAGCTGCGAAAATCGCATGGTTTTTGGCCGGTAGCGGCGAAAATCGCGCGGTTTTTGGCCGGTAGCGGCGAAAATCGCGCTATTTTTGGCCGGTAGCGGCGAAAATCGCGATTTTTGCCCGCCAGCTGCGAAAATCGCATGGTTTTTGGCCGGTAGCGGCGAAAATCGCGCGGTTTTTGGCCGGTAGCGGCGAAAATCGCGCTATTTTTGGCCGGTAGCGGCGAAAATCGCGATTTTTGCCCGCCAGCGGCGAAAATCGCATGGTTTTTGGCCGGTAGCGGCGAAAATCGCGCGGTTTTTGGCCGGTAGCGGCGAAAATCGCGCTATTTTTGGCCGGTAGCGGCGAAAATCGCGATTTTTGGCCGGTAGCTGCGAAAATCGCATGATTTTTTTGGCCGGTAGCGGCGAAAATCGAGCGTTTTTTGGCCGGTAGCGGCGAAAATCGCGCTATTTTTGGCCGGTAGCGGCGAAAATCGCGATTTTTGCCCGCCAGCTGCGAAAATCGCATGGTTTTTGGCCGGTAGCGGCGAAAATCGCGCGGTTTTTGGCCGGTAGCGGCGAAAATTGAGCTGTTTTTGGCCGGTAGCGCGAAAATCGCGATTTTTGCCCGCCAGCTGCGAAAATCGCATGGTTTTTGGTCGGTAGCGGCGAAAATCGCGCGGTTTTTGGCCGGTAGCGGCGAAAATCGCGCTATTTTTGGCCGGTAGCGGCGAAAATCGCGATTTTTGCCCGCCAGCTGCGAAAATCGCATGGTTTTTGCGCAAAATAGCGCGGTTTTCGGCCGTTAGCGGCAAAAATCGCGCGGTTTTTGGCCGTTAGCGGCGAAAATCGCGCTATTTTTGGCCGCTAGCGGCGAAAATCGCGCGGTTTTTTTGGCCGCTATTTTTGGCCGGTAGCGGCGAAAATCGCGATTTTTGCCCGCCAGCTGCGAAAATCGCATGATTTTTGGCCGTAGCGGCGAAAATCGCGCGGTTTTTGGCCGGTAGCGGCGAAAATCGCGCTATTTTTGGCCGGTAGCGGCGAAAATCGCGCTATTTTTGGCCGGTAGCGGCGAAAATCGCGATTTTTACCCGCCAGCTGCGAACATCGCATGGTTTTTGGCCGGTAGCGGCGAAAATCGCGCGGTTTTTGGCCGGTAGCGGCGAAAATCGCGCTATTTTTGGCCGGTAGCGGCGAAAATCGCGATTTTTGCCCGCCAGCTGCGAAAATCGCATGGCAAAAATTTTTAGCGGCGAAAATCGCGCTATTTTTGGCGCGGTTTTTGGCCGTTAGCGGCGAAAATCGCGGTTTTTGGCCGGTAGCGGCGAAAATCGCGCGGTTTTTGGCCGGTAGCGGCGAAAATCGCGCTATTTTTGGCCGGTAGCGGCGAAAATCGCGATTTTTTCCCGCCAGCTGCGAAAATCGCATGGTTTTTGGCCGGTAGCGGCGAAAATCGCGCGGTTTTTGGCCGGTAGCGGCGAAAATCGCGCTATTTTTGGCCGGTAGCGGCGAAAATCGCGATTTTTGCCCGCCAGCTGCGAAAATCGCATGGTATTTGCGCAAAATAGCGCGGATTTCGGCCGTTAGCGGCAAAAATAGCCCGATTTTTGGCCGCTAGCGGCGAAAATCGCGCGGTTTTTGGCCGGTAGCGGCGAAAATCGCGCTATTTTTGGCCGGTAGCGGCGAAAATCGCGATTTTTGCCCGCCAGCTGCGAAAATCGCATGGTTTTTGGCCGGTAGCGGCGAAAATCGCGCGGTTTTTGGCCGGTAGCGGCGAAAATCGCGCTATTTTTGGCCGGTAGCGGCGAAAATCGCGATTTTTGCCCGCCAGCTGCGAAAATCGCATGGTTTTTAGCGGCGAAATCGCGCCGTTTTTGGCCGGTAGCGGCGAAAAATCGCGAAAATCGCGGTTTTTGGCCGGTAGCGGCGAAAATCGCGCTTTTTTTGGCCGGTAGCGGCGAAAATCGCGCGATTTTTGGCCGGTAGCTGCGAAAATCGCATGATTTTTTAGCGGCGAAAATCGCGGTTTTTGCCGCGCCAAATGCGCTATTTTTGGCCGGTAGCGGCGAAAATCGCGCGGTTTTCGGCCGTTAGCGGCAAAAATCGCGCGATTTTTGGCCGCTAGCGGCGAAAATCGCGTGGTTTTTGGCCGGTAGCGGCGAAAATCGCGCTATTTTTGGCCGGTAGCGGCGAAAATCGCGATTTTTGCCCGCCAGCTGCGAAAATCGCATGGTTTTTGGCCGGTAGCGGCGAAAATCGCGCGGTTTTTGGCCGGTAGCGGCGAAAATCGCGCTATTTTTGGCCGGTAGCGGCGAAAATCGCGATTTTTGCCCGCCAGCGCGAAAATCGCCTGGTTTTTGGCCGGTAGCGGCGAAAATCGCGCGGTTTTTGGCCGGTAGCGGCTAAAATCGCGCGGTTTTTGGCCGGTAGCGGCGAAAATCGCGCTATTTTTGGCCGGTAGCGGCGAAAACCGCGATTTTTGGCCGGTAGCGGCGAAAATCGCGGTTTTCGGCCGTTAGCGGGCCCGATTTTTGGCCGGTAGCGGCGAAAATCGAGCGGTTTTTGGCCGGTAGCGGCGAAAATCGCGCTATTTTTGGCCGGTAGCGGCGAAAATCGCGATTTTTGCACCGCCAGCGGCGAAAATCGCATTGTTTTTGCCCTGTAGCGGCTAAAATCGCGCGGTTTTTGGCCGGTAGCGGCGAAAATCGCGCTATTTTTGGCCGGTAGCGGCGAAAATCGCGATTTTTGCCCGCCAGCTGCGAAAATCGCATGGTTTTTGCGCAAAATAGCGCGGTTTTCGGCCGTAATCGGCAAAAATCGCCCGATTTTTGGCCGCTAGCGGCGAAAATCGCACGGTTTTTGGCCGCTAGCGGCGAAAATCGCGCTATTTTTGGCCGGTAGCGGCGAAAATCGCGATTTTTGCCCGCCAGCTGCGAAAATCGCATGGTTTTTGGCCGGTAGCGGCGAAAATCGCGCGGTTTTTGGCCGGTAGCGGCGAAAATTGCGCTATTTTTGGCCGGTAGCGGCGAAAATCGCGATTTTTGCCCGCCAGCTGCGAAAATCGCATGGTTTTTGGCCTGTAGCGGCGAAAATCGCGTGGTTTTTGGCCGCCAGCTGCAAAAATCGCATATTTTTGGCCGCTAGCGGCGAAAATCGCGCTATTTTTGGCCGGTATTGGCGAAAATCGCATGGTTTTTGCCCGCCAGCGGCGAAAATCGCACGATTTTTGGCCGCTAGCGGCGAAAATCGCGCTATTTTTGGCCGGTAGCAGCGAAAATCGCGATTTTTGCCCACCAGCTGCGAAAATCGCATGGTTTTTGGTCGCTAGCGGCCAAAATCGCTCTATTTTTGGCCAGTAGCGGCGAAAATCGCGATTTTTGCCCGCCAGCTGCGAAAATCGCATGGTTTTTGGCCGGTAGCGGCGAAAATCGCGTGGTTTTTGGCCGGTAGCGGCGAAAATCGCGCTATTTTTGGCTTGTAGCGGCGAAAATCGCGATTTTTGCCCGCCAGCTGCGAAAATCGCATGGTTTTTGGCCGGTAGCGGCGAAAATCGAGCGGTTTTTGGCCAGTAGCGGCGAAAATCGCGCTATTTTTGGCCGGTAGCGGCGAAAATCGCAATTTTTGCCCGCTAGCGGCGAAAATCGCATGGTTTTTGGCCGGTAGCGGCGAAAATCGCGATTTTTGCCCGCCAGCTGCGAAAATCGCATGGTTTTTGGCCGGTAGCGGCGAAAATCGCGCGGTTTTTGGCCGGTAGCGGCGAAAATCGCGCTATTTTTGGCCGGTAGCGGCGAAAATCGCGATTTTTGCCCGCCAGCTGCGAAAATCGCATGTGTTATTGCGCAAAATAGCGCGGTTTTCGGCCGTTAGCGGCAAAAGTCGCGATATTTTTGGCCGCTAGCGGCGAAAATCGCGCGGTTTTTGGCCGGTAGCGGCGAAAATCGCGCTATTTTTGGCCGGTAGCGGCGAAAATCGCAATTTTTGCCCGCCAGCTGCGAAAATCGCATGGTTTTTGGCCGGTAGCGGCGAAAATCGAGCGGTTTTTAGCCAGTAGCGGCGAAAATCGCGCTATTTTTGGCCGGTAGCGGCGAAAATCGCGATTTTTGCCCGCCAGCTGCGAAAATCGCATGGTTTTCGGCCGGTAGCGGCGAAAATCGCGCGGTTTTTGGCCGGTAGCGGCGAAAATCGCGCTATTTTTGGCCAGTAGCGGCGAAAATCGCGATTTTTGCCCGCCAGCTGCGAAAATCGCATGGTTTTTGCGCAAAATAGCGCGGTTTTCGGCCGTTAGCAGCAAAAATCGCCCGATTTTTGGCCGCTAGCGGCGAAAATCGTACGGTTTTTGGCCGCTAGCGTTGAAAATCGCGCTATTTTTGGCCGGTAGCGGCGAAAATCGCGATTTTTGCCCGCCAGCTGCGAAAATCGCATGGTTTTTATGCAAAATAGCGCGGTTTTCGGCCGTTAGCGGCAAAAATCGCCCGATTTTTGGCCGCTAGCGGCAAAAATCGCGCGATTTTTGGCCGGTAGCGGCGAAAATCGCGATTTTCGCACCGCCAGCTGCGAAAATCGCATGGTTTTTGGCCGGTAGCGGCGAAAATCGCGCTGTTTTTGGCCGGTAGCGGCGAAAATTGCGATATTTGCCCGCCAGCTGCGAAAATCGCATGGTTTTTGGCCGGTAGCGGCGAAAATCGAGCGGTTTTTGGCCGGTAGCGGCGAAAATCGCGCTATTTTTGGCCGGTAGTGGCGAAAATCGCGATTTTTGCACCGCCAGCTGCGAAAATCGCATGGTTTTTGGCCGGTAGCAGCGAAAATCGCGCGGTTTTTGGCCGGTAGCGGCGAAAATCGCGCTATTTTTGGCCGGTAGCGGCGAAAATCGCGATTTTTGCCCGCCAGCTGCGAAAATCGCATGGTTTTTGGCCGGTAGCGGCGAAAATCGCGCGGTTTTTGGCCGGTAGCGGCGAAAATCGCGCTATTTTTTGGCGATTTTTGGTAGCGGCGAAAATCGCGGCGAAAATTTTTGACCGCCAGCTGCGAAAATCGCATGGTTTTTGGCCGGTAGCGGCGAAAATCGCGCTATTTTTGGCCGGTAGCGGCGAAAATCGCGATTTTTGCCCGGTAGCGGCGAAAATCGCAGCTAGCGAAAATCGGCCGTTTTTGGCGCAAAATCGCGCGGTTTTCGGCCGTTAGCGGCAAAAATCGCGATATTTTTGGCCGCTAGCGGCGAAAATCGCGCGGTTTTTGGCCGGTAGCGGCGAAAATCGCGCTATTTTTGGCCGGTAGCGGCGAAAATCGCGATTTTTGCCCGCCAGCTGCGAAAATCGCATGGTTTTTGGCCGGTAGCGGCGAAAATCGCGCGGTTTTTGGCCGGTAGCGGCGAAAATCGCGCTATTTTTGGCCGGTAGCGGCGAAAATCGCTATTTTTGCCCGCCAGCTGCGAAAATCGCATGGTTTTTGGCCGGTAGCGGCGAAAATCGCGCGGTTTTTGGCGAAAATCGGTAGCGGCGAAAATCGCGCTATTTTTGGCCGGTAGCGGCGAAAATCGCGATTTTTGCCCGCCAGCTGCGAAAATCGCATGGTTTTTGCGCAAAATAGCGCGGTTTTCGGCCGTTAGCGGCAAAAATAAATTTTTGGCCGCTAGCGGCAAAAATCGCACGGTTTTTGGCCGCTAGCGGCGAACATCGCGCTATTTTTGGCCGGTAGCGGCGAAAATCGCGATTTTTGCCCGCCAGCTGCGAAAATCGCATGGTTTTTGGCCGGTAGCGGCGAAAATCGCGCGGTTTTTGGCCGGTAGCGGCGAAAATCGCGCTATTTTTGGCCGGTAGCGGCGAAAATCGCGATTTTTGCCCGCCAGCTGCGAAAATCGCATGGTTTTTGCGCAAAATAGCGCGGTTTTCGGCCGTTAGCGGCAAAAATCGCCCGATTTTTGGCCGCTAGCGGCGAAAATCGCGCTATTTTTGGCCGCTAGCGGCGAAAATCGCGCTATTTTTGGCCGGTAGCGGCGAAAATCGCGATTTTTGCCCGCCAGCTGCGAAAATCGCATGGTTTTTGGCCGGTAGCGGCGAAAATCGCGCGGTTTTTGGCCGGTAGCGGCGAAAATCGCGCTATTTTTGGCCGGTAGCGGCGAAAATCGCGCGATTTTTGCCCGCCAGCGGCGAAAATCGCATGGTTTTTGGCCTGTAGCGGCGAAAATCGCATGGTTTTGGCCGGTAGCGGCGAAAATCGCGCGGTTTTTGGCCGCTAGCGGCGAAAATCGCGCTATTTTTGGCCGGTAGCGGCGAAAATCGCGATTTTTGCCCGCCAGCTGCGAAAATCGCATGGTTTTTTTGCGCAAAATAGCGCGGTTTTCGGCCGTTAGCGGCAAAAATCGCGCGATTTTTGGCCGGTAGCGGCGAAAATCGCGCGGTTTTTGGCCGCTAGCGGCGAAAATCGCGCTATTTTTGGCCGGTAGCGGCGAAAATCGCGATTTTTGGCCGCCAGCGGCGAAAATCGCATGGTTTTTTGGCCGGTAGCGGCGAAAATCGCGCTATTTTTGGCCGGTAGCTGCGAAAATCGCATTTTTTTTGGCCGGTAGCGGCGAAAATCGCGCGGTTTTTGGCCGGTAGCGGCAAAAAATTTTTGGCCGCTAGCGGCTATTTTTGGCCGGTAGCGGCGAAAATCGCGCTATTTTTGGCCGGTAGCGGCGAAAATCGCGATTTTTGCCCGCCAGCTGCGAAAATCGCATGGTTTTTGGCCGGTAGCGGCGAAAATCGCGCGGTTTTTGGCCGGTAGCGGCGAAAATCGCGCTATTTTTGGCCGGTAGCGGCGAAAATCGCGATTTTTGCCCGCCAGCTGCGAAAATCGCATGGTTTTTGCGCAAAATAGCGCGGTTTTCGGCCGTTAGCGGCAAAAATCGCGCGATTTTTGGCCGGTAGCGGCGAAAATCTAGCGGCGAAAATCGCGCTATTTTTGGCCGGTAGCGGCGAAAATCGCGATTTTTGCCCGCCAGCTGCGAAAATCGCGATTTTTTTTAGCTGCGAAAATCGCGCGGTTTTCGGCCGTTAGCGGCAAAAATCGCCCGATTTTTGGCCGCTAGCGGCAAAAATCGCGCGATTTTTGGCCGGTAGCGGCGAAAATCGCGATATTTTTGGCCGCTAGCGGCGAAAATCGCGCGGTTTTTGGCGGTAGCGGCGAAAATCGCGCTATTTTTGGCCGGTAGCGGGGAAAATCGCGATTTTTGCCCGCCAGCTGCGAAAATCGCATGGCTTTTGGCCGGTAGCGGCGAAAATCGAGCGGTTTTTGGCCGGTAGCGGCGAAAATCGCGCTATTTTTGGCCGGTAGCGGCGAAAATCGCGATTTTTGCCCGCCAGCTGCGAAAATCGCATGGTTTTTGGCCGGTAGCGGCGAAAATCGCGCGGTTTTTGGCCGGTAGCGGCGAAAATCGCGCTATTTTTGGCCGGTAGCGGCGAAAATCGCGATTTTTGCCCGCCAGCTGCGAAAATCGCATGGTTTTTTGCGCAAAATAGCGCGGTTTTTGGCCGGTAGCGGCGAAAATCGCGCAATTTTTTAGCGGCGAAAATCGCGCGGTTTTTGGCCGGTAGCGGCGAAAATCGCGCTATTTTTGGCCGGTAGCGGCGAAAATCGCGCTATTTTTGGCCGCCAGCTGCGAAAATCGCATGCGAAAATCGTTTTTGGCCGGTAGCGGCAAAAATCGCGCGGTTTTTGGCCGGTAGCGGCGAAAATCGCGCTATTTTTGGCCGGAGCGGCGAAAATCGCGATTTTTGCCCGCCAGCTGCGAAAATCGCATGGTTTTTGCGCAAAATAGCGCGGTTTTCGGCCGTTAGCAGCAAAAATCGCCCGATTTTTGGCCGCTAGCGGCGAAAATCGTACGGTTTTTGGCCGCTAGCGTTGAAAATCGCGCTATTTTTGGCCGGTAGCGGCGAAAATCGCGATTTTTGCCCGCCAGCTGCGAAAATCGCATGGTTTTTATGCAAAATAGCGCGGTTTTCGGCCGTTAGCGGCAAAAATCGCCCGATTTTTGGCCGCTAGCGGCAAAAATCGCGCGATTTTTGGCCGGTAGCGGCGAAAATCGCGATTTTTGCACCGCCAGCTGCGAAAATCGCATGGTTTTTGGCCGGTAGCGGCGAAAATCGCGATTTTTGGCCGGTAGCGGCGAAAATTGCGATATTTGCCCGCCAGCTGCGAAAATCGCATGGTTTTTGGCCGGTAGCGGCGAAAATCGAGCGGTTTTTGGCCGGTAGCGGCGAAAATCGCGCTATTTTTGGCCGGTAGTGGCGAAAATCGCGATTTTTGCACCGCCAGCTGCGAAAATCGCATGGTTTTTGGCCGGTAGCAGCGAAAATCGCGCGGTTTTTGGCCGGTAGCGGCGAAAATCGCGCTATTTTTGGCCGGTAGCGGCGAAAATCGCAATTTTTGCCCGCCAGCTGCGAAAATCGCATGGTTTTTTTAGCGGCGAAAATCGCGGTTTTTGGCCCGTAGCGGCGAAAATCGCGCGGTTTTTGGCCGGTAGCGGCGAAAATCGCGCTATTTTTGGCCGGTAGCGGCGAAAATCGCGATTTTTGCCCGCCAGCTGCGAAAATCGCATGGTTTTTGGCCGGTAGCGGCGAAAATCGCGCGTTTTTGGCCGGTAGCGGCGAAAATCGCGCGATTTTTTAGCGGCGAAAATCGCCCGCCAGCTGCGAAAATCGCATGGTTTTTGCGCAAAATAGCGCGGTTTTCGGCCGTTAGCTGCAAAAATCGCGCTATTTTTGGCCGCTAGCGGCGAAAATCGCGCGGTTTTTGGCCGGTAGCGGCGAAAATCGCGCTATCGCGCTATTTTTGGCCGGTAGCGGCGAAAATCGCGATTTTTGCCCGCCAGCTGCGAAAATCGCATGGTTTTTGGCCGGTAGCGGCGAAAATCGCGCGGTTTTTGGCCGGTAGCGGCGAAAATCGCGCTATTTTTGGCCGGTAGCGGCGAAAATCGCGATTTTTGCCCGCCAGCTGCGAAAATCGCATGTTTTTTTGGCCGGTGGCGGCGAAAATCGCGTGGTTTTTGGCCGGTAGCGGCGAAAATCGCGCTATTTTTGGCCGGTAGCGGCGAAAATCGCGATTTTTGCCCGCCAGCTGCGAAAATCGCATGGTTTTTGCGCAAAATAGCGCGGTTTTCGGCCATTAGCGGCAAAAATCGCCCGATTTTTGGCCGCTAGCGGCGAAAATCGCGCGGTTTTTGGCCGGTAGCGGCGAAAATCGCGCTATTTTTGGCCGGTAGCGGCGAAAATCGCGATTTTTGCCCGCCAGCTGCGAAAATCGCATGGTTTTTGGCCGGTAGCGGCGAAAATCGCGCGGTTTTTGGCCGGTAGCGGCGAAAATCGCGCTATTTTTGGCCGGTAGCGGCGAAAATCGCGATTTTTGCCCGCCAGCTGCGAAAATCGCATGGTTTTTGCGGAAAATAGCGCGGTTTTCGGCCGTTAGCGGCAAAAATCGCCCGATTTTTGGCCGCTAGCGGCGAAAATCGCACGATTTTTGGCCGCTAGCGGCGAAAAGCGCTATTTTTGGCCGGTAGCGGCGAAAATCGCGCGCCAGCTGCGAAAATCGCGATTTTTTGGCCGGTAGCGGCGAAAATCGCGCGGTTTTTGGCCGGTAGCGGCGAAAATCGCGCTATTTTTGGCCGGTAGCGGCGAAAATCGCGCTATTTTTTAGCGGCGAAAATCGCGCGCCAGCTGCGAAAATCGCATGGTTTTTGGCCGGTAGCGGCGAAAATCGCATGGTTTTTGGCCGGTAGCGGCGAAAATCGAGCGGTTTTTGGCCGGTAGCGGCGAAAATCGCGCTATTTTTGGCCGGTAGCGGCGAAAATCGCGATTTTTGCCCGCCAGCTGCGAAAATCGCATGGTTTTTTTTGCGCAAAATAGCGCGGTTTTTTTAGCGGGCCGAAAATTTTTTAGCGGCGAAAATCGCGCGATTTTTGGCCGCTAGCGGCGAAAAATCGCAGCGCGAAAATCGCGATTTTTGGCCGCTAGCGGCGAAAATCGCATGGTTTTTGGCCGGTAGCGGCGAAAATCGCGATTTTTGCCCGCCAGCGGCGAAAATCGCATGGTTTTTGGCCGGTAGCGGCGAAAATCGCGCGGTTTTTGGCCGGTAGCGGCGAAAATCGCATATTTTTGGCCGGTAGCGGCGAAAATCGCGATTTTTGCCCGCCAGCTGCGAAAATCGCATGGTTTTTGGCCGGTAGCGGCAAAATCGCGCGGTTTTGGCCGGTAGCGGCGAAAATCGCGATTTTTGGCCGCTAGCGGCGAAAATCGCGCGGTTTTTGGCCGGTAGCGGCGAAAATCGCGCTATTTTTGGCCGGTAGCGGCGAAAATCGCGATTTTTGCCCGCCAGCTGCGAAAATCGCATGGTTTTTGGCCGGTAGCGGCGAAAATCGCGCGGTTTTTGGCCGGTAGCGGCGAAAATCGCGCTATTTTTGGCCGGTAGCGGCGAAAATCGCGATTTTTGCCCGCCAGCTGCGAAAATCGCATGGTTTTTGCGCAAAATAGCGCGGTTTTCGGCCGTTAGCGGCGCGCGAAAAATCGCGCGGTTTTGCGAAAATCGCATGGTTGGCCGTTAGCGGCGAAAATCGCGCGGTTTTTGGCCGGTAGCGCGAAAATCGCGCTATTTTTGGCCGGTAGCGGCGAAAATCGACCATAGCGATTTTTGCCCGCCAGCTGCGAAAATCGCGCTAGCGGCGAAAATCGTACGGTTTTTGGCCGCTAGCGGCGAAAATCGCGCTATTTTTGGCCGGTAGCGGCGAAAATCGCGATTTTTGCCCGCCAGCTGCGAAAATCGCATGGTTTTTTTTGCAAAATAGCGCGGCTATTTTTTTCGGCCGTTAGCGGCAAAAATCGCGCGATTTTTGGCCGGTAGCGGCGAAAATCGCGCTATTTTTGGCCGGTAGCGGCGAAAATCGCGATTTTTCCCCGCCAGCTGCGAAAATCGCTTGGTTTTTGGCCAGTAGCAGCGAAAATCGCTTGGTTTTTGGCCGGTAGCGGCGAAAATCGCGATTTTTGCCCGCCAGCTGCGAAAATCGCATGGTTTTTGGCCGGTAGCGGCGAAAATCGCGCGGTTTTTGGCCGGTAGCGGCGAAAATCGCGCTATTTTTGGCCGGTAGCGGCGAAAATCGCGATTTTTGCACCGCCAGCTGCGAAAATCGCATGGTTTTTGGCCGGTAGCAGCGAAAATCGCGCGGTTTTTGGCCGGTAGCGGCGAAAATCGCGCTATTTTTGGCCGGTAGCGGCGAAAATCGCGATTTTTGCCCGCCAGCTGCGAAAATCGCATGGTTTTTGGCCGGTAGCGGCGAAAATCGCGCGGTTTTTGGCCGGTAGCGGCGAAAATCGCGCTATTTTTGGCCGGTAGCGGCGAAAATCGCGATTTTTGCCCGCCAGCTGCGAAAATCGCATGGTTTTTTAGCGGCGAAAATTTTTGGCCGGTAGCGGCGCGGTTTTTGGCCGTAGCGGCGAAAATCGCGCGGTTTTTGGCCGGTAGCGGCGAAAATCGCGCTATTTTTGGCCGGTAGCGGCGAAAAATTTTTGGCCGGTAGCGCGAAAATCGCATGGTTTTTGGCCGGTAGCGGCGAAAATCGCGCGGTTTTTGGCCGGTAGCGGCGAAAATCGCGCTATTTTTGGCCGGTAGCGGCGAAAATCGCGATTTTTGCCCGCCAGCTGCGAAAATCGCATGGTTTTTGGCCGGTAGCGGCGAAAATCGAGCGGTTTTTGGCCGGTAGCGGCGAAAATCGCGCTATTTTTGGCCGGTAGCGGCGAAAATCGCGATTTTTGCCCGCCAGCTGCGAAAATCGCATGGTTTTTGGCCGGTAGCGGCGAAAATCGCGCGGTTTTTGGCCGGTAGCGGCGAAAATATTTTTGGCCGGTAGCGGCGAAAATCGCGATTTTTGCCCGCCAGCTGCGAAAATCGCGCGGTTTTTTTAGCGCAAAAAAAATAGCGGCGAAAATCGCGCGGTATTTTTGGCCGTTAGCGGCGAAAATCGCGCTATTTTTGGCCGCTAGCGGCGAAAATCGCGCGGTTTTTGGCCGGTAGCGGCGAAAATCGCGCTATTTTTGGCCGGTAGCGGCGAAAATCGCGATTTTTGCCCGCCAGCTGCGAAAATCGCATGGTTTTTGGTCGGTAGCGGCGAAAATCGCGCGGTTTTTGGCCGGTAGCGGCGAAAATCGCGCTATTTTTGGCCGGTAGCGGCGAAAATCGCGATTTTTGCCCGCCAGCTGCGAAAATCGCATGGTTTTTGGCCGGTAGCGGCGAAAATCGCGCGGTTTTTGGCCGGTAGCGGCGAAAATCGCGCTATTTTTGGCCGGTAGCGGCGAAAATCGCGATTTTTGCCCGCCAGCTGCGAAAATCGCATGGTTTTTGCGCAAAATAGCGCGGTTTTCGGCCGTTAGCGGCAAAAATTGCCCGATTTTTGGCCGCTAGCGGCAAAAATCGCGCGGTTTTTGGTCGCTAGCGGCGAAAATCGCGCTATTTTTGGCCGGTAGCGGCGAAAATCGCGATTTTTGCACCGCCAGCTGCGAAAATCGCATGGTTTTTGGCCGGTAGCGGCGAAAATCGCGCTATTTTTGGCCGGTAGCGGCGAAAATCGCGCTATTTTTGGCCGGTAGCGGCGAAAATCGCGATTTTTGCCCGCTAGCTGCGAAAATCGCATGGTTTTTGCGCAAAATAGCGCGGTTTTCGGCCGTTAGCGCCAAAAATAGCCCGATTTTTGGCCGCTAGCGGCAAAAATCGCGCTTTTTTTGGCCGGTAGCGGCGAAAATCGCGCTATTTTTGGCCGGTAGCGGCGAAAATCGCGATTTTTGCCCGCCAGCTGCGAAAATCGCATGGCGGTTTTTTTTGATTTTTGGCCGGTAGCGGCGAAAATCGCGCGGTTTTTGGCCGGTAGCGGCGAAAATCGCGCTATTTTTGGCCGGTAGCGGCGAAAATCGCGATTTTTCCCCGCCAGCTGCGAAAATCGCAGCTAGCTGCGAAAAGCGGCGAAAATCGCATGGTTTTTGGCCGGTAGCGGCGAAAATCGAGCGGTTTTTGGCCGGTAGCGGCGAAAATCGCGCTATTTTTGGCCGGTAGCGGCGAAAATCGCGATTTTTGCCCGCCAGCTGCGAAAATCGCATGGTTTTTGGCGCAAAATAGCGCGGTTTTTGGCCGTTAGCGGCGAAAATCGCGCGATTTTTGGCCGCTAGCGGCGAAAAATCGCGGTTTTTGGCCGCTAGCGGCGAAAATCGCGCTATTTTTGGCCGGTAGCGGCGAAAATCGCGATTTTTGCCCGCCAGCGGCGAAAATCGCATGGTTTTTGGCCGGTAGCGGCGAAAATCGCGCGGTTTTTGGCCAGTAGCGGCGAAAATCGCATATTTTTTTGCGCAAAATAGCGCGGTTTTCGGCCGTTAGCGGCAAAAATCGCCCGATTTTTGGCCGGTAGCGGCGAAAATCGCGCGGTTTTTGGCCGGTAGCGGCGAAAATCGCGCTATTTTTGGCCGGTAGCGGCGAAAATCGCGATTTTTGCCCGCCAGCTGCGAAAATCGCTTGGTTTTTGGCCGGTAGCGGCGAAAATCGCGCGGTTTTTGGCCGGTAGCGGCGAAAATCGCGCGAAAATATTTTTGGCCGGTAGCGGCGAAAATCGCGATTTTTGCCCGCCAGCTGCGAAAATCGCATGGTTTTTGCGCAAAATAGCGCGGTTTTCGGCCGTTAGCAGCAAAAATCGCCCGATTTTTGGCCGCCAGCGGCGAAAATCGTACGGTTTTTGGCCGCTAGCGGAGAAAATCGCGCTATTTTTGGCCGGTAGCGGCGAAAATCGCGATTTTTGCCCGCCAGCTGCGAAAATCGCATGGTTTTGGCCGTAGCAAAATAGCGCGGTTTTCGGCCGTTAGCGGCAAAAATCGCGCGATTTTTGGCCGCTAGCGGCGAAAATCGCGCGATTTTTGGCCGGTAGCGGCGAAAATCGCGATTTTTGGCCGGTAGCGGCGAAAATCGCGTGGTTTTTGGCGGTAGCGGCGAAAATCGCGCTGTTTTTGGCCGGTAGCGGCGAAAATCGCGATTTTTTGCCCGCCAGCTGCGAAAATCGCATGGTTTTTGGCCGGTAGCGGCGAAAATCGAGCGGTTTTTGGCCGGTAGCGGCGAAAATCGCGCTAATCGCGATTTTTGCCCGCCAGCTGCGAAAATCGCGATTTTTGCACCGCCAGCTGCGAAAATCGCATGGTTTTTGGCCGGTAGCGGCGAAAATCGCGCGGTTTTTGGCCGGTAGCGGCGAAAATCGCGCTATTTTTGGCCGGTAGCGGCGAAAATCGCGATTTTTGCCCGCCAGCTGCGAAAATCGCATGGTTTTTGGCCGCGGTTTTTGGGTAGCGGCGAAAATCGAGCGGTTTTTGGCCGGTAGCGGCGAAAATCGCGCTATTTTTGGCCGGTAGCGGCGAAAATCGCGATTTTTGCCCGCCAGCTGCGAAAATCGCATGGTTTTTGGCCGGTAGCGGCGAAAATCGCGCGGTTTTTGGCCGGTAGCGGCGAAAATCGCGCTATTTTTGGCCGGTAGCGGCGAAAATCGCGATTTTTGCCCGCCAGCTGCGAAAATCGCATGGTTTTTGCGCAAAATAGCGCGGTTTTCGGCCGTTAGCAGCAAAAATCGCCCGATTTTTGGCCGCTAGCGGCGAAAATCGTACGATTTTTGGCCGCTAGCGGCGAAAATCGCGCTATTTTTGGCCGGTAGCGGCGAAAATCGCGATTTTTGCCCGCCAGCTGCGAAAATCGCATGGTTTTTATGCAAAATAGCGCGGTTTTCGGCCGTTAGCGGCAAAAATCGCCCGATTTTTGCCCGCAAAAATAGCGGCAAAAATCGCGCGATTTTTGGCCGGTAGCGGCGAAAATCGCGATTTTTGCACCGCCAGCTGCGAAAATCGCATGGTTTTTGGCCGGTAGCGGCGAAAATCGCGCGGTTTTTGGCCGGTAGCGGCGAAAATCGCGATATTTTTGCCCGCCAGCTGCGAAAATCGCATGGTTTTTGGCCGGTAGCGGCGAAAATCGAGCGGTTTTTGGCCGGTAGCGGCGAAAATCGCGCTATTTTTGGCCGGTAGCGGCGAAAATCGCGATTTTTGGCCGCCAGCTGCGAAAATCGCATGGTTTTTGGCCGGTAGCGGCGAAAATCGCGCGGTTTTTGGCCGGTAGCGGCGAAAATCGCGCTATTTTTGGCCGGTAGCGGCGAAAATCGCGCGATTTTTGCCCGCCAGCTGCGAAAATCGCATTTTTGCCCGCCAGCTGCGAAAATCGCATGGTTTTTGGCCGGTAGCGGCGAAAATCGCGCGGTTTTTGGCCGGTAGCGGCGAAAATCGCGCTATTTTTGGCCGGTAGCGGCGAAAATCGCGATTTTTGCCCGCCAGCTGCGAAAATCGCATGGTTTTTGGCCGGTAGCGGCGAAAATCGCGCTATTTTTGGCCGGTAGCGGCGAAAATCGCGATTTTTGCCCGCCAGCTGCGAAAATCGCATGGTTTTTTTGGCGAAAATCGCGCGGTTTTTGGCCGGTAGCGGCGAAAATCGCGCTATTTTTGGCCGGTAGCGGCGAAAATCGCGATTTTTGCCCGCCAGCTGCGAAAATCGCATGGTTTTTGGCCGGTAGCGGCGAAAATCGCGCGGTTTTTGGCCGGTAGCGGCGAAAATCGCGCTATTTTTGGCCGGTAGCGGCGAAAATCGCGATTTTTGCCCGCCAGCTGCGAAAATCGCATGGTTTTTGGCCGGTAGCGGCGAAAATCGAGCGGTTTTTGGCCGGTAGCGGCGAAAATCGCGCTATTTTTGGCCGGTAGCGGCGAAAATCGCGATTTTTGCCCGCCAGCTGCGAAAATCGCATGGTTTTTGCGCAAAATAGCGCGGTTTTCGGCCGTTAGCGGCAAAAATAGCCCGATTTTTGGCCGCTAGCGGCAAAAATCGCGCGTTTTTGGCCGCGGTAGCGGCGAAAAGCGGTAGCGAAAATCGCGCGAAAATCGCATTTTTGGCCGGTAGCGGCGAAAATCGCGATTTTTGGCCGGTAGCGGCGAAAATCGCGCGATTTTTGGCCGGTAGCGGCGAAAATCGCGCGGTTTTTGGCCGGTAGCGGCGAAAATCGCGCTATTTTTGGCCGGTAGCGGCGAAAATCGCGATATTTTTGCCCGCTAGCTGCGAAAATCGCATGGTTTTTTTTGCGCAAAATAGCGCGGTTTTCGGCCGTTAGCGGCGAAAATCGCCCGATTTTTGGCCGCTAGCGGCGAAAATCGCGCGGTTTTTGGCCGCTAGCGGCGAAAATCGCGCTATTTTTGGCCGGTAGCGGCGAAAATCGCGATTTTTGCCCGCCAGCTGCGAAAATCGCATGGTTTTTGGCCGGTAGCGGCGAAAATCGCGCGGTTTTTGGCCGGTAGCGGCGAAAATCGCGCTATTTTTGGCCGGTAGCGGCGAAAATCGCGATTTTTGCCCGCCAGCTGCGAAAATCGCATGGTTTTTGGCCGGTAGCGGCGAAAATCGCGCGGTTTTTGGCCAGTAGCGGCGAAAATCGCGCTATTTTTGGCCGGTAGCGGCGAAAATCGCGATTTTTGCCCGCCAGCTGCGAAAATCGCATGGTTTTTGGCCGGTAGCGGCGAAAATCGCGCGGTTTTTGGCCGGTAGCGGCGAAAATCGCGATTTTTGGCCGGTAGCGGCGAAAATCGCGATTTTTGCCCGCCAGCTGCGAAAATCGCATGGTTTTTGCGCAAAATAGCGCGGTTTTCGGCCGTTAGCAGCAAAAATCGCCCGAT
This sequence comes from Procambarus clarkii, assembly GCF_020424385.1. Taxonomy (NCBI): domain Eukaryota; kingdom Metazoa; phylum Arthropoda; class Malacostraca; order Decapoda; family Cambaridae; genus Procambarus; species Procambarus clarkii. Next base: position 1,902,769 of record NC_059634.1, on the reverse strand, counting down.
TTTTGGCCGCTAGCGGCGAAAATCGTACGGTTTTTGGCCGCTAGCGTTGAAAATCGCGCTATTTTTGGCCGGTAGCGGCGAAAATCGCGATTTTTGCCCGCCAGCTGCGAAAATCGCATGGTTTTTATGCAAAATAGCGCGGTTTTCGGCCGCTAGCGGCAAAAATCGCGCGATTTTTGGCCGGTAGCGGCGAAAATCGCGATTTTCGCACCGCCAGCTGCGAAAATCGCATGGTTTTTGGCCGGTAGCGGCGAAAATCGCGCTGTTTTTGGCCGGTAGCGGCGAAAATCGCGCGATTTTGCCCGCCAGCTGCGAAAATCGCATGGTTTTTGGCCGGTAGCGGCGAAAATCGAGCGGTTTTTGGCCGGTAGCGGCGAAAATCGCGCTATTTTTGGCCGGTAGCGGCGAAAATCGCGATTTTTGCACCGCCAGCTGCGAAAATCGCGCTATTTTTGGCCGGTAGCGGCGAAAATCGCGCGGTTTTTGGCCGGTAGCGGCGAAAATCGCGCGGTTTTTGGCCGGTAGCGGCGAAAATCGCGCTATTTTTGGCCGGTAGCGGCGAAAATCGCAATTTTTGCCCGCCAGCTGCGAAAATCGCATGGTTTTTGGCCGGTAGCGGCGAAAATCGAGCGGTTTTTGGCCGGTAGCGGCGAAAATCGCGCTATTTTTGGCCGGTAGCGGCGAAAATCGCGATTTTTGCCCGCCAGCTGCGAAAATCGCATGGTTTTTTGGCCGGTAGCGGCGAAAATCGCGCTATTTTTGGCCGGTAGCGGCGAAAATCGCGATTTTTGCCCGCCAGCTGCGAAAATCGCATGGTTTTTTGCGCAAAATAGCGCGGTTTTCGGCCGTTAGCGGCAAAAAAATTTTTGCCCGCTAGCGGCGAAAATCGCATGGTTTTTGGCCGGTAGCGGCGAAAATCGCGCGGTTTTTGGCCGGTAGCGGCGAAAATCGCGCTATTTTTGGCCGCTAGCGGCGAAAATCGCGCGGTTTTTGGCCGGTAGCGGCGAAAATCGCGCTATTTTTGGCCGGTAGCGGCGAAAATCGCGATTTTTGCCCGCCAGCTGCGAAAATCGCATGGTTTTTGGCCGGTAGCGGCGAAAATCGCGCGGTTTTTGGCCGGTAGCGGCGAAAAATTTTTGGCCGGTAGCGGCGAAAATCGCGATTTTTGCCCGCCAGCTGCGAAAATCGCATGGTTTTTGGCCGGTAGCGGCGAAAATCGCGCGGTTTTTGGCCGGTAGCGGCGAAAATCGCGCTATTTTTGGCCGGTAGCGGCGAAAATCGCGATTTTTGCCCGCCAGCTGCGAAAATCGCATGGTTTTTTGCGCAAAATAGCGCGGTTTTTTAGCGGCAAAAATCGCCGATTTTTTAGCGGCAAAAATGGCCGGTAGCGCGAAAATCGCGATTTTTGGCCGCTAGCGGCGAAAATCGCATGGTTTTTGGCCGGTAGCGGCGAAAATCGCGCTATTTTTGGCCGGTAGCGGCGAAAATCGCGATTTTTGCCCGCCTGCGGCGAAAATCGCATGGTTTTTTTGGCCGGTAGCTGCGAAAATCGCGCGGTTTTTGGCCGGTAGCGGCGAAAATCGCGCGGTTTTTGGCCGGTAGCGGCGAAAATCGCGCTATTTTTGGCCGGTAGCGGTGAAAATCGCGATTTTTGCCCGCCAGCTGCGAAAATCGCATGGTTTTTGCGCAAAATAGCGCGGTTTTCGGCCGTTAGCGGCAAAAATAACCCGATTTTTGGCCGCTAGCGGCAAAAATCGCACGGTTTTTGGCCGCTAGCGGCGAAAATCGCGCTATTTTTGGCCGGTAGCGGCGAAAATCGCGATTTTTGCACCGCCAGCTGCGAAAATCGCATGGTTTTTGCCCTGTAGCGGCGAAAATCGCGCGGTTTTTGGCCGGTAGCGGCGAAAATCGCGCTATTTTTGGCCGGTAGCGGCGAAAATCGCGATTTTTGCCCGCTAGCTGCAAAAATCGCATGGTTTTTGCGCAAAATAGCGCGGTTTTCGGCCGTAATCGGCAAAAATAGCCCGATTTTTGGCCGCTGGCGGCAAAAATCGCACGGTTTTTGGCCGCTAGCGGCGAAAATCGCGCTATTTTTGGCCGGTAGCGGCGAAAATCGCGATTTTTGCCCGCCAGCTGCGAAAATCGCATGGTTTTTGGCCGGTAGCGGCGAAAATCGCGCGGTTTTTGGCCGGTAGCGGCGAAAATCGCGCTATTTTTGGCCGGTAGCGGCGAAAGCCGCGATTTTTGCCCGCCAGCTGCGAAAATCGCATGGTTTTTGGCCTGTAGCGGCGAAAATCGCGTGGTTTTTGGCCGGTAGCGGCAAAAATCGCATAGTTTCTGGTCGCTAGCGGCGAAAATCGCGCTATTTTTGGCCGGTAATGGCGAAAATCGCGATTTTTGCCCGCCAGCGGCGAAAATCGCACTATTTTTGGCCGGTAGCAGCGAAAATCGCGATTTTTGCCCACCACCTGCAAAAATCGCATAGTTTCTGGTCGCTAGCGGCGAAAATCGCGCTATTTTTGGCCGGTAGCGGCGAAAATCGCGATTTTTGCCCGCCAGCTGCGAAAATCGCATGGTTTTTGGCCGGTAGCGGCGAAAATCGCGTGGTTTTTGGCCGGTAGCGGCGAAAATCGCGCTATTTTTGGCCGGTAGCGGCGAAAATCGCGATTTTTGCCCGCCAGCTGCGAAAATCGCATGGTTTTTGGCCGGTAGCGGCGAAAATCGCGCGGTTTTTGGCCGGTAGCGGCGAAAATCGCGCTATTTTTGGCCTGTAGCGGCGAAAATCGCGATTTTTGCCCGCTAGCTGCGAAAATCGCATGGTTTTTGGACGGTAGCGGCGAAAATCGCGATTTTTGCCCGCCAGCTGCGAAAATCGCATGGTTTTTGGCCGGTAGCGGCGAAAATCGCGCGGTTTTTGGCCGGTAGCGGCGAAAATCGCGCTATTTTTGGCCGGTTGCCCGCCAGCTGCGAAAATCGCATGGTTTTGCGCGAAAATCGCGCGGTTTTTTTTAGCGGCAAAAATCGCCCGATTTTTGGCCGTTAGCGGCTAAAATCGCGATATTTTTGGCCGCTAGCGGCGAAAATCGCGCGGTTTTTGGCCGGTAGCGGCGAAAATCGCGCTATTTTTGGCCGGTAGCGGCGAAAATCGCGATTTTTGCCCGCCAGCTGCGAAAATCGCATGGTTTTTGGCCGGTAGCGGCGAAAATCGAGCGTTTTTTTAGCCAGTAGCGGCGAAAATCGCGAAAATATTTTTGGCCGGTAGCGGCGAAAATCGCGATTTTTGCCCGCCAGCTGCGAAAATCGCATGGTTTTCGGCCGGTAGCGGCGAAAATCGCGCTATTTTTGGCCAGTAGCGGCGAAAATCGCGATTTTTGCCCGCCAGCTGCGAAAATCGCATGGTTTTTGCGCAAAATAGCGCGGTTTTTGGCCGTTAGCGGCTAAAATCGCCCGATTTTTGGCCGCTAGCGGCGAAAATCGCGCAAAATTTTTGGCCGGTAGCGGCGAAAATCGCGATTTTTGGCCGGTAGCGGCGAAAATCGCGATTTTTGGCCGCCAGCTGCGAAAATCGCGCGGTTTTTTAGCGGCGAAAATCGCGCGATTTTTGGCCGCTAGCGGCAAAAAAATTTTTCTAGCGCGCTATTTTTGGCCGGTAGCGGCGAAAATCGCGATTTTTGCCCGCCAGCTGCGAAAATCGCATGGTTTTTGGCCGGTAGCGGCGAAAATCGCGCTATTTTTGGCCGGTAGCGGCGCGCGATTTTTGCACCGCCAGCGCGAAAATCGCGCGGTTTTTGGCGCTAGCGGCGAAAATCGCGCTATTTTTGGCCGGTAGCGGCGAAAATCGCAATTTTTGCCCGCCAACTGCGAAAATCGCATGGTTTTTGGCCGGTAGCGGCGAAAATCGAGCGGTTTTTGGCCGGTAGCGGCGAAAATCGCGCTATTTTTGGCCGGTAGCGGCGAAAATCGCGAAAATTTTTGGCCGGTAGCGGCGAAAATCGCGCTATTTTTGGCCGGAGCGGCGAAAATCGCGATTTTTGCCCGCCAGCTGCGAAAATTGCATGTTTTTTGCGCAAAATAGCGCGGTTTTCGGCCGTTAGCGGCAAAAATCGCGATATTTTTGGCCGCTAGCGGCGAAAATCGCGCGGTTTTTGGCCGGTAGCGGCGAAAATCGCGCTATTTTTGGCCGGTAGCGGCGAAAATCGCGATTTTTGGCCGCCAGCTGCGAAAATCGCGCGGTTTTTGGCCGGTAGCGGCGAAAATCGCGCTATTTTTGGCCAGTAGCGGCGAAAATCGCGATTTTTGCCCGCCAGCTGCGAAAATCGCATGGTTTTTGCGCAAAATAGCGCGGTTTTCGGCCGTTAGCAGCAAAAATCGCCCGATTTTTGGCCGCTAGCGGCGAAAATCGCGCGGTTTTTGGCCGGTAGCGGCGAAAATCGCGCTGTTTTTGGCCGGTAGCGGCGAAAATTGCGATATTTGCCCGCCAGCTGCGAAAATCGCATGGTTTTTTGCAAAATAGCGCGGTTTTCGGCGTTAGCGGCGAAAATCGCGATTTTTGGCCGGTAGCGGCGAAAATCGCGCTGATTTTTGGCCGGTAGCGGCGAAAATCGCGATTTTTGCCCGCCAGCTGCGAAAATCGCATGGTTTTTGGCCGGTAGCGGCGAAAATCGCGCGGTTTTTGGCCGGTAGCGGCGAAAATCGCGCGGAAAATTTTTGGCCGGTAGCGGCGAAAATCGCGGTTTTTGGCCGGTAGCGGCGAAAATCGCGAAAATCGGATTTTTGGCCGGTAGCGGCGAAAATCGAGCGGTTTTTGGCCGGTAGCGGCGAAAATCGCGCTATTTTTGGCCGGTAGCGGCGAAAATCGCGATTTTTGCCCGCCAGCTGCGAAAATCGCATGGTTTTTGGCCGGTAGCGGCGAAAATCGCGCTATTTTTGGCCGGTAGCGGCGAAAATCGCGATATTTTTGGCCGGTAGCGGCGAAAATCGCGCTATTTTTTTTGCGAAAATCCTGTAGCGGCGAAAATCGCGCGGTTTTTGGTCGGTAGCGGCGAAAATCGCGCGGTTTTTGGCCGGTAGCGGCGAAAATCGCGCTATTTTTGGCCGGTAGCGGCGAAAATCGCGATTTTTGCCCGCTAGCTGCGAAAATCGCATGGTTTTTGCGCAAAATAGCGCGGTTTTCGGCCGTTAGCGGCAAAAAAATTTTTGGCCGGTAGCGGCGAAAATCGCGCGGTTTTTGGCCGCTAGCGGCGAAAATCGCGCTATTTTTGGCCGGTAGCGGCGAAAATCGCGCGATTTTTGGCCGTAGCTGCGAAAATCGCGATTTTTTAGCTGCGAAAATCGCGCGGTTTTTGGCCGTTAGCGGCAAAAATCGCGCGATTTTTGGCCGCTAGCGGCGAAAATCGCGCGATTTTTGGCCGGTAGCGGCGAAAATCGCGATTTTTGGCCGGTAGCGGCGAAAATCGCATGGTTTTTGGCCGGTAGCGGCGAAAATCGCGCGGTTTTTGGCCGGTAGCGGCGAAAATCGCGCTATTTTTGGCCGGTAGCGGCGAAAATCGCGCTATTTTTGGCCGGTAGCTGCGAAAATCGCGGTTTTTGCCCGCCAGCTGCGAAAATCGCGCGGTTTTTGGCCGGTAGCGGCGAAAAATCGCGCTATTTTTGGCCGGTAGCAGCGAAAATCGCGATTTTTTCCCGCCAGCTGCGAAAATCGCATGGTTTTTGGCCGGTAGCGGCGAAAATCGCGCAATTTTTGGCCGGTAGCGGCGAAAATCGCACGGTTTTTTGGCCGCTAGCGGCGAAAATCGCTCTATTTTGGGCCGGTAGCGGCGAAAATCGGGAATTTTGCCCGCCAGCTGCGAAAATCGCATTATTTTTGCGCAAAATAGCGCGGTTTTCGGCCGTTAGCGGCCAAAATAGCCCGATTTTTGGCCGCTAGCGGCAAAAATCGCGCTATTTTTGGCCGGTAGCGGCGAAAATCGCGATTTTTGCCCGCTAGCTGCGAAAATCGCATGTTTTTTGGCCGGTAGCGGCGAAAATCGCGCTATTTTTGGCCGGTAGCGGCGAAAATCGCGATTTTTGCCCGCCAGCTGCGAAAATCGCATTATTTTTGCGCAAAATAGCGCGGTTTTCGGCCGTTAGCGGCCAAAATAGCCCGATTTTTGGCCGCTAGCGGCAAAAATCGCGCTATTTTTGGCCGGTAGCGGCGAAAATCGCGATTTTTGCCCACTAGCTGCGAAAATCGCTTGGTTTTTGGCCAGTAGCGGCGAAAATCGCGCGGTTTTTGGCCAGTAGCGGCGAAAATCGCATGGTTTTTGGCCGGTAGCGGCGAAAATCGCGCTGTTTTTGGCTGGTAGCGGCGAAAATCGCGATTTTTGCCCGCCAGCTGCGAAAACCGTATGGTTTTTGGCTGGTAGCGGCGAAAATCGCGCAATTTTTGGCCGCTAGCGGCGAAAATCGCATGGTTTTTGGCCGTTAGCAGCGAAAATCGCGCTATTTTTGGCCGGTAGCGGCGAAAATCGAGCAGTTTTTTGCCGGTAGCGGCGAAAATCGCGCTATTTTTGGCCGGTAGCGGCGAAAATCGTGATTTTTGCCCACTAGCTGCGAAAATCGCTTGGTTTTTGGCCAGTAGCGGCGAAAATCGTGCGGTTTTTGGCCGCTAGCGGCGAAAATCGCACGGTTTTTGGGCGCTAGGGGCGAAAATCACGCTATTTTTGACCGGTAGCGGCGAAAATCGCGATTTTTGCCCGCCAGCTGCGAAAATCGCATGGTTTTTGGCCGGTAGCGGCGAAAATCGAGCGGTTTTTGGCCGGTAGCGGCGAAAATCGCGCTATTTTTGGCTGGTAGCGGCGAAAATCGCGATTTTTGCCCGCCAGCTGCGAAAACCGTATGGTTTTTGGCTGGTAGCGGCAAAAAACGCGCTATTTTTGGCCGGTAGCGGCGAAAATCGCATGGTTTTTGCGCAAAATAGCGCGGTTTTCGGCCGTTAGCGGCAAAAATAGCCCGATTTTTGGCCGCTAGCGGCAAAAATCGCATGGTTTTTGGCCGGTAGCGGCGAAAATCGCCCGATTTTTGGCCGGTAGCGGCGAAAATCGCGATTTTTGCCCGCCAACTGCGAAAATCGAATGGTTTTTGCGCAAAATAGCGTGGTTTCGGTAGTTAGCGGCAAAATTCGCCCGATTTTTGGCCGCTAGCGGCGAAAATAGCACGGTTTTTGGCCGCTAGCAGCGAAAATCGCGCTATTTTTGGCCGGTAGCGGCGAAAATCGCGATTTTTGCCCGCCAACTGCGAAAATCGAATGGTTTTTGCGCAAAATAGCGTGGTTTCGGTAGTTAGCGGCAAAATTCGCCCGATTTTTGGCCGCTAGCGGCGAAAATCGCCCGATTTTTGGCCGGTAGCGGCGAAAATTGCGCTATTTTTGGCCGGTAGCGGCGAAAATCGCGCTATTTTTGGCCGCTAGCGGCGAAAATCGCGCTATTTTTGGCCGGTAGCGGCGAAAATCGCGATTTTTGCCCGCCAGCTGCGAAAATCGCATGGTTATTACAATCTTGGTCGTAACTCAAAGTAACAAACCACACACTTAGTAATCTTCAACAGTTGTGTGCACAGTAATAAAGGTTATTAACACTACTATGTTTGTTTATATTATTTAATGAGTTCTATTAGTCTGCTGTTTCAGACTTATCGTAACTACATTCAAAATTCCCAAATTGTACATTACAAATCAACTAATACAATAATGAACATTTGTGCCATTATTACAGGAGAGTACTGTCAGCATCACTATCTCTTAACTGATAAATATTAAAGGATTACCTTTGACATGCAATTCTATAGTGAGGTCATAGGTCCGTTTACAAATCTATGCAAAACTATCCAATGGTAAAACAAGATCTAAATTTTAAGGCAAACATATCCATGGACACCACTTAGTCAACAGACATGCAATCATCCTTATCTTGATCCTGGGTTTTATCAGAAACCTCCTTTCTTCTTTCCCAAGGCCTGAAAGTAAGAAATCAAATATATGAATGATTCTATATTACCATGACTTTTATTGACAATCCAAATACAATACTAAATATCATGTATGCTCTACTGCCCTAGTTGTATTTACAGCCGATGAACTACACTAAATCGACAACTAAACACTATCAATCCTATTGGTTTTTAAATCTACTTTTAAACCTAGAGATACTGGTCCAAACACTGTCATTATTTAAACATTCAATTTATTTGTTCTGTTTATTATCACATATTTCACTGTCAGTATGTATCCATATTGGCAATTCACAACTATGAGGCAAAGTATCACATGTCTAGTTATGTGATATGACAAAAGCATATTACTGTATTCTTTGTATAGTGTGGGCGATACGCAACCATTTAGTTTGTCGGTACTAACCAAATAGCTGGAAATATCCTTGCAGTGTGGTCACGTCACAATGACCTCAAGTAACATCCTTCCCGGTGATATCACAGTAACCTATGACATCAGGTAAGGTACAACCTACATTTGGATGTGCATCTATATAGATTAAGTAAGTAAGTAATTATCAAAAGAAGGCACCAAACCGGGAAGGCTATGTAGCACCATCAAATACGCAAAATAATCAGAGGGCGCTAAATATCACCAAGGATGCCAATACGAGAACAAAAACGCATAAGGCGAACGATATCAAAAGTATCCGAGTCACCAAGAATTCTATCGAGGGACAGGTGACCGCGAGGGGCGGTCGGAAAGCAAGACATACGCTCGTCCTGGAAGTCAGGACATTCAAGAAGGACATGCACGACCGTAAGAGGGACAATGCAACTAGGACAATAAGGAGCAGGGCGGCGCTCCATCAAGTGACCATGGGTTAAGTGAGTATGGCCAATACGCAACCTCGCCAGAGCTGTTTCCCACCGCCGGTTACGGTGGAAGGAGGACTGCCATGAGGAAACACAACATTTAAGAGTACGTAGCTTGTTACCAGTAACAGACAACCAAGAAGCCTGCCAACGGGTAAGGACTGAGGAATGGATAACCGGGTAAAAGTCGGAATACGGAATGCCCTTACGAGAGGTGGGACAAGAGCGGACAGCTTCCTTGGCGGCAGCATCCGCACGCTCATTTAAAGACACACCAATATGGCTGGGAACCCAACAAAACTCAACCGACTTAAATTTACTATGAACGAGAAACAGCCAATGCTGGATCTCGACAACCACTGGATGAACCGGATTAAAGGACCCGAGAGCCATGAGGGCACTACGAGAGTCAACAACAACTACAAAGGAAGACTGACAACGAGAAAGTAGGAGACGAAGAGCAGAGAGAATAGCATAAAGTTCCGCTGTAAAGATGCTAGTCTCCGGAGGCAAGCGGCACATATAAGTGCGATCAGGAAAAACAACAGAGTAGCCAACACCGTCCGCTGACTTAGACCCATCGGTGAAGACAGAAACGGAGCGGGAGTGAGAAGAAAAGTGCTCGAGGAAAAGGCGTTTTAGAACCGTAGGAGGGGTAAAAGCTTTAGTGATACGGGTCAAGGAAGTACAAAACCGCGGAAGAGGGACCCTCCACGGGGGCAAAGAAGGAACAACACGAGGAGAAACATCAGAAATACGAACGGAAAGAGAATCCTGCAGGCGAGATAACCGGACAGAAAGAGGGAGGTGAAGAGGAACAGGAACCGCAGGAGGGGTAAAAGTTAAAGCACGACAGAGGCGAGAGGAAGGATGTTGCAAGGACCGCGCAAGATAGCGAAGACAGTAGCGATCACGGCGGTCCTGGAGAGACAGGAAGCCAGTGTCAACATACAAGCTAAGGACGGGAGTCGAACGAAAGGCACCAGAACTGAGGCGCAACCCAGTATGGTGCAAAGCATCAAGACGGGGAAGAGTAGAAGGAGAAGCAGACGAGTAAGCAGGGCAACCATAATCGAGCTTAGACAGGACGAGAGAAGAATGTAAAGCAAGGAGAGTGCGCCTATCTGCCCCCCAAGAAGTATGGGACAAGACCCGAAGGAGGGTAAGGGCCTTAGAGCACTCAACACGGAGGTAAGAGATATGGGGAGACCAAGACAAACGAGTGTCAAGGAATAACCCCAAAAGCTTCGCGGAATCTTTGTATTCAAGGGGATGACCATAAAGTGACAAAGAGGGACGAGAACAACCCGTTTCCGCGTAAATGTCATGGCACAAGTCTTAGAAGTAGAGAACTTGAAGCCATGATCAGTGGCCCAAGACGACACGGCATCAATTGCAAGTTGAAGCCGGCGTTGAAGGAGAGGCGAATCATCACCCTGACAACAAAGGGTAAGATCATCGACATAGAGAGCGGAGAAGACACCAGAAGGAAGAGAGGAAAGAAGACCATTGAGGGCAACCAGAAAAAGAGTAGTGCTCAGAACACTACCCTGGGGCACACCTTCGTATTGCTGAAAAGAGGGAGAGAGAGCGGTACCAAGGCGCACCCGAAAGGAACGACGAGAGAGGAAGCTGCGGAGAAAGAGAGGGAGATGACCACGAAGGCCAAAAGAATGAAGTTGAGATAGGATATGATAACGCCAAGTGGTGTCGTAAGCCTTTTCCAGGTCAAAAAGGACGGCAACAACGGAGGTCTTCGCAGCAAAAGCAGTACGAATATAGACCTCCAAGTTCACCAGGACATCTGTCGTGCTGCGGCACTTGCGGAAACCAAATTGAGAAGGGGAGAGGAGGTGATGGTGTTCCAGGAACCACATCAGACGAACGTTAACCATACGTTCAAAAAGTTTGCAGACACAACTTGTGAGAGCAATAGGGCGAAAGTCCTTAGGGGAAGTACCCAGAGACCCCGGTTTGCGAACAAGGAGGACAACGGCATCGAGCCAGTCCTCAGGGACTGACGACGACTCCCAGATCCGATTATACAGACTCAGTAAATACTGAGACGTGCTCGGAGGGAGATGGCGAAGCATCTCATAATGAATACCATCGGAGCCCGCCGCCGTAGAACCGCAGAGGGCTAGAGCAGAACGAAGTTCAGAGAGAGAGAAGGGATCATTATAGGGAAGCTGAAGATGAGTGCAGAAATCTAAAGGACGAGACTCAAGGACAGGTTTACGAAGAAGGAAAGATTGGGGAAGATGAAGACCAGAGCTAACAGAAGAAAAGTGGGAACCCAGTTCGGAAGCGACCTGCAACGGGTCCGCCACAAGAGTACCATGGAGGTGAAGGACCGGTGAAACATCGGGAACGAACTTACCCGCTATCTTGCGGATACGCTTCCAGATCTGGGCCAGAGGGGTTTCGGACGTAATTGTTGAGACATAAGATGCCCAACATTCACGTTTAGCCGTACGGATGGCCCTACGGGCCACCGCACTCGCTTTCCGAAAGAAAAGAAAAGAATCGGTCGTCTGCCTACGGCGGTGCCTCTTCCAGGCTGCACGCTTACAGCGGACAGCCCGAGCACAGTCCGCATTCCACCAGGGAACGCACTTCCGTGGACCCCGAGAGGAAGAGCAAGGAATAGAGCGGAGGGCAGCGTTGAAGACAGTGTCATGAAAAAGGAGGAGAGCGCGAGAGAGAGGCAGAAGGGAGAGGTCAGAGAGAGCAGCACTGAGGGTAAATAGGGTCCAGTCTGCCTTAGCAAACTGCCACCTAGGGAAAGAGAGGGAAGGGCGAAAACAGAAAAAGGAAACAAGGATGGGGAAATGATCACTTCCATGGAGGTCATCAAGAACCTGCCACGTGAAATCTAAGTAAAGAGAAGAAGAGCAGAGAGAAAGATCAAGACAAGAAAGGGTGCGAGTCCGAGAGTCCAAATGAGTGGGCTCACCAGAATTCAGAAGAGACAGGGAAGAAGATAGGAGAAACGGCTCAAGGAGGCGACCCCGGGTATTCGTCAGAACGTCACCCCAAAGAGAATGACGACAATTGAAGTCACCCAGCAGGAGCACAGGCTCCGGCAAGGAGTCTAGGAGGTGTTTCAAATCAGGAAGAGAGAGCGGGACACTCGGGGGGAGATAAATGGAACAAACTGTGTACCATTTCCCCACAAAGATACGAGCAGCAGAACAATGGAGAGGCGAAGGAAAAAGTAAAGGAACAAAGGGAACATCTGCACGAATCAAGAGAGCAGAAGAATTAGAAGCCCCAGCAATGGCTGGGGGGGGGGGGGAGAGAAAGGAATAGCCACGAAAACGACCAGGACGAGCACCAAGCATTGGCTCCTGGAGACAGACACAAAGGGGCGAAAACCGCGAAATCAGAAGTTGGAGTTCGAGGAAATTGGCGTAATAACCTCGAACGTTCCATTGAAGAATGGACAACGACGGGAAGAGAAAGGACAAAAACAGAGAACAAGGAAGAAACAAAGGCGAAAGAGCAACAGAGCACGTTAAAGAATATCAGGGTCGGGATCAGGGTCAGCAAAGTCAGGGTTAGGGGGCATGGGTAAACTGAGCAAAGACGGAGGGAAGGAAACGGGAGAACAGATCAGAGGTGGGCGGGCGGGGTCCGGAGGAGGAGGAGGAAGAGGAGGAGACAACGGAGAGGAGCAGTCAAGGACAGCAGTAGGAAGAGGGGGAGTAGGAAGAGGGGGAGTAGAAGAGGGGGAGTAGAGGGGGAGTAGAAAGAGGGGAGCGCACCCCAGCAAGAGCAGCAACCGAAAGGGAAGCAGGGGCCAAAGAAACCTCCATAGCAGGAACAGGGGGCGCAACCACTGAAACGGGAGGGGAAGGAGCAACAGAGCCAGAAGTAGGAGCTAAGGAAGAAAGCGAAGCCTTCTTACCCGCCGGGGAAGAGGAAGGAGAGGAGCCAGGCTTACGCTTCTGACTTAAAGAGACAGGTGTCCCAGCAACTACGTACCGGGCAACGGATTCCAGTGTCTCAACAGGAGAAGCCGAACGAGAGCACACACGACGGCCGTTAGGAGAGCGATGGACATCCGCCTGCACCGACAGGCGGCGGGGAGAGCCGATAGATGGAGGAAGAGGATGGGAAGGAGGATCGGAGGGGGACGAGGAAGAAGACACAGGAGACATGACAGACCGGGTTGAAAGAAGGGGAACCCCAGACAGAGGACCAGGAGGGGGACCCCTCGGGAAAGAACTCAAAGGAACAGAGGAGGGGGCAGTGGGCGTATCAGGGTCCAAGGCCCGGAAACGGTTGAGAGTCTGAGGCAGGGGGGAAGGACGAGGAGAGGAAGAGCGCAACACGCGAGCATAAGAGATGTTAGTATAAGGCGGGAGCCGGCGAACCTGGCGCCTCGCCTCAGGAAAAGACAAACGCTCCCGGTGCTTCAGGTTAAGGACGGCCGCCTCAAGCTTGTAATGGACACAGGCACGGGAGAACGTAGGATGGGCCTCACCGCAGTTGAGGCAGCGAGCTTGGGGAGAAGTGCACTCCGACTTAGAGTGACCTTCACTCCCACACAAAGGACAGAGAGACAGTCCCAGAGCAGCGGAGGGCACCATGCCCAAACCTCCAGCACTTATTACAAAGTCGAGGAGAAGGAATATACTCCTGGACAGAGCACCTAGCACCAGCAAGAATGACAGAGGATGGAAGGGTCCTACCATCAAAGGTGATCTTCACAACGCGAAGGGGTTGACGGCGACGACCACGAGGGGGACGAGTAAACGAGTCAACCTGGAGGACAGAATGGCCTTGGGCATCAAGGATATGCCGAATATCATCGTGGCAATCCTGCAGATTCCGAACACCGGTTGCAACATGGGGTGGGAGGAGAATAGTGCCAACACTGGAATTCATCTGAACGTTCTTGGAGACCCGAACAGGGATCTCGCCAAGGCAAGATAAGGCAGCCAAGCGGGAAGCCGCATCCTGAGAAGGAGCAGCAACGACACGTGTACCGAGACGAGTGGGGTTGAAAGTAACACACGCATCCACGGAATCTACAAGATGCCGATGGAGGGAGAAATCGTCAGGAGGCGCAGAATCAAGAGGGAGGAGATCAAAGTATTTGGCCCATGAAGCAGGACCAAACAAGGCCTGATACGCATCAGCACGGGAAGGAATCGAGCGAGTGCGGTTGGGGCGCGAACGGCGTTGAGAACCCCTAGAGAGAGAGGGGTCAAAAGGCGCAGTAGTCACAACGAAAGACTTAGCCACACCAGGGGACGAAGTGGTCACCACCGGGGGCTGGAGGCTCGACCCAACCTCAGAGGAGGGAGGGGAGCTGGGGGAAGAAGTCAGGACGGTCAAAGGAGGAGCAAGGTCGGGGCCCAACGCAGCGGGAGCTACAGAGCCTGGTCTTCCAATACAGGCCGACTCGGGGGCTTGGTCGCCCACCCCACGAGCCTGAGAGGGTACAACGGAAACATTCAACGACATAGAGACGAAAAGTGACAAATTCATCCACGAATGTGCCCCCATACCCACCATGGAGCCACAATTAGAGGCAGGACACCCAACAGGAAGCTATCGCTGATCATGCCGGGGCCCCCTAGGGGTGCGTCGTGAGTATACGCCCCACAAACGCCACCTTAAGAACCGTCAGTCCGTCGAGATCGGGTTCAGCGACGAAAGGGGGATTGACAATAAAAGGTTCCCCTCGCTCGAGACGTCGGGTACTACAGTTCTACGGGTGCAAGAGTATGCCTCCTCAAGCACCCGGGCGTCAAAATAGAAGAAGTCCAAAGAAATAATCCAAAACAAGCAAAAGGTCGGCAGGAAACGACAAGCAGATAGGAGAAGAGGGGGGAGAAAAACGAAACATAAGGAAAAGGAAAAGCGATCCGGCACAATTGGAGAAGACAGCAGCAGGAGTGCAAGGCCAGAAAAGGACAGAGGACTGCCCAACGGAGCATCACACTCCGGCAGCCGTCCACCAAGCCCCCTCACGACGCCAACGGGCCGGAAGGGGAGGGGGAGATGGAAATGAAATGGTTGTGTGAAGAAGTGTTCAAGGAAAACGCATTTCTGAACTGTAGCAGGGGTAAAACCTTTAGTAATGTGGATCAGGGATTTAATAAATTTAGCAAGGGAGACCCTCCACAGGAGGGCAAAGATGGAATACTAGGAGAAATATTGGTAATACTAACCGAAAGAATTTTGCAGGCGAGAAAACTGACAAGAAAGACGGAGATGGGTCAAGGGGAACATGAGGTACAGGAGGGGTAAAAGTCAAAGCACGACATACGCAACAGTGAGGGGTATTATAAGGTGCTCAAACACAGACTCGACTCAAGGTCACGGCCTCTTCCATTACTCGCCACCGTCGAGTTGCTCGTCGTCTCCACCCTATGCGCATTTCTCAAACAAGATACTTCATCGTTCTGTTCCGCCAAGCCACAACCTCTCCACACGCTACCCTCCTGGAAATCCATAATATGCATCAACTTATCATCGACAACATTTCCTATTCTGTCCTACAACCATCTACGAACACTCCATTAACAATTCCTTATATTACACATTTCCGCAATGAAGAACATTTCAGTATATTTCAACTTCTAACAATTTGGATATTAATTTCATATAAAGGGTGTTAAAAGTTTGTCAACCTGTATGATGACAACTACAATACATAAAACACATTTTCAACCTCGGACGAGTCCTACTTTTATATACAATTCATTCAAACAGCAACCATGACAATCCCCACCAACCTCAAAACTAACCGTTTCGTATACATACAATTGCAGTGCTAAACGCAATTTTTTCCCTCCTCGGGGTTTAGTCATCCCGCAAATTTAACCCCCTCAGCCTCTCATTTCCTGTTACACTTCTGCCTAGCCAACATTAACTGCTAAACAACTACCTACTAATACCTATATGACCACACATTCCCGCTTACTTCTCCAGGGACATCTCTTCCTAGTACACAATTCTCAATTAACACTACAATATCAACTCAACACAAATATACTTACTGCTACACACGACAACCAACACCCCCCCCCCCCCCTGGACCAATACCTGAAGTTAACAACGCACTTACATTTCAAGGACGAATAATCAGGACATGTTCCTTTCACTTCTGCCTATACTACAACACGCGCTAGCCATGATTACATTTTTCTAGTTACACAATTATTACACCACAACGTGTAATGTCGCCACCCACATGCACATTCTTCAAAAATTACTGCCACGACCCTCATCTCGAGTGCTAATTAATCCACCGCAACATTTACATTCCCTCCATGTATCAACCAATCATTCTTAAACCTTCATTTTATGACTTCATCCTATGAAGGAGGTCACGCTTATTTCATGCAGTACCATTAACATTATAAACTATATGCCTTACTCAAATTAAATATTCTAATGGTTATTGTTACTAGCAGCTGTACGTCAAAAAACCTACAGCTAAATATGTTTACGTCACTAAGACGACAGCAAGGCAACGGATTTTCAAACGTTGACCCTCTCATGTCTAATTAAAGTGGTCTGGTTACCAGAGTACATAAACTCCCCATTAAACGCTTCGTGAGGGGGGGGGGGGGTTTACTACACCACTATCAACAACTTTTAAAGACACGACGCGCGAACCGTCAGCCAAAACCCTATCGAGAGTTATTCATTAGTCCTAATTTTCCAGAAGCAACACCATCCTGCAGCAAAACTCCATTTTTCTTTATAAAGCAACACTTACACCACTGACTTACACGTTAAGGCGCTTCAGTTTTTAATGAAAACACTCGCTAGGAGCGCCCCAATATGCCTGTAGTAGTCGTCAAACTCCAACTTAACACCTAAATGTCCACCTCATACCATCCCCCTCAAACTTCCTTATTCAACAACCAAAATACTTATCTATTGCATCACCCCCAATCTACTGCCTTCATACCTTATTTTACATTTTTCACATAACCTAATTGCCAGTAAATCACGTCAACCACCACCTATCGTCATCACGTACATTTACTTTCCTACACCTCGAGTGGGTCACACTTCAATATACACGACTGCGTTAGGCCCGGAACACTTCCCTTAGTGGCCACGTTCTTATTAACTACTTGAACCCTACCTTACATTGCCTGTAAAAGGGTTGCTTTAACACCTTAATATGCTTACTCATCCGGCCTATACAGTTTCCCATTAACAACAAACTAACATGTTATTACTTCCTACTTTGTTATTGCACCAACTTCTCAATGGGACACTGATTAAAAATTTACATGTTAACTAATTAACGTTTACACTTGCGAAATGATTATATCTATACTTCAACTCACTTTTATTCCCACTTTAATAACTGTTCCACAACGTGAACACTAATTCCTCCAAAACTACCTTTCTCACATTCAACTTCATTTAAGTGATAATAACTACTCTCGCCCGCCTCAACGTCACACAACATTAACACAATCACCTTTAGACAAGTAACGTGGCCCAACCTCCAACCTATCCCCACGATTCTTCTACAAGATTAGTCACACTTACTGCCAAGTCTTCACGAATAGGGCAGTTGAAGCGTCTCCGTGTTCTTCCAGACAGCCCAGGGGTCCTGCCAATCTGTCCGCTATTACCTGCAACAAGGCAACGTCATGTTAGCAATATCAATCATGCCTATACCATACCTTTAATTGCAACATGTACTTACTTTCACCAAACTAATTTTATGCTCCCAATTTCTAATGCAAATTAAAAGCCCAGATCCCACATAGATACTCAGAGTTTTGCAGCCGTTACTTGTGGCCTCGACACTCTTGAGTACCTAATACTATTAACCACTTCAGTCTCACTCTACTACGCTATCCTATTACAATATTACCAGGCCTCTAAACTTACAATAGATATTCAATAACTACTTGCCTTAAACTCATACCGCCATCATAGATGCTAACTCACGCAGCACATCTTGCCAAACCGGGACTTCTGCTCGCCACTGACTTTATTCATTGGTCCCATCACAACCTTAGTCTCTCCTCCACCTTCCTAAATCACCAGTCGGCTCATTTCACGCCATGCCTCGTCTTCCAACCATTACCTCATTCACTTCACAATAACGCTGAAAAAAATACATTACAATTCACTACACATTTATAAATATCTTTTAGTACTGATTACAGATCACCACTCAAATATCTGCCTATATATATAATCCCCAAAGAGGGTATTTACGGCAGCTGTAAAATATAGATTTTTGACCCTATGTATTGGCGTTTTGCAGGTGTACAATATGAGTAAGCTAGGGGGTCTGTCAGCCCTAGCGACCCCAAAGGGTAACGGGGTACCCGCTCAGAGTAACATCACGCCCTAACACTAACTTCTACACCACAACTATGCCAATACTGGGGTCAAAATAACGTTCCGTCGAGCCTCACCCACCAAGTCGACTCAACACCCAATCACGTTTCGATTTTTCAATTGACGTCACTTCTCGCAACCTCTACTCTCATTGGTCGGCTCAACCTAATTGGATACTCTAGTGATTCATAACAATTATTTTGTGAAACTTAAATATATACACCCAAATGTATACCCAATATATGACAAACATACACATAACAAATGTATGAAATACAATGTTTAACTTTACACTCACAAATGATGACTTTGGAGTACTTATGATTACATCAGTATTATTAAATAATAAAAATAGTTATTCAAGCTGTAATTACAGTACAACACAGTACAGTATAGTATAGTACAGTACACTTCCGTACGCTACGATACATTACACTACTATACATTACAGTACTCTAGAATAAAGTTCCGTTCGGTACAATACAGTACAGTACTATACATTACAATAAAATACAGTACCGTACCATACACAACGGCTAAGGGCACAGTACTCTACAGTACAATAGATAACAATACAGTACCGTATAGTACAGTACACTACAGTATAGTACCGTACAATACTCTAAAGTACAGTACAGGATACAGTACAGTATTGTACACTACCGTACACTACAATCAAGGGTACAGTACAGTACAATACACTACAGTACATTAATGTACGGTACACTAAAATAAAATATAATACACTACAGTAAAGTAATCTACACTACAGTATACAAGAGTACAGTACGCTCTACTACTGTACACGATACATTTCACTACACTCCAGTTCACTACAAAAGAGTACAGTACAATACACTACAGTACCCTATTGTATAATACTCTACAGCATACTTGAGTAAAGGCTACAGTACACTACAATACAGTACAATACAGTTCAGTCATGTACAATACAGTATTCTACAGACTACAGTCCACGGTAAAGTTCAGGGGCCGGATTCAGGAAGGTACTTACGAAGGTTTTTCCTCTTAGCTAAGAACGTTTTCCCTCTTAACGCCTTCGTGGCGGCTACGTCCCTATTCAATTAGCTACCCTAAGTGGAAAAACCTTCGTAAGTTCATTCCGGGATTTAAGTGTGGTTTCGACCACTCGTAGCTTTACGTAAACTGGATATAAGTCATTTTTTCTCTACTACATAACACTGGGATCGATTTATGATATTGGAACATGACCAAAATGTCATAGCTGGTGAATCTAGTCAAGAGGAGTCCTTCATGTTAGTTATATATGCATTCTCTGCTTGAAACTTGAAGTAAATATGTGTTTGATGATAGTAGAATTAGTTTTATAATAGCAAGATATTATACCAGTAGTTATTAAGTAAATAAACACTGGTGAACATGAAATATGAGAGAAGGTGATGAGCCCTGCCTGATGGGATCATTTACTATCACCAAATGCCCCTGTTCACCTAGTAGTAAGGGTGTACCTTAGCTATACATACCCATTTCTAATTTATTTAGTTTGCTTTTATTTTGAAATTAAATCTGGGTGAGACATAAAATAAAAATATGCTGCACAAATGATGTTAGGTAAGGAGAAGGGTAAAAATGTCACAAACTTTATTCATTGAATACTTAAAGCTATAATTATGACTATATAGATTATTAAAAAAAGAGAGAGGGAAGTAGGGGTCCAAGACCTCTTGCTGTTATACAATTTGGGTGTGGAACAAGTAATTATCAAAAGAAGGCACCATGCCGGGAAGGCTATGTAGCAGTAAGGCAGTGAGGTGAGGCAGCTACTTATTTGAGAAATGCTTACTTTATTTACCTTATAAGCTGACGCAACTTATTTTATTTGAGGAATACTCAGCTCATTCCTCTACATTTAGCATGGAACAAATTTGTGTCCAAGACCTCTTCCTGTTACTCAATTTGGCTGTGTGTAACCAAACTAGAAGTGCTCTACAAATCAAGGGACCCAGAATGTGGAATGACCTCCCGAATCATGTCAAAGGCTGTACCTCTCTCAACCAGTTTAAGATTTAAATCAAGTACTGCCTAATTAACTCCATGTAACCTAACTTACCTCCTAAATGTCAACCCATGTCTTGCTATTTTTTAAACAACGCTGTTCACCAACATGTGCAATTGCTGATTTATGCTATGTTAACCCCGCTTTTTGTATTTTTTATTCCTTCTTTCAACACAATTTATACCTAATCCCGATTACTATTAAGTTTTAGTCTGTGTTTTTTTCCCCCACACTTGCCCGAAATGCTATGAGTATTAGTGGCTTTAGGTATTGTATGTACAAGCTCTGTCTATAAATCCAACATTATGTTTGTAAATCAACTGTATGTACTTTTCCTGAATAAAATGTATTTATTATTTATTTTTTAATCAGTAAGTATTAAAAGAAGCCACCAAGCTGGGAAGGCTATGTAGCACCATTGTGTGTAACAATAAACCAATTTTTTTTTAACAAATAATGCACCTGTATGGTAAAACAAATCCTGTCAGCTCTAAAAATATTGATGCAGTTATTTAAATGAAAAATATAATGAAAGAAATATTACTAGTTTATTTTTATCCTATCTTTTTGTACTGTACAGTATATCCAAGGAAGTGAAAAATTGAGACATAATGCACAATTTAATGAATGATTAGCATGGATTAGCAGTTCAAAAGAAATATGACTATTACATATCAACATGAGATCTTAATGATCCATGGTCAACATGATTTAATAAGGATAATACAGTACTGAATATGTAATAATACAAACTATAATTTAAAATCTTTATTACTGATTTTTTTTATTAAGAAGATTAGGTATACACAGAAATGTACTACTACCCTATTCTATATGGAATATTACACAGTGTAGATAAAAAACTAACTATAAGTTTATCTAATACTTCCATCTCACAGGATTGTTAGACATACTGTACATGGAATCAATTTAGAAAATACCAGCCTCAATACAAAAAACAAATCAACTCTGACTAAACAACCCTAAGCAATTTTCACAAGAGGTAAGCACTGAATCATGGAAACATTATATTATAATTACTCTTACCAGTTTCTACAAGACTCCTCTCAAACAATGTATTTTTAAACATGTTTAGGTATACACAGCAATGTGCTGCTTCCCTATTCTGTATAAAGGACCACACAGTGTAGATCAAAAACCAGCTACAAGCTCATCCAACATTCTCACCTCACAGGATGGCCAGTCATACAAGGAATTAGGAGAGAACAAAATACTTAATGCTGATCTATTAGCCTCCACTGGCAAAATCTGGGTGCAGCACAAGAATATCTTCCAATATTCCTGAGTGTATGAAGTAATTACAGAGCTCAAAATAACTCATACCATTTGGTATGAAGTCACTGATAACAGGACAATCACAGATATAGTGTTGTAGAGTATGTTCTCTCAAGTAGGACTGAAAACAGATGTTTTTTTTCCACCAAGAGGGCTATAAACCCATAGAACCGCCTACCCGCTGAAGCCGTAAATGCCAAATTACAGCTAAAAAATATCATTAATACAATTGGTGGGCCCTTTAACAAGCCGCCGGCTTTCTGCCCTCTTCGAGGTTACTAGATAGTTAGTGGCCATTGGGTAAATTCAGTAAATATATACAATAATTGTCAGCGCATCTTCCGAGCAACAAGGACAGCTACACAGTATCTCTTAGAATTACGTATGTAAACAACAAATGTAACATATTTGTTTCCTACAATGTTGGTGCTGGCTGTAGAAGTTGAAAAAACATTGTTTTACTTCGAAATATACTAATTTTATAAGAAAATTCGACGTAAATAGGAGGCAGTAGAGCTCCGATAAACCAGCGCTAAATCTTCAATATGAAGAATGTTCCTGCTCTCTGATTGGCCAAACGAAACACAGTAGTGACCTCTATCGGCACGCAGGTGAACCAACAATTTTCTTCCTAAGTATACCTTAAGTACACTACAGTACCGTACAGTGCAATCCACTACAGTACTGTATACTACACAAAAGTACAGTACAGTATGGTACATACAATACGGTACACAATAAAACAGTGTAATACAGTGCGGTACACTACAATGCAGTACAGTACACTATAGGACACAACAGTACAGTAACGTACACTCACACTTCGTTACTTGCCTTTCAAATGTACCAACGGCATCACCATTATAATTTTGTCTACTTAAATAACTATTTCTTGAACGTAACAACGCGTAATAAGCACAAATTTCACGTGAGATGGGGAGGGAGGAGATTGCTGCAATGGCGGTGTATGGCAACTGACGCTCTAGTATCACTTTATATACAAGAAGGTACATGTTTGTGAGAATACATGCATAGTATTTACAATCTTGTGAAGCCACTAGTACGCGCGAGTATCACTAACGACCATTGTTTGCATTATTCTCGAACCCTTCATTTTCCTCTCTAAACACCAATGTATATTTATATACGTGATTTAAGCCATACATGCACACTGCAACTAGTAATAACGATTATATTTAACATGTAATCAAATAGTGTTTTTCACATTTCTGCAAAGTCATCAGTCATTTTGAATAATAATGATCTTGTGCGTTACAATTTCATCATTTGAACTATTATGAGTCGTTCTTTTGGGAATGGCGCTATATTATGCTATGTTAAGCTAAGCTAAGCAAGCTACGCTAGACTGCACTAGGCTAGGGTAAGCTACGTAAGGTTAGATACAGTACCGTAACATATAGGGTACAATACAGGGTACAGTGCACGCTACAATACAGTACAGAACATTATAGTACACTACCCTACAATACATTACAGTAACGTTCACTACAGTATAGTACAATACACTATAGGACAGTGCAGTGCAGGATACATTTCAGTACAGGGTGCAGTACATTACAGAACAGTAAACTATAGTACAGCATAGTGCAGACCATGACAGTACAATACATGAAAGTGAAGTAAAATACAAAGTATTGTACTTTATTGTACATACAAGTACACTGGAACATTTTCTACTAGAAATTCACGTAAAAATCCTATTACAAATTCATATAGAAATCCTACTAACAAATCCCTAACAAATTCTACTTCAATTTCTCCTAGAAATCCTACTACAAATTTCCATAAAATTCTTACTATAAATTCACAGAACAATCCTACTAGAAATTCCCCTGCAAATCCTACTAAAAATAACCATATAAATCCTACTAGGAATCCCATACAAATCCGACTAAACAATCACCTTTACATTTTACTACAAATCCTACAAGGAATTCTACTAGAAATCCTACTAAAAATCCAATAAAATTCCTACTAGCAATCCCCTATAAATCAGACTAAAAATCTCAATAGGAATCTCCTACAAATCATCTACAAATCCTACTAAAATTCCATAGAAATCCTACTAAGATTCCCCTATAAATCCTACTAGAAATACTATTAGGAATCCTAATATAAATCACCTACAAATCATACTAGCAATCCTACTACAAATCATACTAGAAAAACTATTAGGAATCCTACTAGAAATCACATATAAATCCTATTAGGAATTTCATTAAAATCGCACTAGCATTCCCCTAAAAATTCTACTAGAAATTCCCTCAAAATACTATTACAAATCCTACTATTTTCTTCAATATTTAATAATATTCTTCAATCTATATCAATGCAAATGTTCGATTGTGCATAACCGCTAATCAACTTCAGTTCTTTACCGATTGCCTTCAAATTTTGACACAACGTTGCCTTTGAATAATCGCGTCTTTTTTATATACCTACTATATAGATGGCACACCTCTGACAGGTAAAACTATGATTTTCTTCAAAACACCACCATCTGTTGCATTTCAAAGCAACACACATGCTATACTAAATATGTTACAATTCCATTTCAATGTTTCTGATTGCAATGATAATTGCATTTTACATACATTCTCATTTATTTGCATTTCAATTTCATTATTTTGTGTGATTTGCCTTGGAATTGAGCTGTGTGGTTTAACATACCGATCATTTCATGAATATATTTTTTTCCCCATATTTCCATGTTTTTTTTCACTGCAATTCTTATATTTCACTGATGGGAACATCAGATCACTTTATGTTCCAAATTTTCTGATGGGAACATCACACCATTTGGTGTCCATCAGACGGAGTGGGGAATGCTTCAGAGGCCGAGGAGGCGGGTGAGGGGGTAATGCTGGGGGACAAGGAAGGTTATTATTCAATAGTATTGAATAATAAACAGTATTAGTCATTATTAATATTATTCAATAATGTTGATTATTATTTATTAGTATTTACTCAATATTATTAAATATAATTTATATATTTTTCATTAATATCGATTATTATTCAATAATATCCATTATGTCAATAATATTGAATATTAGTCAATATTCAATATTGATTAATATTCCATAATATGGAATATTAAACATGGATCAATATTGATTAAATAATATTGATTCTAAAATATTATTAAGTAGTATTCATTATTCTCCATTTATTGCTTCACATTATTCTATATTTTATTAAATATTTATTATTCTAGAATACCGATTATTTCTTTTCCCTACGCCATTTCTACGTTAGCTGAACCTAACTTCTACCACTTTCCTTGGATTCTCGGTTCTCTTCAGATAGCAAAATACGCAAAAATCCACAACCTGCAAGACGCTTGGTGCTCACATCTCAACTCCAAGTCCACACAACCGGCTCCAGCCGCCCACCCAAAGCGACACATGCCAGACTAGGTCCAGGAACAGTCACGAGGTAGTGTCCCAGCCACGACCCTCTTCCCAATGTCAGCCCAGGACATGTTACCTGGCCCCAGGACTATATGCAACCGAGTATTTCAATTGCATATAGTCCTACGGACCATTCACGCTTGTTCGCATTTGTGTTCCTCACGTGTGCCCCAAAGAATGAGGCGATTTCATAAAATGCTATGCCCAAGATTACCATCAGAGTGCCGGCGGGGAAGTGGTTCAAATAGCTTCGGCTATCACTTCCTTCTGTCCGGTCATGATGGTGCCAGTTTTCATTTATTTATATTATATATATATTACACACACACACAGGTATAGAGCTAGGATAATTATTCATCTAGAATAATTATCCTAACTATATACATATAAATAACCTACATATCCTATAATTATTATATAATATATAGATAATCTAGAAAATATACATTCAGATTATATGTATATCGGATAATCTAAATGCATCCTAGATATGCATCTAAAATATATGAAATATATATAATGTTCTGGATATAATCTATTATTTTTTTTTAATATTTTATTTATTTATGTATTTTAAAAAATATTTACTGAACCATATGCCAGTAGATTTCACTACAAATGAATGCCTACAGTCTATGTAAATATCCAAAACATAAAACTACGTATTACAATCTTGGTCGTAACTCAAACTATCAAACCACACACTTATTACTGTGTACACAACTGTTGAAGATTAATAAAGGTTATTAACACTACTATGTTTGCGTATATTATTTAATGTGTTCTATTAGTCTGCTGTTTCAGACTTATCAAAACTACATTCAAAAATCCCAACTTGTACATTACAAATCAACTAATACAATAATGAACATGTGATGCTGACAGTACACTCCTGTAATAATGGCACATATCACTATCTCCTAACTGATAAATATTAAAGGAATACCTTTGACATACTCCACAGTGAGGTCATAGGTCCCTTTACAAATCTATGCATAAGTATCCAATGGTAAAACAATATATAAAATTGAAGGCAAACATATCCATGGACACCACTTAGTCAACAGACATGGCATCATCATCCTTATCTTCATCCTTGGTTTTATCAGAAACCTCCTCATCTTCTTCCTTCTTACTGCCTTCCTCTTTACCTTTCTTCTTTCCAAAGGCCTGAAAGTAAAACAAAATATATGAATGATTGATTCTATAGTACCATGACTTATTGACAGTCCAAATACAATAATAAATATCATGTATGCTCTACTGTCCTATTTGTATTTACAGGCAATGAACTACACTAAATCGACAACTAAACTATCAAAATCCTATTGGTTTTTAAATCGACTTAAACCTAGGGATACTTGTCCAAACACTTGGTCATTAATTCAACAGTCAAATAATCTCTCCGGTTTATTATCCGAAATATTTCACTGTCAGTATGTATCCATATTGGCAATTCACAACTATGATTTGCAAAGTATCAAATGTCTAGTTATTTGATCACATGACAAAAGCATATTACTGTATTCTATTGTATAGTGTGGGCGATACGCCACCATTTAGTTTGTCGGTACTAACCAAATAGCTGGAAATATCCTGGCAGTGTGTGGTCACGTCACAATGACCTCAAGTAACATCCTTCCCAGTGATATCACAGTAACCTATGACATCAGGTAAGGTACAACCTACATTTGGATGTGCATCTATATAGATTAAGTAATTATCAAAACAATGCACCAAACCAGGAAGGCTATGTAGCACCATCAAATGGGCGGAATAATCAGAGGCCGCTAAATATCACTAAGGATGCCAATATGAGAACAGAAACGCACAAAGCGAACGATACCAAATTTATCAAATTCACAAAGAATTCGATCGAGGGACAAGTGACTGCAAGGGATAGTCGGAAAGCAGAGCATAGAGAATGCCATAAAGTTCTGCCGTGAAGATGCCAAGTCTCCAGAGGCAGGCGACACATATATCTGGTCAGGAAATAACTTGTGATGGCCTACACTGTCTGCAATCTTAGACCCATCAGTGAAGATGGAAATGAAATGGGAGTGTGAAGAAAAGTGTTCAAGGAAAACGCATTTCTGAACTGTAGGAGGGGTAAAAACTTTAGTAATGTGGCTCAGGGATTTAATAAATTTAGCAAGGGACACCCTCCACAGGAGGGCAAAGATGGAATACTAGGAGAAATATTGGTAATACTAACCGAAAGAGAATTTTGCAGGCGACAAAACTGACCAGAAAGACGGAGATGGGTGAAGGGGAACATGAGGTACAGGAGGGGTAAAAGTCAAAGCACGACATAGGCAACAGTGAGGGGTATTATAAGGTCATCATAAACACAGACTCGACTCAAGGTCACGGCCTCTTCCATTACTCGCCACCGTGGCGTTGCTCGTCGTCTCCACCCTATGCGCATTTCTCAAACAAGATACTTCATCGTTCTGTTCCGCCCAGCCACAACCTCTCCACACGCTACCATCCTGGAAATCCATAATATGCATCAACTTATCATCGACAACATTTCCTATTCTGTCCTACAACCATCTACGAACACTCCATTAACAATTCCTTATATTACACATTTCCGCAATGAACAACATTTCAGTATATTTCAACATCTAACAATTTGCATATTAATTTCATATAGGTTGACAAACTTAACATCCTTTATATGACAACTACAATACATAGCAAAACACATTTTCAACCTCTGACGAGTCCTACTTTTATATACAATTCATTCAAACCGCAACCATGACAAACCACACCCCACCTCAACAGTAACCGTTTCTTATACATACATTTGCAGTGCTAAACGCAACATTTCCCTCCTCGGGGTTTAGTCATCCCGCAAATTTAACCCCCTCAGCCTCTCATTTCCTGTTACACTTCTGCCTAGCCAACATTAACTGCTAAACAACTACCTACTAATACCTATATCACCACACATTCCCGCTTACTTCTCCAGGGACATCTCTTCCTAGTACACAATTCTCAATTAACACTACAAAATCAACTCAACACCAATATACTTACTGCTACACACGACAACCAACACCCCCCCCCCCCCCTGGACCAATACCTTAAGTTAACAACGCACTTACATTTCAAGGACGAACAATCAGGACATGTTCCTTTCACTTCTGCCTATATTACTCTTACAACACGCGCTAGCCATGATTACAATTTTCACTTTACACCAATATTAATACACACCGCCTACACCCCCCCCCCAACTGTAATGTCGCCACCCACCTACACATTCAAGATTTAACAGCCTCGTCTCCAGTGCAAATTAATCAACCGCAACATTTACATTCCCTCCATGTATCAACAATTCATTCTTAAACCTTCATTTTATGAGTTCTTCCTCCTATGAAGGAGGTCACGCTTATTTCATGCAGTACCATTAACATTATAAACTATATTCCTTACTCCTATTAAATATTCTAATGGTTATTGTTACTAGCAGCTGTACGTCAAACAACCTACAGCTAAATATGTCTACGTCACTAAGACGACAGCAAGGCAACGGATTTTCAAAACGTTCCCCCTCTCATGTCAAATTAAAGTGGTCTGGTTACCAGAGTACATAAACTCCCCATTAAACGCTTGGTGAGGGGGGGGGGGGGTTTACTACACCACTATCAACTTTTAAAGACACGACGCGCGAACCGTGAGCAAAAACCCTATCGACAGTTATTCAGTAGTCATAACACGTTTCCGGAAGCAACACCATCCTGCAGCAAAACTCAATTTTTCTTCTTTATAAACTAACACTTTTACACCACTGACTCACAGGTTAAGGCGCTTCAGTTTTTAATGAAAACACTCGCTAGGAGCGCCCAAATATGCCTGTAGTAGTCGTCAAACTCCCACTTAACACCTAAATGTCCACCTCATACCATCCCCCTCAAACTTCCTTATTCAACAACCAAAATACTTATCTATTGCATCACCCCTTCATACCTTGTTTTACATTTTTCACATAACCTAATTGCCAGTAAATCACGTCAACCACCCCCTATCGTCATCACGTACATTTACTTTGCTACACCTCGAGTGGGTGACACTTCAATATACACGACTGCGTTAGGCCCGGAACACTTCCCTTAGTGGCCACGTTCTTATTAACTACTTGAACCCTACCTTACATTGCCTGTAAAAGTGTTGCTTTAACACCTTTCTTAATATGCTTACTCATCCGGTCTATACAGTTTCCCATTAACAACAAACTAACATGTTATTACTTCCTACTTTGTTATTGCACCAACTTCTCCATGGGACACTGATTAAATATTTACATGTTAACTAATTATCAACGTTGACAAACTTACGAAATGATTATATCTTCAATACTTCCACTCACTATTTTATTCCCACTTTAATAACTTTCACAACGTGAACACTAATTCCTGCAAAACTACCTTTGTCACATTCAACTTCCACAACATTTAAGTGATAATAACTACTCTCGGCCGCCTAAACGTCACATTCAAACCCACACAATCACCTTTAGACTAGTAACGTGGCCCAACCTCCAACCTATCCCCACGATTCTTCTACAAGACTAGTCACACTTACTGCAAAGTCTTCACGAATAGGGCAGTTGAAGCGTCTCCGTGTTCTTCCAGACAGCCCAGGGGTCCTGCCAATCTGTCCGCTATTACCTGCAACAAGGCAACGTCATGTTACCAATAACAATTATTCAATCATGCCTATACCATACCTTTAATTGCAACATGTATTTACTTTCACTAAACTAATTTCATGCTCCCAATTTCTAATGCCACTTAAAAGCATAGATCCCACCTAGATAGTCAACGAGTTTTGCAGCTGTTACTTGTGGCCTCGACACCCTCTGAGCACCTAATACTATTAACCACTTCAGTCTCACTTTACTACGCTATCCTATTACAATATTACCACGCCTCTAAACTTACACTAGATATTCAATAACTACTTGCCTTAAACTCATACCGCCATCATAGATGCTAACTCACGCAGCACATCTTGCCAAACCGGGACATCTGCCACCACCTTCTGCTCGCCACTGACTTGATTCATCGGTCCACCACAACCTTAGTCTCTCCTCCACCTTCCTAAATCACCAGTCGGCTCATTTCACGCGATGCCTCGTCTTCCCACCATTACCTCATTCACTTAACAATAACGCTGAAAAACAAACATTACAATTCACTACACATTTATAAATATCTTTTAGTACTGATTACAGGTCACCACTAAAATATCTGCCTATATATATAATCCCCAAAGAGGGTATATACGGCAGCTGTAAAATATATATTTTTGACCCTATGTATTGGCGTTTTGCGGGTGTACAATATGAGTGTAAGCTAGGGGATCTGTCAGCCCTAGCGACCCCAAAGGGTAACGGGGTACCAGCTCAGAGTAACATCACGCCCTAACACTAACTTGTACACCACAACTATGCCAATACTGGGGTCAAAATAACGTTCCGTCGAGCCTCACCCACCAAGTCGACTCAACAGCCAATCACGTTTCGATTTTTCACTTGACGTCACATTCTCGCAAACTCTACTCTCATTGGTCGGCTCCACCTAATTGGATACTCTACTAATTCATGACAATTTTTTTGTGAAACTGAAATATAGATACCCAAATGTATACCCAATGTATGAGAAACATTGTTCGACTTTACACTCACAAATCATGACTTTGGATTACATATTATTACTTTAATTAATTATTATTATAATGATTAAATAATAATTATACTTATTCAAGCTGTAAGTACAGTACAACACAGTACAGTATAGTACAGTAACGTACAGTACAATCCCCTACGGTACGATACATTAAAGTACTATACATTACAGTACTGTACAGTACAGTTCCGGTACTACGGTACAATACATTACAGTACCGTATATACAGAACACCCAAGGGCACAGTACTCTACACTACAATACAACAGTACAGTACCGTATAGTACATCATACAGAACAGCCAAGGGCACAGTACAGTACCTACAATGCAGTAAAGAACCGTACACGCCAGTCCAGTACTGTATACTACACAAAAGTACCGTACACTACATTATGGTACAGTACAATATGGTACAGAACAGTACTATAATGCAGTGCAGTACAGTATAATACAGTACGGTACAGTGCACTACACTATATGCACACAAGCACTACAGTAACGTACACTCACACTTCGTTACTTCCCTTTCAAATGTACCAACGGCATCACAATTATAATTTTGTCTACTTAAATAACTATTTCTTGAACGTAACAACGCGTAATAAGCACAAATTTCACGTGAGATGGGGAGGGAGGAGATTGCTGCAATGGCGGTGTATGGCAACTGACGCTATTATTTTCTTCTTTATTTATTTATATACAAGAAGGTACATTGTGTTTGTGAGAATACATAGCATAGTATTTACAATCTTGTGAAGCCACTAGTACGCGCGAGTATCACTAACGACCATTGTTACTGCATTATTACCTTGCCAACCCTTCATTTTCCTCTCTAAACAACACCAATGTTTAATTATATACGTGATTTAAGCCATAGATGCACACTGCAACTAGTAATAACGATTACATTTAACATGCAGTCAAATAGTGTTTTACACATTTCTGCAAAGTCATCAGTCATTTTGAATAATAAAGATCTTGTGCTTTACAATTTCATGATTTAATCTCTTGTGAGTCGTTCTTTGGGAATGGCGCTATATTATGCTAACCTAAGCAAGCTACGCTAGACTCCACTAGGCTAGGGTAAGCTACGTAAGGTTAGATACAGTACCGTAGGGTACATATATAGGGTACAATGCAGTACAGAACATTATAGTACACTACCCTACAATACATTACAGTAACGTTCACTACAGTATAGTACAATACACTATAGGACAGTGCAGGATACATTTCAGTACAGGGTGCAGTACATTACAGAACAGTAAACTATACTACACCATAGTGCAGACCATGACAGTACAATACATTACAGGAAAGTGAAGTAAAATACAAAGTAATGTACTTTATTGTACATACAAGTACACTGGAAGATTTTCTACTAGAAATTCCCCTAAAATATCCTATTAAACATTCCCTACAAATACTAGTAAACATTTCCAAAGAAATACTACTAGAAATTCCCCTATAAATCCGACTACAATTTACCCTAGAAATTCTACAAACTCCCCTACAAATCATACTAGCAAGTACCATAACAATCCTACTAAAAATACTATGATTCCAAGAAAAATCCTACTAGGATTCTACAAATCATAATAGAAAAACTATTATGATTCCTACTATAAATCACCTATAAATCTTACTAGGATTCTCACTATAAATCCCTACGAATCCCCTAACAATTCTACTACAAATTACCTACAAATACTATTACAAATCCTACTATTTCATTTAATAATATTCTTCAAATCTATATAAATGCAATTGTTCGTTTGTGCATAACCACTATTAAACTTAACTTCTTTACCGATTGACTTCATTTTTGGACACAACGTTACCTTTGAATAGGCGGGTCTTTTTTCTATACCTTCTATATAAATGCCACAGGTAAAACTATGCTTTTCTTTAAAACACCACCATCTGTTGCATGTCAAAGCAACACACATGCTATACTAAATATGTTACAATTCCATTTCATGTTTCGGATTGCAATGATCATTTCATTTTCCATACATTCTGATTTCTTTCCATTTCATTATTTGGTGTACATTTGGATTTGAGCCGTGTTCTTTACCATACCAATCTTTTCATGATTATAAATCATATTTTCTATTTTTTTTTTTTAACTGCAATTCTTATATTTGACTGATGGGAACATCAGATCACTTTATGTTCCAATTTTTCTGATGGGAACATCACACCATTTGGTGTCCATCACGACGGAGTGGGGAATGCTTGGGAGGCCGAGGAGGCGGGTGAGGGGGTAATGCTGGGGTCTGCGCCTATTTTCAGTTTCAAATTACGACGTTTCATACCGAAAATATGCCAATTACTTTAAACGGCGATGGGTCATATTTTGCCCAAACCCCCCTGCAGTTTTCAAAATGTCCGAAATATCGGAAATTTGACTCCTGAGCGTGATTTTTGAGCCGAATTATGACTCTCTGCATCTATTTTCAGTTTTAAATTACGACGTTTCATACCGAAAATATGCCAATTACTGTAAACGGCGATGGGTCATATTTTGCCCAAACCCCCCTGCAGTTTTCAAAATGTCCGAAATGTCGGAAATTTGACTCCTGAGCGTGATTTTTGAGCCGAATTCTGACTCTCTGCGCCTATTTTCAGTTTCAAATTACGACGGGCACCCACAGGTCTGAGCGAGCACCCACAGGTCTGAGCGAGCACCCACAGGTGTGAATAAGCACCCACAGTTCTCAGCGAGCACCCACAGGTGTGAACAAGCACCCACAGGTCTGAGCGAGCACCCACAGGTCTGAGCGAGCACCCACAGGTCTGAGCGAGAACCCACGGGTCTGAGCGAGAACCCACGGGTCTGAGCGAGCACCCACAGGTCTGAGCGAGCACCCACAGTTCTGAGCGAGCACCCACAGGTCTGAGCGAGCACCAACATGTCTGAGCGAGCAGCCACAGGTCTGAGCGAGCACCCAAAGGTCTGACCGAGCACCCACAGGTCTGACCGAGCACCCACAGGTCTGACCGAGCACCCACAGGTCTGACCGATCACCCACAGGTCTGACCGATCACCCACAGGTCTGACCGATCACCCACAGGTCTGACCGATCACCCACAGGTCTGACCGATCACCCACAGGTGTGAGCGGGCACCCACATGTTTGAGCGGGCACCCACAGGTGTGAGCGAGCACCCACAGGCGTGAGCGAGCACCCACAGGCGTGAGCGAGCACCCACGGGCCTGAGCGAGCACCCACGGGTCTGATCGAGCACCCACGGGTCTGACCGAGCACCCACGGGTCTGAGCGAGCACCCACGGGTCTGAGCGAGAACCCACGGGCCTGAGCGAGAACCCACGGGCCTGAGCGAGAACCCACGGGCCTGAGCGAGCACCCACGGGTCTGACCGAGCACCCGCAGGTGTGAGCGGGCACCCGCAGGTGTGAGCGGGCACCCGCAGGTGTGAGCGAGCACCCGCAGGTCTGAGCGGGCACCCACAGGTGTGAGCGAGCACCCACAGGTGTGAGCGAGCACCCACAGGTGTGAGCGAGCACCCACAGGTGTGAGCGAGCACCCACAGGTGTGAGCGAGCACCCACAGGTGTGAGCGAGCACCCACAGGTGTGAGCGAGCACCCACAGGTGTGAGCGAGCACCCACAGGTGTGAGCGAGCACCCACAGGTGTGAGCGAGCACCCACAGGTGTGAGCGAGCACCCACAGGTGTGAGCGAGCACCCACAGGTGTGAGCGAGCACCCACAGGTGTGAGCGAGCACCCACAGGTGTGAGCGAGCACCCACACGTGTGAGCGAGCACCCACAGGTGTGAGCGAGCACCCACACGTGTGAGCGAGCACCCACACGTGTGAGCGAGCACCCACAGGTGTGAGCGAGCACCCACAGGTGTGAGCGAGCACCCACAGGTGTGAGCGAGCACCCACAGGTGTGAGCGAGCACCCACACGTGTGAGCGAGCACCCACACGTGTGAGCGAGCACCCACACGTGTGAGCGAGCACCCACACGTGTGAGCGAGCACCCACACGTGTGAGCGAGCACCCACACGTGTGAGCGAGCACCCACACGTGTGAGCGAGCACCCACACGTGTGAGCGAGCACCCACACGTGTGAGCGAGCACCCACACGTGTGAGCGAGCACCCACACGTGTGAGCGAGCACCCACACGTGTGAGCGAGCACCCACACGTGTGAGCGAGCACCCACACGTGTGAGCGAGCACCCACACGTGTGAGCGAGCACCCACACGTGTGAGCGAGCACCCACACGTGTGAGCGAGCACCCACACGTGTGAGCGAGCACCCACACGTGTGAGCGAGCACCCACACGTGTGAGCGAGCACCCACACGTGTGAGCGAGCACCCACACGTGTGAGCGAGCACCCACACGTGTGAGCGAGCACCCACACGTGTGAGCGAGCACCCACACGTGTGAGCGAGCACCCACACGTGTGAGCGAGCACCCACACGTGTGAGCGAGCACCCACACGTGTGAGCGAGCACCCACACGTGTGAGCGAGCACCCACACGTGTGAGCGAGCACCCACACGTGTGAGCGAGCACCCACACGTGTGAGCGAGCACCCACACGTGTGAGCGAGCACCCACACGTGTGAGCGAGCACCCACACGTGTGAGCGAGCACCCACACGTGTGAGCGAGCACCCACACGTGTGAGCGAGCAAGTGACAAGCAATTTTTTTTAAGAAAAAAAAAAATGGTGCTACCCGTTTTACGTAATTGCAACACGAAACCAAGTATATTAAGATTCGATTTCAACGTTACCGATTGCATTGATGAAATTTGTTTTCATGGACGTAAGACTTTGATTTAATTATTTTGGTGTGACAATGCGTTTTGAAGCGAGCCGAGATGTTTAACACGCCACATATTTCACGAGTACTTCATTTCATATCGTTTACCTTTTCTTTACCGTTCCAATTTTTCTGATGGGAACGCATCGGAGGAGGGAGTGAGAAGTGATAGGAAGACTGGGAATGGGGGGCCCCAAAGTTTAGGGACGAGAGTTTTTAGAATGGTGGGGAGAACGAGGCTGCTGTGGTTCGGCAACACGTGGCCGGGTACAACTAGTGTTTAATAAATGTTACACTTTTATAGGCAAAATAAAATCAAATATTTACTAAAATATTTAAGAAAAAAATATACGTTTACTCACGGTAAGAAGTTGGGCAACGACAAGCACCTGGGAGACTACCAGGGTTGTCCACAATATTAGCCAGCAACTGTTGGTCATCTGAAAAATATTGTAGTTCATATTAACTTAAATCAATAACGTCCCCAATGCGGCAAAACCGTTCTAGTTAACATTTTTTATATAATAAGCTTGTTAAATTGCACAAAGTACTGGAGGCTGGATGAGTACCGACAATGAATGTAGCAAGACAATGAAGATAATTTTACCAGTTTCTTTTTCTCAGGCATTAGTCAAAAGCAGAAGTTTATCATCTTCGTAAATAACTAGAAGAGGCGAGGGGAAGTGTGACAAATGAGCAGGATAGAACACTGACACCCATATACCAACTTCAGTGTGAAAAATAAAAAATGAAAATACCAAGAACCGTTATGCAGCGCCGCTTTCGTAACATTATTAAACCTAAGCAAAGAACTATAAACTAATCCGTTTACACACAAACCTTGCAGTATAGAGAGAGTGTTATCACCACAGGAAGTTGGGGATTGAATGTCAAGTGCAGGAAGGTGGCCCAGCTCGTTGAACTCCCCCACACACTATAAACACTCGCACTAACAAGAGACAATAGAAGAAGGATAGGAAAGCTCTCTATAAAATATATAGATCATGTATCACCCAACCCGACGCTCGCCCTGCCTAACAGCGCCATCTATTGACGAGTGCGCCATCTACAGGAGAAAGTGGTACTATTTCATTCCCTTCCCATTAACATTATATCACTAACTTTCTTGAATGATTGTAAAAGTTCTTTGTTTCTAAAATATGTCGTGGTAAATAGTTTGTTAATAACTTCACTAACTACAAAGTTTTCAATTTTTTACCATGATTAAGCTACTATATAGAAGCAAATTAAACATAAATGAGTCCACAATGTAGAGAGACCAATAACGAGTCTCGCGGGACTGACCTCAGTCCTTCTATACGGCGCTTCGTTCTTTTTCGTTCGTGACCCAGTTTAATGTTATGCACATGAGACCAGAAGGCATGGCAGGATGTGCAGAATACCCCCTTTGAAAAGCAGAGGTGCAACAGGTACTCTGAGAGAGAACTCTATCAACATCAGAGGCCCGAAACTGTTCAACACGCTTCCACTACACATAAGGGACATAACTGGCCGACCCCTCAGTGTTCAAGAGAGAACTATCAACATCATAGGCCCGAGACTGTTCAACACGCTTCCACTACACATAAGGGACATAACTGGCCGACCCCTCAGTGTTCAAGAGAGAACTATCAACATCATAGGCCCGAGACTGTTCAACACGCTTCCACTACACATAAGGGACATAACTGGCCGACCCCTCAGTGTTCAAGTGAGAACTCGATAAGCACCTCCAAAGGATACATGATCAACCAGGCTGTGATTCATACGTCAGGCTGCGAGCAGCCGCGTCCGCCAGCCTAGTTGACCAGTCCAGCAACGAGGAGGCCTGGTCGAGGATCGGGCCGCGGGGTCGCTAAGCTCCGAAAACACCTCAAGGTAACCTCAAGGTACGATAACGAAGGGTGGGGAGTGTAGACTTCGAGGGAATCCACAGGGTGCCTACCAGTACCCAAGTGATGTCATAGAGTGAGGTCCTTGCCTCTTGTCCCAATCAAGTAGTGGCTATGATATATTATAAGAACATTGCACACTGTTGAAGACTTCAGAGAGGCACTTACCAGCCGACCACCCTCACAACAAGCTCAGGTAAGTCTCAGGGCGGGGCGCTGCTGCTCCTGCTTCCACCGCTGTTCCCACTACAACTTGTTTTTAATCTGAGTGTTTTTTTATCCAAAGCGTGTTTTTGTTTAATGTGAATGTATAATCACCTAGTTGTGATTGCGGGGGTTGAGCTCTGGCTTTTTGGTCTCGCCTCTGAACGGTCAATCAACTGATGTACAGATTCCTGAGCTCAGTCTCCACCTGTGTCCCCTTGTTCGTGTACCACCAGTGTTAAACAGTTTATCTTTATCTAGCCTGTCGATTTCTCTTAGAATTTTGTAGGTAGAGATCATGTCTCCCCGAGCTCTCCCTTCTTCCAGTGACGTTAAGGGTATTTCATGCAACCTTTCCTCGTAACTCATGCCTGTTAGTTCTAGGACTAGCCTAGTAGCATACCTCTGAATTTTTTCCAGCTTAGTCCTATGCTTGACAAGTTACGGGCTCCATGCTGGGGCCGTATACTCCCAGAAACGGGGCCTCCTGTTTCCACTGCCTAGTTTCATTACCTTACATTTACTCGGGTTGAACTGTATTAGCCATTTGTTGGACCATTCATTCAGTTTCTCTAGATCATCTTGTAGCCTCCTATACTATCTTCCTCTGAGTATAGGTCCAAGGACTG
Source organism: Procambarus clarkii (assembly GCF_020424385.1). Taxonomy (NCBI): domain Eukaryota; kingdom Metazoa; phylum Arthropoda; class Malacostraca; order Decapoda; family Cambaridae; genus Procambarus; species Procambarus clarkii. The sequence continues at coordinate 1,864,593 of NC_059634.1, read as the reverse complement.
AACCCTGTGGGACTCCACTGGTGACGCCTCGCCAAGCTGAGACCTCACCCCTCACAGTGACTGCTGTCTTCTGTTACTTAGGTACTCCCTTATCCAATGGAGTACCTTCCCTTTCATTCCAGCCTGCATCTCCAGCTTGTGCACTAGTCTCTGGTGTGGTACGGTGTCAAAGGCTTTCTGGCAATCATTCATATTAAGTTCATGTGATGTTCGTGTTCCCATTTTATGTTCTTCATGTGCTGTTCGTGTTCAGTTTTTATGTTCATGTAGAGCTCGTGTTCGTAATGTATGTTCTTCATGGGTTCTTGTTCTCTTTTTATGTTCTGGATGTTTTATGTGGTGTTCGAGTTCCCTTTTTACGTTCTTCATGTGACATTCACTTTGCATGGTCTTCATGTGTGTTTTTCCGTGCATCAAGACCACACCGAGGGATCTTATGCCACTCATTTTAGCCATTAAAACTTCCAGGAAACATTATCCAGTTTTGTAACACCTCAAACTTGTAAACTTGTAAACAATGTCCGTCACTAGATATTCCCACCGTCGACGGCTTCCCGGTCCTTGTTTACCTCCTCACACTAAGCCACCCACACCAGTAAGTAAGTAAATAAGTAAGTGAGTAAACCTGCTGGTACAGAGGGAATCTCACCGTGGGTATTGAAAGAATGTGCAGAAGCACTTTGCTTGCCCCTCTCCTGAGGGCATTGTAGGTCACTGGAGACGGGCGACCTACCATAAATAATGAAGACAGCTTTATTATAGACTCGTGGGTTGGTTGGTGTTGTCGTCGTCGATCCTTCTCTATGGACAACCCAACCCACAACTCGGCAGAGTGCTTATACTAGGAGATCACCCTTGGCGCTTCTGGCTCTTGGAGAGGGGCTCAACGTCACACGCTTAGGGGATGCGGCTCCAACACTTAGCCTCGTTGTCACGTGCACACACCCACTCGAGCCGCTGTGACTCCCCACTCTCTCCTTAGGTGATATGATCTCCTCGATCCCCCTTTGACTTATTAATATTACCTTCTACCCTGTCCACAGCAGTGGTTCTTGGTTCTTTCTCTCTCCTTCTTTACTACCTCCTGGGAAGCCTCACTAGGACAAGGGCAAACACCAGCAAATTGTGACACATTTACTTGACAAGGCACATATACGATACATACACACATATAATAATAATGAATCCTATACTCCATAATATCACAATCAGGTTGCACTCCAACACCATCAGAACTCTATTATCAGCTTATCAAGGGGTATCCTATCTCCTGGTTCGCCACCTGATACCATTAACCTCCTCAAGTTGGTCAAGCCTACATACACTGTTGCACTATCAGCAAGATAATGTATATATAGAAAATCAGCCTTTGAATGCAATAACATATACCAGTATAAATGTTCATTGATACTTCAGTATAAAAAATTCCTTGACATAAGAATGCCAACAGTCACTCACCTCTCACTGCGTCTTGCACGCTAATGACAACCAAACACTATCAACTCCCTACTAGTAATCCACCAGAACTTCCCCTTCCACCTCTGGAAGTTCACAACCCTAATATCCTTAGGTTCTTCCGGGCTTCACTACCAGGATCCTCTGCAGCTCCTCCCGGCTGCTATCATGAAGTTTCCTTGTGTAACTACGGTGCTTCACCCTTCTGTTAGGTTCTTCCACAGCTCTCTTGGCTGCTACACCACCTCTACAGAAGCACGTGACACTCCTCTTCACTGCTGCTTCTCCTCACAGCTCGAGGTCCTCTGCTCCACTACCTTGGAGTCTCATCAGCTACATCATCTGCTGGCTTCGAAGTTCTCAGCAACTTCTTCCCCAAAGACAAACCTGCAACCCATCGACGTTCCAATAAAATGTTCCCCATTAACACATAAACAAAAATAACCACACAATATGCTTGCCTCAAACCTCTATCTGTCCTCTACATACAGTGAGAGTGGACTCCCCCGTTTTGGGCGGGTCCATACTCCACCTCGCCTGGCGGCGGCGTCCTCACTCGCTGGGAGGGTCTTCCTCCATCCGGAGCCAGGCTCCCTCAGTCGTCCGCCAGCGCTCAGAGGGGACGGACGTCGCTCCGTGTTCCTCCCTCTCCACTCTCTTATTTCAGGCTTTCTGCCTTATTAAAACATGTCTAACTTATAAATAAACATCGCTACTGTCGCTGGGCACACGACCAACTACAATGCAATCACTATGAACTGGCGTTTATCGTGCTTACCACAGATTAACTGGTCGAGGGCGCTTTTCCTCTGACGGCGTCTGGTCAGGGCGCTCCACACAGCCCACAATAATGCTTCTGGGCGATTTAATATCTGCTCGTCGACCAGGACTTGAGACCACAACGTTCCCAGCTCTATTCCACAGCTGGTACGTCTGCACACTTCTCTTCTCTTAGAGATATATCACTAGGGGTTCCCTTCTGACGGGAGCTCAACGGAGCGCGGCTTCCCCCTGCGATGTCTGGCACTCAAGTGAGGTCAAGGTCCTCCGGAAGCGAGCCTCACGCCTCCAGCAAAATGTCCACATCTCCTAGCCAGTCATTTATCTGTTTTCTCCTTCATTGCCCATAATCTCAAACTGCTACACATATCCAAACAACTATTTTACATATGGGTTATCACCTCAATACTTGCTAGACCTTCTAGTTAGGTCAGGCTTGCTGAATAACTCTCAAGAAGGGAGACTCGTTTCTCCTGTAGGCTGAGATCATAACACTCCCCTCCCCTTATTTTTGAGAGTTATTCCAGTGGCAAAACTCGGGATAATACATCCGCCACCACACTGTCTCGTTCTTCAACCCATATACTCTCTTAGGAGTCTACAATTAATTCGTTGCACCTTGCAACATCTGGCTCACAACTCTCCAGAAACATGATCTTCTCACAAACGATTTGACTTCTCTGGCACCTCTTGGCTAGGCTGTCCTCCTTGGACGCCTGCACTCCATTGGTCCACTCTACTTACTGTCTCCACCCTCCGTTTCCTCGTCTTCTTCTCTTCCCGTCCAGAGTCAGACATCTGCTGTCTGTACCTCCTCTGTCGTCTTCACACTTCCATCTACTGCCATTATACTTCCGTCTCCTGTCATCATACCTCACTCCCTCGTCTTCACCGACGATCCTCCTTTTCGTCTCCTCATTTATCTGAGACCTCATCCTGTTCGACCTCCATCGAGTCCTCGGCTTTCTACCATTCATCCATGCTTGCATCATCATCCTCTTCCCACACTTTTCACTTCTATACCACTCCATTTCTTCTCCTTCGACTCTTCTTCGTTCCCTAAAAGTTTCTTCGGGCACTGTACTACATCCAACAGCATTCGACCGTACGCGTCGTCTTGCCTCTCCCAGAGTGCTCGTAAGCATCTCCCCACACATACCGTCTCTTCTCCTCTCATTTTCTCGGCTATCACTCTTCACCATCTCTCCTCCTCGTTTTCTGTGAAACATGCCAACTCTTGACATCTCAAACAACTTAACTCCACTATCCATATGCCTCTGTGCTCGTGGACAATTTGACGTTCTACTTCCGTCCTCAGTCTGTCCACATCTTTCCTCATTCCCACTCAGCACAGTTGCATTCGCCTTCCGACTCTTAATTTCAGCAGTCCGGGCTCTACTCAGGTCCGCTCTCTTCTCACGATTCTTCTTCGGCTGGGCCATCTTCACTTTTGACCTCACCGAGACTTCATTTTTCTGGGCTGGACCTTCATCAAACAGCCATGCTATATCTACGTCGATATCTTCTACCGGTTTAATTGACACTGTCTCATCTTCTCCAGTGTCTTCCTCGTCGGCCACCTCTGCCTTCGTCACTACCGAGACAGGGTACTCAATGGCTTGGCGGTCTCCTGACTCAACTCCTCGGATGTCAGTCAGGTTCACACTCTCAGGTGTCCCACCCGTGCAGTGGCCTTCTGGGCACTCCTCTGGCACAGTCTCCGCTATGACTCTTGGCAACACCTTTGTCCCGCACAAGTCATTCCCCAGGATCACTTGGACTCCTGGAACAGGTATGTCGGGGCACACTCCCAACATCACCTCCGCCGACACATATTCCGACCTTAGCTGGACAGTACATACGGGCATGTCACTCTCCGACAATAACCCATATACTTTCATCTTCCCACTGCCAGCTAACCGTCGATCATTCCCAATCAGGCTTCTCGCAATCAAGCTCTGATTAGCTCCGGTATCTCTTAAGATACCAACTTCTACCTCAGGTTGGCCTCTCATACTGATCCAACCTTTGCTCATGAACGGCCTATACCTCTCGTTCACTAAGTTCGCTCTCTGTGGTTTGTCTTGGAACACATTAGTATATTTACCTCGGGGGTCACACATGGCCAGGGTCACAACTCTCTTGCCCTGCCGACAATATCGCATCACGTGACCCAATCCGTTACAATTGTAACATCTCATCTGGGAGAAATCTCTCCTATAAGAACCAGAGTGGCTCTGACTTTGTCCACTCGCATGAGAGTTCCTAGGGCCAGGCACACTACCTGCACTCTGTGGGGCTTTACTGGACTCTTGATTCCCTGGATCACGAATAGTTTCTCGTTTGGCTCCTCCATCTTCACTTTCAGATGAAGTGCGCGACCTACTCTTCTGAGTTTTAGGGTACTTACTTTTATCTGCCCATTTATCAAAATTTTTCTCACCCCAGACTCTTCTGGGTCTCTCATAATTTCTTCCTCCCCAGACTCCATTGGATCTGCCATTGCTGCGTCTCGCCTCGCTTCTCACTCTGTTCTCCCTCAAGCTCTTGTATGCTTCAGTAATCATATCCGCCCTATCTGCGGCATCTTTCACCTCCATTATCCCTGCTTCTTGGATCTTGAACTTTGTTTCGGGATGCATCATCTCCAAGAACTTCTCCATGACCATCAGTTGCTTCAGGTCAGCATAAGATCCAACTCCAGCAGCCTCAATCCACTTCTGGAATCGTCTTTCCAGATCTCTCGCTGTCTCAGCAAACGTACATGCTCCAACTTTCACCATCTCTCTGAAGCGCTTCCTATAAGCTTCTGGGGTTAACTGAAACGAGCGCAATATGCTGCTCTTTACTGTGGCGTAATCCTGGCACTCTTCCAGTGACAATTGGGTGTATGCCTCCCTGGCTGCACCGGTCAATCTTAACTGGACCAGCTGGGCCCATTCCTCCTGTGGCCACTCCTTGATGCTGGCTACTTTCTCAAAATGCTCGAAGAAGCTCTCTGCCTCTTCGGGAACAAACAAGGGAATGTCCTTCTCCCTAACCCTAACATCTGGTGGGTGTGATACCTGGGTGGTGCTCTCTGGCAACCCATGTTCAATCCTTTGTTCAGCCAAGGTTCTATTCGCTTCTATCTGCATTTGTTTTGTTCTCTCTTTTTCTTTTTCGACCTGGGCTTTTTCTTTTTCGACCTCTAGTCTTGCTTTCTCTTTTTCTTTCTCTTGTTCCAACTCCAGTTCTCTTATTCTGGTTTTCTCTTTTTCTACTTCCAGTTTGGTTTTCTCGGCTTCATTTTTCATTTGGAGTTCCAATTTCATCTTTTCCAGCTGGAACTGTCTCTCCTTGTCCTCTCGTTGTTGCTGCATCTGGAGCTCTAACTGGAATCTCTCCAAGCTCCTATTTCGGCTACTCCTGCTACTGCGGCTACTCCTGCTGCTCCTACTTGATCCCTGGGATCTCACGTCATCCTGCCCATCATCCTCCTTTCCACTTTCAGCTCCTTTCTGGGCTCCTTGTTCTGCCGCTTCACTTTTGGCTCTTGACTGCCTCAGGATCTCATCCTTCATCCCAGCTACTTTAGATGCTTTCAACCTGATGCCACATTTTTCTGCTATTTGTTTCAATTGATCCCTCGTGCAACCTTCCAAGTCCTCAGGCTTGCCTGACTCCACAAATGCTTGCACCTTATCCATCTTTGTCCTGTGAGTCTTCCCAAGAGAGAATATACACCTGCGGTCACACAGTTTATTTCAGCAAGGGTGTACAAATCCACTCTTGGACAGGGTGTGGGTGTGTCAGTTCACTCTCCCGGACACAGGCCCCCAATTTATTATATTGACTGTGGGTTGGTTGGTGTTGTCGTCGTCGATCCTTCTCTATGGACAACCCAACCCACAACTCGGCAGAGTGCTTATACTAGGAGATCACCCTTGGCGCTTCTGGCTCTTGGAGAGGGGCTCAACGTCACACGCTTAGGGGATGCGGCTCCAACACTTAGCCTCGTTGTCACGTGCACACACCCACTCGAGCCGCTGTGACTCCCCACTCTCTCCTTAGGTGATATGATCTCCTCGATCCCCCTTTGACTTATTAATATTACCTTCTACCCTGTCCACAGCAGTGGTTCTTGGTTCTTTCTCTCTCCTTCTTTACTACCTCCTGGGAAGCCTCACTAGGACAAGGGCAAACACCAGCAAATTGTGACACATTTACTTGACAAGGCACATACACGATACATACACACATATAATAATAATGAATCCTATACTCTATAATATCACAATCAGGTTGCACTCCAACACCATCAGAACTCTATTATCAGCTTATCAAGGGGTATCCTATCTCCTGGTTCGCCACCTGATACCATTAACCTCCTCAAGTTGGTCAAGCCTACATACACTGTTGCACTATCAGCAAGATAATGTATATATAGAAAATCAGCATTTGAATGCAATAACATATACCAGTATAAATGTTCATTGATACTTCAGTATAAAAAATTCCTTGACATAAGAATGCCAACAGTCACTCACCTCTCACTGCGTCTTGCACGCTAATGACAACCAAACACTATCAACTCCCTACTAGTAATCCACCAGAACTTCCCCTTCCACCTCTGGAAGTTCACAACCCTAATATCCTTAGGTTCTTCCGGGCTTCACTACCAGGATCCTCTGCAGCTCCTCCCGGCTGCTATCATGAAGTTTCCTTGTGTAACTACGGTGCTTCACCCTTCTGTTAGGTTCTTCCACAGCTCTCTTGGCTGCTACACCACCTCTACAGAAGCACGTGACACTCCTCTTCACTGCTGCTTCTCCTCACAGCTCGAGGTCCTCTGCTCCACTACCTTGGAGTCTCATCAGCTACATCATCTGCTGGCTTCGAAGTTCTCAGCAACTTCTTCCCCAAAGACAAACCTGCAACCCATCGACGTTCCAATAAAATGTTCCCCTTTAACACATAAACAAAAATAACCACACAATATGCTTGCCTCAAACCTCTATCTGTCCTCTACATACAGTGAGAGTGGACTCCCCCGTTTTGGGCGGGTCCATACTCCACCTCGCCTGGCGGCGTCCTCACTCGCTGGGAGGGTCTTCCTCCATCCGGAGCCAGGCTCCCTCAGTCGTCCGCCAGCGCTCAGAGAGGACGGACGTCGCTCCGTGTTCCTCCCTCTTCACTCTCCTATTTCAGGCTTTCTGCCTTATTAAAACATGTCTAACCTATAAATAAACATCGCTACTGTCGCTGGGCACACGACCAACTACAATGCAATCACTATGAACTGGCGTATATCGTGCTTACCACAGAACGTCTGGTCGAGGGCGCTTCTTCCTCTGACGAGGCTTGGTCAGGGCGCTCCCACGGCCCACAATAATGCTTCTGGGCGATTTAATATCTGCTCGTCGACCCGGACTTGAGACCACAACGTTCCCAGCTCGATTCCACAGCTGGTACGTCTGCACACTTCTCTTCTCTTAGAGATATATCACTAGGGGTTCCCTTCTGGCGGGAGCTCAAACGGAGCGCGGCTTCCCCCTGCGATGTCTGGCACTCAAGTGAGGTCAAGGTCCTCCAGAAGCGAGCCTCAAGCCTCCAGCAAAATGTCCACATCTCCTAGCCAGTCATTTATCTGTTTTCTTCTTCATTGCCCATAATCTTAAACTGTTACACATATCCAAGCAACTATTTTTACATATGGGTTATCACCTCTATATTCCTTAGACCTTCTAATCAGGTCAGGCTTGACGAATAACTCTCAAGGAGGGAGACTCGTTTCTCCTGTAGGCTGAGATCATAACACTATGCAATAGGAAGCAGAGAGTTACTGTGAGGGGTGAGACCTCAGATTGGCGTGAAGTCACCAGTGGAGGTCCACAGGGCTCTGTACTCGGTCCTATCCTGCTTCTAATATACGTAAATGATCTCTCGGAGGGTATAGAGTCATTCCTCTCAACGCTTGCTGACGACGCCAAAATTATGAGAAGGATTAAGACATAGAAGGACAGCTTTAGGCTTCAAGAACACCTGGACCAGTTGCAGGAATGGTCGAACAAATGATTGTTAGAGTTTAACACAAGCAAATGTAAAGTATTGAAGATAGGTGTAGGGAGCAGGAAGCCAGTTACAAGGCATCATATGGGGGATGAAATTCTTCAAGAGTCAGAGAGACTTGGGGGTTGATAGCACGTCAGACCTGTCCCCTGAAGCCCATATCAAGAGGATAACATCAGCGGCATATGCCTGATTGGCCATCATAAGAGCGGCCTTTGGAAACTTGTGTAAGGAATCATTCAGAACATTATATACCACATATGTCAGGCCAATCCTGGAGTATGCAGCTCCAGCATGGAGTCCATATCTAGTCAAGCATAAGACTAAACTGGAAAAGGTTCCAAAGTTTGGCAACAGACTAGTATCCCAACTGCAACCCGTTCTCGCAAATTCGTAAAGTCAATATTGACTTATTAACTACGTGCATAGGTGATATACTAAACATAATAGATACCCATAAAAAGATTCATAGAAAACACCGACCTTACCTAACCTTGTTAGTATCTTAAGATAAGCATCTTATTGCTTCGTAATTACAATTATTACTTAACCTATACCAATTATAGGTTAGGTAATAATTGTAATTACGAAGCAATAAGATGCTTATCTTAAGATACTAACAAGGTTAGGTAAGGTTGGTGTTTTCTATGAATCTTTTTAAGGGTATCTATTATGTTAAGTATGTCACCTATGCACATATTTAATAAGTCAATATTGACTTATTAAATTTGCGAGAACGGGTTGCCCAACTGAGAGGTATGAGCTACGAGGAGAGACTACGGGAATTAAACCTCATGTCGCTAGAAGACAGAAGTGTTACGGGGGACATGATCACTAAATACAACATTCTAAAAGGAATTGATATGGTAGATAAAGACAGGCTATTTAACATTAGGGTCACACGCACTAGGGGCCACAGGTAGAAATTGAGTGCCCAAATGAGCCACAGAGATTTTAGAAATAATTTCGTTAGTGTGAGAGTAGTTGACAAATGGAATGCATTAGGTAGAGATGTGGTGGAGGTTGACTCCATACACAGTTATCCAATGTAGATATGATAGAGCCCAGTAGACTCAGGAACCTGTACATAAAGTTGATTAACAGTTGAGAGGCGGGACCAAAGAGCCAGAGCTCAACCCCCGCAAGCACAACTAGGTGAGTACACCACCCACCCCACTAAGCCACCCACACCAGCCCCCCTCTCTCTCTCTCTCTCTCTCTCTCTCTCTCTCTCTCTCTCTCTCATTCTCTCTCTCTCTCTCACACATTCTCTCAATTTTTCCATGCTCTGAATCATCATCATTCTTCTTGGCACTGAGATATTGTTTATGTAAAACCGATAAAGAATAATGCTGCCGAAGCCAAGTGAAGGATGGAGAGGAGGAGGAACTCTACGAGAAGTGAAGCAGAGGAGGAGGAGGAGAAGGAGAAGTGGAAAGACAAATACAAGAGTTTAAGGACAAAGTGTTAAATGAGGAAGAAAGGAGAAGGAAAAAAAGAATCGGAGGATGAAATGAAAAAAAGCTGAATAAATGATAGAAGCAAAGTTAATGCAGATGAGGAGAGATAAGGAAGACATTGACAGAAGGAGAGAAGAAAGTAGGGTAAGTAGAGGAAAAAGAGAAAGTTGAGGAAAATGTAGAAATGAGAAAAGGAAAATGTAATAGATGAGGATCAGTGGAGAAGTAAGAAGATGGACACTAAATGAGGAATAACATGGTGGTAGACAAATGGAAGGTGTAGGAGAGAGGCGGAGAAGAGAGAGTACCAAGCGGACTGATGTCGGCGTCGAGAGCACGACCCTCCTGCTGTATGCGAGACCTCCACTAACAGGTCTTAGTGGAGGTCTCGGTATCCACGGGAGGTCGGCCTCCCAGGCCTCCCAGGCCTCCCATGGTCTGGGAGACAACGCTGCCTATTGAGCCACAACGACACAATAATTCCCAAACTTGTTTTTCTTCATAACGATATTTCCTTTCCTTTACCTAATCGATGAAATAATCACAAAACCCATTGCAATGCAACACACAGCTGGTAGCGAAGTCTCGCTACGGTCTGCGAGTTCGGAACACTTGGAGACCATGAGCAAGTATCCAAAGTTTACCTGAGGTGTGAAAGAAGGTTGACGTCCAACCGGCTGTGGGTCGCATGACTGAACAATGGTCAGAATTTTAAGAACACTAAGAGAAAGTGAGAAACGCATAACACAGCGGAAATGTTTTTTGACATGTATTGCGACGGAACAAAAATCTCGCATCAAGTAGGTTGGTGTTTAATCCTCGACCGTCTACAAGTGATTGGGAACCATTCCTTCCCTCCGTCCCATCCCAAATCACTAGCCTGACCCCATCCAAGTGCTATACAGTCGTAATGGCTTGGCGCTATCCCCTGATAATTCCTTCCTTCCTTCCCATTGTTTATACTAATCATACTTAGTGCAGTACAAAGTTTCAACAAATTATTTGAGTCTGAAAGCATTGATAAGGAAAAGATGTTTGTTGATCTGTTTTAGCTTGTTAGATCAATTGGGAAGAAGGTTCTGCTTCACCAGCCCGTCCTCCTAAGGTTCCCCAACATCTAGAAACCGTCGTGGTGAAGTGCCCTTATCCTAACTTACCAGAGGACCCAAAACAGAAAACTAGACAGTATGTCAATTTCGCGAGCCAATGCCATTTTCAAGTACAATACGACGATTTTTGGCCTTGGGTGGAATATATTAGTCAAAATGTGATGTTCTATTAGGAGGACAGGTTGGCTTCCTACCTGCAATGTTGACCTGCTCACTTGCCATATTAAAGAATATTTGAACCCAAAGCTGTGGGAAAAATCCTAGCAGGCATTTATTTATTTTTATTATATTTTTGTTAACTTTAATATTGAATTAGTATGATTCTAAGTGGACTGTATATTTTGATTCAGCCGGCCAGAATCTTATCTGCACATAGTTTGGAGGGACAATTATAACTTACACCACTATGAGTGGATATATTATGAGCTACAATTGATTACCTCTTGCAAAATATTAATTATACCACATATGGTGGCCTACTCTACAATATTATTAAATCTTCTTTAGTAATAAAAAAGATATCCTTAGCTGTGTAGTTATGACCTGATTAGGCTGTATATTTTCATCCAAGATATGTTTAGGGTGTGGCTACATGTGCTTCAGAGTGCCAGGTAATGGCGCCTAACACGGTGGCGTCTGTGTACAGCCAGGGGGTAGCAAGAAACGTCACAGTTTATGTGGGTCAGCTTATCTTTTCAGTAATACAATTTACCTGCCTAAGGAATGGAACTAGTAATGGTTCCATAAACATATAAAGTACAGGTGTGACATGGATATTGTGTGTGTGTAGTGCTGAGTAAAACACTTACTTTGTTAGAGCTTTAAGCACACTGTATAACTGCCAGACTTATCTAAAACAGTAAATGGCCAAAAACATGTAATAGATAACTGGTAAGACGGATACTCAGGTAGTCCTGTGGTTGTAGAGGTTGCTGTGGCGAGGCACTAGGCTAGTGCAGTCTATCGTGCGTGCTGCGTGTCACAAAATCTCCAGAAGCCCGTGTCGTGTTTCTCTGTTTACATTGTGTGTGTGCGTGACTCGCCTCCCTCCTCACTCAGCTGGTGTTCCAACAATATCTGCGGGTTCTATCTATGTCTTAAGGAATAGGGAGTCAAGCTATGTATTTCTGGTGTATTTATTTATATTCAGGCCTAGTGAATACTATATTATTACGTTTAAACACTAGATTGTGGTTTAAAAGAAATGAGAGTTAATATTTACGTGTTGTTGATAACGTCACGAAATACCATTCTCTGATTCTCAAAGGGTAACTGTAGTTTGTTAACGTGTCTGTTGGATTTCCGACAAAAGCCTTACGTGGGCTACCACTTTGAAACAAAAATTGAATAATTAAGACGTAATAAACTTATTACAACGGAGGTAGAATATATTTTGAGACACTGATGTCGAAGTTTTCACTCATATGTGTTTCAACAGCTGGCTGCCTGAAAATATATATAATGTAAACATCTCTCAGCAAATCATATGTTGCAGCCAAGCAACGACAGCTCTTTTAGTTTAGGAAATCAAGAAGTACTTCACAAGAAATGGCTAAGGCCGAATTCCATTTAGCAATAATAAATTTAGTTGATTGGAATAACAAAACAGATGAAGGCTTCTTCTGGGATGAAGTTCTTAAATTAAAAGATGCCACCGTTTGCAGGCGATGAGTCACAATAACGTGGCTGAAGTATGTTGACCAGACCACACACTAGAAGTTGAAGGGACGACGACATTTCGGTCCGTTCTGGACCATTCTCAAGTCGATTGTGTCAAGACAATCGACTTGAGAATGGTCCAGGACGGACCGAAACGTCGTCGTCCCTTCAACTTCTAGTGTGTGGTATGGTCAACATGCCACCGTTTTAAATACATTTGAAGAAATTAGCAATTGTGCCGCTATCTCTGCATTAATATTGAAACATTCAAATGCTGCAATAGAGTATTGAGCCCGATGAACTATATCAAATCCAAACTGAGAAATAAAATGAACTTAGAACTGCTAAATGTCACGTTGATAGTCAAATTGAGTTCATCTTGATTATTTGTTAGATGTATATCTGGAATATATAGATCTTTTCACATGTTTTCATGTCTTTTTTTATGTAAAAGAGAATTGAGTTGGCATCACTGCCTCTCGCCTCTTAACTGGATAAGTAGGTATAGTGCTATTTATAGTGCTATAGTGATATATATATATTTATATTAGTTTCCATCTGTTAGGTGATTGTTACAGAATCGGGTATTCCTTGAATGATTTAATTGTGCATCTCAAGCCATACAGAAATTTGTTTTTAGACAATTGATAATTTTTGTTTAATATAAAGTACGTGGTACTCACTGTTTACTTATTTTCAGGAACTGTCTTGAGGGGAAGAACTTTATTAGTTCTTTAATTACAAGTGATTTGTTATTGTTCGTTCCTCAAGACTGCAACTATAACGTTAATGATATCTTGATAATATTTGTAACTTGGGCTGGACGGTACAGCGACGGTTTCGCTTCATGCAGGTCATCGTTCAATCCCCGACCATCTAAGTGGTTGGGCCCCCAATCCTTCTCCCTCTCATCCAACCCCAAATCCTTATCCAAATCCCTTCCAAGTGCTATGTAGTCATAGTGCTTGGGGCACTTTCTCCTGATAATTCTATTCACAGTATTTCTTTTGTAGCATTCTGTACCCATGTATTACCTCGGGGTACAGTGGGAACGATTATTTAACAATTAGTAAAAGACCGAATTGGGGCAAGCCCAAATTTTGGGGTGGTTATAACTGCTGGTGATTAAGAAGCCGGAACTAATATAAGTGTAGCATTTAACTAAATGTAAAGATGCGAGAAGGTCAATAAATCATCAACACGAATGTGACTGTTACAATATTGTAAGTGAGGAGCAAAACGACTCAACCCACAAGATTATTTTACCTGTTTTTATTAGTTTTAATATTTTTGAGGGAAGATTTTATTCGGCAACCAACGGATTAATAATAAGTAAAGTTTTATGATTAATATTATTTTTCTGACGCAACAGACTACAGACAATACATATGTACCAGATAAAATTGGGCTCGAGCACAGAGAAGAGGTCAGTACCCTGAAGCACTCTCCTCTGTATTAATACTCTTTTTCAAACATAGTTCAGACACAAGGCGAGAATACGCACCTATGTAGTGGGATGACGCGAAAGTCTGGTTTTCATTTTCGTCTATATCTGTTGTCAGTTTGAGGAAAGGCAGTGGTACGAGGACACGGCCTTGAAGCATTGAGCTTTCCATGGTGTCCAACTGAATGTTGCGTCTCTTGTTAATCTTCATATTAAATTTATCAGAACATTTCATATGCATCGCTGAACTTTACAAGTTTTTCTTTTAGATCTCAATTTTTCGAAGTCGTAATGTGATCACGTTTAGCAAATATATTCCAGTTTCTTCTAGTGATTTTCTGATTTTGCAGTAGTGTCTGAGTCATTGCAAAAATACAGGACCATTAAATGTTTAATTCTGTGTTGACTTGGGTTGTCATGGATTGATATGAGTTGTCTTGGGTTGACTTGGGTTGTCTTGGGTTGACATGGGTTGTTTTGGGTTGACATGGGTTGTCTTGGGTTGACTTGGGTTATCTTGAGGTTGACATGGATTGTCTTGGGTTGACATGGGTTGTCTTGGGTTGATATGGGTTGTCTTGGGGTTGACATATGGGTTGTCTTGGGTTGAGTACAAATTTCTCCACAAAACTGGAGATTGATAAGATATCAAAAGACTTCATTAATGAATTATATATGTGGGACGGATTGATTATGTCTTGTCATTGCTTTACTGCCTCCCGTGTGGAGTGGGGATAAATATGCCGATTTTAAAAGGCCTGTAGTATCTCCCCAATTTTTTAAAGTTACTCCTCTCATACTACTCTCGACGGTTGAGCTACGGGTAATTTGGATTTAGTCGTGAATATATGAAATGTCAAGAACAAGGGCTGATTGCATGGACATATTGGTATTTATTAAACTTAACAGTGGTTAAGGTAATATCAGTTAAATTGGGCAAATTTTTCACACAGAAGGTATGAGGATCGTAAGCATTTAAGTAGTTTATCAGGGTAATAAGCCTAGCTACATACTGATCTTTATGGACTTCATATACTGCTCTTGTCTTGATCCGTGAATGAGACTTGAATGGTAAGTAAATGTCCAATTATGGTGGAAGCTTTAGATTTTATCCTGCATAAAGTATTTCTGATTTTTTCCTATCACTTGTGTGGCTTTGTATTTCACTCGCAGTTCATCAGTCTGGTATGACAGCTTCAGCATCTACTCTAGGTCGATAATCTCCTTGTGTTTTGGAAATTATTTGTGGTGGAACATTCACTCTTACTATACACAGAGAAATTGCAGTAATGTGTTATATCAATGAGAATGTTTTATATCGGCTCTTGTGGATGTTCTCTGTGTGTGGGGATGACAGCCTTCCCTCACACACCTGTGTCACCCTCATGACAACCTTCCCTCCCACACCTGTCACCCTCATGACAACCTTCCTTCACACACCTGCGTCACCCGCATGACAACCTTCCCTCCCACACCTGTCACCCTCATGACAACCTTCCTTCACACACCTGCGTCACCCGCATGACAACCTTCCCTCCCACACCTGCATCACCCGCATGACAACCTTCCCTCACACACCTCACACACCTGCCTCACCCTCCATCGCTTGATGGACCTAAGCTTCTCCTTCGACTTCCCTCCACTTGTAAGCCCTCGTGAAGAGTGTCTTACACTTAAGGCCCTCACTTAAGGCCCTCTAGCTCTTGTCTCGGCAACCCACCAAGCACCTCTCACCACAGCTGCCTTGATCAAGTATCCACCCCTGGCACCTGAATCTCTCTCTTCCACACCTTCCAATACCCACTGAGGGTCAAATATTACTGTGGGGTAAAACTGACTCATGGAATTTATTTATTTATTTTAATATAATTATTAATTTATTTAATGAATTCTAATTTATATTAAATTTTATATTCATTTATTTCTTACGTTAATTTATTTATTTCAATAGTGGACTCTTTGATTTAAATTCCAATAAATCTTTTCCTACACGAGCTGGGGGTTTATTTAATTATATATTGTCTATCAATTAAAATTATCTATTAGTAGACATTCACTATAATATTACTAGGTGTTAAGACTGCACATAATTAGTTAACGTACGGGGAAGCCTTATCTTTATAGTTGATTATGGCCTGAACCACCAGATATGAACACGGATGATCACACACAAACACTCCTTGTGGGTGACGCTGGTGTAATGTCACGTGTTGAACCAGGTAGTTATTAATAATTCTTCTTCCCCTTCACCTGTCAAAAGGCACCCACAATAATAATACTAACCTATATATGACAGTTATATCAGGGTAAATTATTGTAATTTATTAGATAAGATTTAATTAATAATTACCCTATTTAGGTGGCTCGCCATGTGTTCCCACTGATATACCCTAATCTACCTAACATTACTGGCCAGGAATGACTAGATTTAATGGGTTATGGGGTATCGAACACTTCTCCTATTGTTGAGGAAGGTCGTGCTGATGATGGGAGGTCTTTACATCCCATAACACTTCGTCTAGAAGGGAAATTGTGGGGCGTCATGGGAGCTCCATGAAGACTTGTTTATCTTTAATGGCGTCGGCTCCTCTCCCACTCACGTGTCCGGTGTCAACACCAGATGTCGTTTTATCAAGAAGTTGAAAGAGAGCTCATATTCAATATATTTTAGTACTGATAATTAAGTTCATTTAAAGGGAGAAGTTTTTATGACGTTTACAGTCCAGAGGCTGATATTTTAAGAAGAATTCTATCATTAGCTGGTGAATTTAATGGTGACATGTGGCAATGATATCCCCGTTTTCTTTCGAGGAAAATTCCACTGCAATCTCGTTTTCTTTGAGTTCATTTGTTAGTGGTAAATCATCAGCAATATTATCTGCCTTTTGTATTGAAAGTTAGTAAATGTGTCGGGTTTTCCGACAATTACTCGCAAACTTCTTCCACTTTTCATAAAGTGTCTAATAATACCGTCACACTTTTTCCATTAGCCATAAATTTATCATGGACGTCAACATCGCAAGCTAAAGCAGTAAATTACAATGAACTTTAAAAAGATGTTTCGAACATAGAATCCTGCGGGAGCACGCAGCTTCCACTAACACATCCCCCCCCCTCAGCTGCCTGGTACAGTGATGTCACAGGGTATCATTCATCTACATCACATCTCCGTCACCCAAGTAACTGGTACACAAATGTTTCGAAAAGGTCAAATTTGTTTTCTAAATATCACCACCTTCCTCGTCGCTTCCAGCTTGCCCTTGCCTCCCTGTAATCTAACAACTCAATTCTTATCCTTCCTTCCGACAAAGGCAATTGGGTGGTTGTCCTTGACCGTGAGGACAACCTCCAGTACGTTGATGTCTGGCTCTCTGACTCCCGCACATATGCCCCTCTGACTTCCAACCCCTTTGGATTGCCATAAAACTACGCTAGACGGTAGAGCGACGGTCTCGCTTCATGCAGGTCGGCGTTCAATCCCCGACCGGCCAAGTGGTTGGGCACCATTTCTTCCCCCTGCCCCATCCTAAATCCTTATCCTGACCCCTTCCTAGTGCTATATAGTCGTAATGGCTTGGCGCCTTCTCCTGATAGTTCCCTTTCCCTTTTAACTGCAAACTAAGACAGTTCTCCAGTCTCTGTCCTGACGCTGATCTCATATAACGTGTTCGTGTCATCTGCCCTTCTCTTTCTTATTGCTATGGTCTACCTAAGACTGATAACCTGGTGTTCCTCTTCGCCCTATTATTTCTTCAAGAGGCTCTGGCGGCTATCCTCTTGCCTCCTGGCTCGCTGAAACTCTTTATCTTTATCTTGGCACTTTTTCTCCTGCCCACCTTCGTCACTCTCAGAACTTCAAAGACTGCGCCTGCAGCCCTCTTGTAAGATGCTTAGTCTTGATGTTGACTCTATAATGTTCCCCTTGATGACGTTCACTCTTTCCTTAGTTAGAAGGTGACTGAATAGCTTCTTCATCTCCTGCTACCTACTGATGTTTTCCTTGAACTCATCAGACTCTGTGTTGACTCTAACTCATTTTTTTTCAACGGGAAATTTTTCTCTCAAACTTTCGATGTGTCTATAGGTGCCCCTCTTTCCCCCTGTTCGTGCCAATCTCCACTTGGGACACTTCGACACCGTTCTTCTTTCCACTATTGACACTCGTCCCTCTCTCTGGCTTCGCTATGTTATGACATTTTTGCTTTATGGCCTCGTGACCTTAGTCTTTTCCAGCCTTTCCTCGCCTCTCTTAACAATCTGGCTCCTTCTATCAAAGTTGACCCGAAATATAATTACCTCCTTCCCTTTCTAGACTTTCATGTCCATATTACAGGAATAGTAATGAGTGGACAGTGGCCACCCACCTTATAGACACACCCAACAGTGTGGAATATTACTGAGTGGACAGTGGCCACCCACCTTATAGACACACCCAACAGTGTGGAATATTACTGAGTGGACAGTGGCCACCCACCTTATAGACACACCCAACAGTGTGGAATATTACTGAGTGGACAGTAGCCACCCACCTTATAGACACACCCAACAGTGTGGAATATTACTGAGTGGACAGTAGCCACCCACCTTATAGACACACCCAACAGTGTGGAATATTACTGAGTGGACAGTGGATTCTATTAAATATTTGGGACTCTGTTGAATCTATCTAGATTTAATTCCAACAAATGAATAGCATTTTCCGACATCCAGACATAAGTAAAATCATCTGCATCTAGATGCAAAACATCCAAATTGGCCAGACTGTCTCGCTATGGACCACACAGCGACCAGAGGGATTACAAAGCATTGTAATAAAATTTATTACAAACATATTTATAATATAAATGAGAAAAAATCGGATATTTTTAAGGACAAAAGCTGTTCATGTATTGACCCAGAGGGAGGTACCGGTCAGAGGGAGGTACCGGTCAGAGGGAGGTACCGGTCAGAGGGAGGTACCGGTCAGAGGGAGGTACCGGTCAGAGGGAGGTACCGGTCAGAGGGAGGTACCGGTCAGAGGGAGGTACCGGTCAGAGGGAGGTACCGGTCAGAGGGAGGTACCGGTCAGAGGGAGGTACCGGTCAGAGGGAGGTACCGGTCAGAGGGAGGTACCGGTTGTTTTATTTTACAAATGGTAAAAAACACATTAATAATCATTAGATTATTTTCACTTTTGTAGTGTTGCAACTTTTCTAGAAAATTTATGTATTTTGTTTTTTAATATTATCCATTTTCCGCGTCTTTTTTTAATGCACGCAGCCGGAATAAATTATCATATAAAAAAGAGTTTCTAGGATTAGTCTTCAAATGAGCTGATGTAGGATATCGTCTCCTCTACCTTGCACTTTCATTAGGAACATTCATTCCGTTTCTAAAGTCTTATTAGAGAGACAGATGGGAGAGGGAGATAGAGAGAGATATGGGGAGGGAGACAGAGAGAGAGAGAGAGAGAGAGAGAGAGAGAGAGAGAGAGAGAGAGAGAGAGAGAGAGAGAGAGAGAGAGAGAGAGAGAGAGAGAGAGAGAGAGAGAGAGAGAGAGACAGACAGACGGTGTGTATTTACTATGTGTGCCTGTTGGGTCAACTGTTAGCTAATGGACCCCCCGCCCGTCCCCCTGCCTCCCCAAGGCCTTTAGATTCAACTTGTCTAGTTGCAGTTAATCCCAGCCCATTTTCTCCATTATATCCACTACACACACACACACACACACACACACACACACACACATTCCTAGGATGTGCTTATTTACTATTTATATTTACTCTATGTGCCTCCAGGATCGAACTCTTAGCTCTTTGACCCTGCCTTTCTAACTGTTGGTTGTCTACTGACTTACGAACTAAATTTCTCTGTCAATTTTCTAAATATATTTCACACACACTAATTGCAAGCATTCCAGTGTCCATTGGTGGTCGACAGACGGCAGCAGAAGTATGGTTGCCGTGGTCAGCTGTATTTTTATCGGGGAGTGGTTGGGATCTCTGTTCCTATGTAAGCAGGTATCAGCTTGGTTCAATAACCAGTTTTTTGGAAACCCTCCCCCCCCCCTAATAATAGTACTACAGGCTTTATATACAAACTGTTGTGATCCTTTTTAGAGAGACAGTTGCAGATAGCGTGTGATGACAGCGGTGGAGCCTTGTATGTGTGTGGCTGGATATTGTCACTAGTTCTCCACTCAAACACTTCCTTATTTCTTAAGGTTCTTTTGTCCAAGGTTAAGGGACAGTCTTAAGCCTTAAGAGGACTAAGAAACCTTAGGAGGACGGGCTGCACAGTTACCCATGCAGGTTTCAGAGAAAACGAAATATAATCTCTATTCCCAAGTAATTTTAACAAATTTACATCTATAACTAAACTAACACACTTTTTGCGCTTGTCTCTTTATTGAGACAAGTTTGCAGTTGATTTTGCAATTTTTTGTCCCAGAAGAAATGGATTTTCTCTTCATCTGTTTGTGAGGCTGTTCTAAATATAACCTTATGTCGAACCTGTGGCCCCTTGCATAATGCTATATTATGAGAGGGGCACAAATATTCCAATGTTACCGTGGATTATGTCCCATATTTGTGTATGTGTATGTGTATGTGAGTGTGTGTGTGTGTGTGTGTGTGTGTGTGTGTGTGTGTGTGTGTGTGTGTGTGTGTGTGTGTGTGTGTGTGTGTGTGTGTGTGTGTGTGTACTCACCCAGTTGTGGTTGCGGAGGTTGAGCTTTGTCTCTTTGGTCCCGCCTCTCAACTGTCAATCAACTGGTGTACAGATTCCTGAGCCTATTGGGCTCTATCATACCTACATTATAAACTGTGTATGGAGTCAGCCTCCACCACGGGAGGAGAAAAAAAATTCTTTCTAATGTCTCTGTGGCTCATTTGGGAACTGAGTTTTCACCTGTGTCCCCTTGTTCGTGTCCCTCCCGTGCTGAAGAGTTTGTCTTTGTCCACCCTGTCAATTCCCCTGAGAATTTTGTAGGTGGTTATCATGTCTCCCCTTACTCTTCTGTTTACCAGGGACGCGAGGTTCAGCTCCTTCAGCCTTTCCTCGTAGCTCATACCTCTCATTTCTGGGACTAGTTTGGGTGGCATACCTCTGATTCTTTTCTAACTTTATTTTGTGTTTAATTAGGAATGGACTCCAGGATTAGTTTGACATACGTGGTATACAAGGTCCTGAACGATTCCTTACACAAGTTTCTAAAGGTATATACTAGATGCCCAATCTAGCATATGCCGCTGATGATATCCTATTGAAGTGGGCTTCTGGGGACAGGTTCGGTGTTATAGCAACCCCAAGATCTTTCTATTTGACTCCTGCAAGATATCACCTCCCAGATGGTACCTTATGTTTAGCCTCCTGTTCCCTTCACCTAATTTTATTACTTTACACTTTCCTGAGTTGAACTTTAATAGCCATTTTCTTAACCATCCCTCCAGTTTGTCCAGGTCATCCTGTAGTCTCTGTCTATCTTCTTCTGTCTTAATTCTTCTCAGAATTTTTGCATCATCAGCAAACATTGAGAGGAATGAATCTATTCCCTCTCTAAGATCGTTCACATATATCAGAAACAGGATGGGTCCGACTACAGAGCCCTGTGGGACTCCGCTGGTGACATCTCGCCATTCTGATGTCTCTCCCCTCACCGTTACTCGCTGTTTCCTGTTGCTTAGATACTCCCTTATCCACTGGAGCACCTTCCCTTTTACTCCTGCCTGTTGCTCCAACTGTTTATAACAGCTTTTTATGGGGTACTGTGTCAAAGGCTTTCTGACAGTTCAGTAAAATGCAGTCTGCTCACCCTTCTCTTTCCTGCCTAATTTTTGTTGCTTGGTCAGAGAAGTCTATTAAGCCAGTGAGGCACGATTTACCATCTCTGAACCCATGTTGGTTGTGTGTTACAAAGCTATTTCCCTCCAGATGCTCTACGAGCCTTTTCCTCACGATCTTCTCCATCACCTTGCATGGTATACAAGTTAAGGAAACTGGCCTGTAATTCAGTGCCTCTTGCCTGTCACCCTTTTTGTATATTGGGACCACGTTAGCTGTCTTCCAACTTTCTGGTAAGTCTCCTGTTTCCAGTGACCTGTTATACACCATAGAGAGTGGCACACTTAGTGCTTCTGCACCTTCCTTTAGTATCCATGGTGAGATTCTATCAGGCCCAACAGCCTTTGTCACATCCAGCTCCAGCAGACACCTTTTGACCTCATCACTGGTGAGGTCAAATTCCTCCAAGGTTGCTTGGTTTGCCGCCTCCTCATTTAGTGCAGGGGCTTCTCCTTGTTCTATTGTGAAGACCTCCTGGAATCTCTTGTTGAGTTCTTCACACACCTCCTTGTCATTCTCTGTGTATCTGTTCTTCCCTTTCCGCAGCTTCATCACTTGTTCCTTCACTGCTGTTTTCCTCCTGATGTGGCTGTGGAGCAGCTTTGGTTGGGTCTTGGCTTTACTCGCAATGTCATTTTCAAACTGTCTCTCTGCTTCCCTCCTCACTCTGATGTACTCATTTCTGGTCCTCTGGTATCTCTCCCTGCTCTCCTAACCTAACAACCTCTAGACTGTCTAGAGGATTATTAAGGCTTGAAACCCACCAACTTATTGAGAATTGTTAAGGTCACAACATTAGCTTATTGACCAACTAACATGTTTGGTGTTAGGTGTAATGACTATCAACCACTTGACACAAGATGTGCCACTTTCACTTCACATGACACAAGATGTGCCATTCTCACTTCACATGACACAAGATGTGCCACTCCCACTTCACATGACACAATAAGTGTCATTCTCACTTCACATGACACAATAAGTGTCATTCAAACTTCACATGACACAAGATGTGCCACTCCCACTTCACATGACACAATAAGTGTCATTCTCACTTCACATGACACAAGGTGTGCCACTCCCACTTCACATGACACCAGATGTGCAACCCCCCCCACTTCTCATGACACAAGGTGTGCCACCCCCACTTCACATGACACAATAAGTGTCATTCTCACTTCACATGACACCAGATGTGCGACTCCCACTTCACATGACACCAGATGTGCAACCCCCCCCCCACTTCTCATGACACAAGGTGTGCCACCCCCCACTTCACACGACACAAGGTGTGCCACTCCCACTTCACATGACACCAGATGTGCGACTCCCTCACCTTCAAGAGACACCATACAACAACCTGACCACAAACTGCTCCTGGACAATTCCTGTTCTGACCGATATAACAAAAGTTAACCCGACACATTTGTCCAATATCAGAGGCACCAAATATTTTTCCTATAATGATATACGGCTCAAAACTACTTTTATAGAGTCGAACTCGCTCTTTACACCAGTTTTTCTCCGCCTGATCAACGTGTTGTAGGGAATAATGTATTGCAAATTGAAATTCAATTCGTGCCCTCCGACAGAATCGTGAGCGATGACCCCCTCCAAAAAGTTGCAATAATGCATGAAGCCGGAGGAGGAGGAGCGACACACACGGCGCACTTTTATTGCACTCTCGTCCACAGCAACATTGAAAACTGGCCAAAATATTTCAGCAAATGTTTTACCGTCGTGGCTGAGGCTGGCTTAATATTGGCTCCCTCACCACCACAGTAGCACTTATGGCGGGATACCTTTATCCACTAGAGGTAATGTTGCTCTGTATGTCTGTATCTCTGTGTGTTTGTATGTCTGTATGTCTGAACGTCTGTATGTTTGTATGTCTGTATGTATGAATGTATGAACGTCTATATGTCTGTATGCATGTATGTCTGAATGTCTGTATGTCTGTATGTACTCACTTAATTGTGCTTGCGGGGGTTGAGCTCTGGCTCTTTGGTCCTGCCTCTCCTCAATCAACTGGTGTACAGGTTCCTGAGCCTACTGGGCTCTATCATGAAATGTCTGAATGTCTGCATATCTGTTTGTATGTATGTCTGTATGTCTGTATGTCTGAATGTCTGTATGCCTGTATGTCTGAATGTTTGTATGTTTGTATGTCTGTTTGGTTGATGTTGAAAGCAAGTTGCTTGGGGATGGGTAGACTGGGGCCAACCCGTTCTCGCAAATTTAATAAGTCAATATTGACTTATTAGTTGCGTGCATAGGTGACATACTAAACATAATAGTTTCCCTTGAAAAGCTTCATAGAAAACACCGACCTTATCTAACCTACTTAGTATGTTAAAATAAGCATCTTATAGCTTCGTAATTACAATTGTTACTTAACCTATTATAGGTATAGGTTAGGTAATAATTGTAATTACGAAGCAATAAGATGCTTATCTTAACATATTATGTAGGTTAGGTAAAGTCGGTGTTTTCTATGAAGCTTTTCAAGGGAAACTATTATGTTAAGTATGTCACATATGCACATATTTAATAAGTCAATATTGACTTATTAAATTTGCGAGAACGGGTTGCTGGGGCAGGGTAGACAGGGGCTAGGTAGACTGGGGCAGGGTAGACTGGGGCTAGGTAGACTGGGGCTAGGTTGACTGGGGCTAGGTAGACTGGAGCTGGGTAGACTGGGGTCTAGGTAGACTGGGGTCTAGGTAGACTGGGGGATAGGTAGACTAGGGCTAGATACTCACAAAATTTTGTTTGGCGACTTGAGACATATGAAATGGGGGTTTGGGTGTCCATAGAGTGTTACCTCATATGTTACTGCCGTTGTCGCCGATCTACGGCGATAACAGTGATTCACTCTTACTAAAACAGTGTCTTGCCCAATGGAAGAGAGAGAGAGAGAGAGAGAGATAGAGAGAGAGATAGAGAGAGAGAGAGGGGGGGAGAGAGAGATAGAGAGAGAGATAGAGAGAGAGATAGAGATAGAGATAGAGATAGAGAGAGAGAGAGAGAGAGAGAGAGAGAGCCAGAGAGAGAGAAAGGGTCAGAAAAAACGAATAGGACGCAGAGAAATTTTCCAAATTATAAACATGAGAATCTATGCTTTTTCATCTCGCCAAAAAAATTAATTAAATGGGTCATCTCGTTCACTTTTTAACGATAGTGCTGGTCTTTTAACATACAAAGCAAGAGCTGATCTCACAACAGTCAGACCAAGAGTTGGTCTCATAACACTCAGACCAAAAGCTAGTCTCACAAGAGTCAGGCTAAGAGCAGGTCTGAATCAGACCAAGAGCAAGAGTTGGTCTACCAAGAGTCAAGCTATTGAAGCCTCGAAGCTGTAATTGGACAATAAAGCTATCACAATTAATGACAACATTTTACATACTAAAATTTACCTTTACATTCCCTGATAGCAATTATTTTGGCTAGTTTGGGCCAATATCAAGGATGACTGAACCTGAGACAAAGACTAACAGCTTACAAACTGTGTTCAGGAAGACCAACTCTAATCACGAAATTGTAACTATGAACTCAGTACCATTCACAATGTAAGAATAATTATTACCAGTCAATATATAAATGTTAATCAGTTAAACAGAACTCGGCACACAATGATTAGATAGACCCACATCACTGATGCGTAACTTGTAGCTGTAAGTTACACTGTAGAATAACGTGGAGCTGTAAGCTATACCACTGTAGAATAACTTGGAGCTGTAAGCTATACCACTGTAAAATAACTTGGAGCTGTAATAACCCGGAACACGGTCCTGGGAACAAGCACCCAGAGGAACGTATCAGGTTTATGACGAAGGTTATAGCATTAGAGGCGATGGAACCCTACGCCTACTCAACGGCTGTGAGGGTTCATGGACAGTACCTGTAGAGAGGGAAGGGCCACAGGTCCCCCCGGCACCCCCACACATTGCCAGCAAACTTCATGTCATCAGATGACCTCCTGGGGGCCATCAAAGCATACACCACCAGAACTCTTCCTCACATTCCTAAAGCAGCGCGCCCATTTGCAGCAGGGAAATATGCAGACCTGCTCAGGAAAGTTAATGAACGGTCTTAGTGCCGCGGCCACCATCAAAGCATGGCATAATTTGCTCCTGTTTGGCAATATTTGCTTAGGCGTACCTGCAAGAGGAGGTAAGTCACTAGCCTCATCAGTCACTAGGGCAATAAATAATTTCCCCAGAGCTGACAACTTGATCCCCATCTCTCCTCAACGCAATAACTGTCGTGGAAGACCCAAGAGTTCCAAAGACAATTTTAAGCTTGGAACACAAGTGACCCAAAAATTTAAGAGGGCAACACAGTAGGGGCAATAAGGTACTTACCAGTGAAGAAACAATCGCCCCTAGAAATACTGCAACTGCCGACTCACTGAGAGAGAAGCACCCTCCCAGAGTACCATGGGAACCCACTGCTCGGGACACAAATGTCCCAGACATGGGACCTCTATTCCTCCAAGCGTCAGAGGTATACAAAGCCATCATGTCATTTCCGCCAGGCTCGGCAGGGGGATACACTGGAGTAAGACCTCAGCACCTCAAGGAGATGACAAACCCAGTTCTCGGAGAAGTTGCCGAGACTTGTTTTCAGAGTTGCTGTCAGAAGTCACGAAGTTTGTCAACGACTGTCTCTCTGGGTTGATCCCAGATACAATTAAACCCTTCCTCTTCAGAGCATCCCTGTGTGCCCTTAAGCAACCCGTTCTCGCACTTTCTTACAGTCAATATTGACTTTTTAAATAAGTGCATATGTGACATACTAATTTATTGGGACTATTTTAGTTTACCTTGAAAAGCTTCATAGAAAACACCGACCTTACCTAACCTTCTTAGAATGTTAAGATAAGCATCTTATTGCTTTGTAATTACAATTATTACTTAACCTATACCTATAATAAGATAATAATAATAATAATAATAATAATATAATAAGGGCAGAAGAGATAATAATTTGTAAAGTAGGAGTAATATATTAAATGAAGTCTTATTGTCTCGTGAACTTTGTATGTTCGCCAGTTTGAGTTGTATGTACGTCTGTGTGTTTTGATAGTGTGTAACACTGTAAAAGTGTTTGGTTTAGGTTAATACATACATAGAGTACATGAGTCACAGACAAGGATCTGAGAGGCGCCAGTTGTCTGCCTGAGATCTCACACCTCTAACCGTTAATGACCCCAAGTGACCTGAGGTCAGATCATGATAATTTCACCTTGCTTCCGCTAAGCGTATAATTGGAGCCGGGTAGCCTTCAAACATGCCGACGTTTAAGGAGTGGCTTGGTAGTGCCGGAGGCTATCTACTTGTGGGCGGAGTTAGCTACTAGGTTCCCCAATATAAACTCGGAGAGCTATCCAGCATGAGGCATTAACAGACAGAACAGACAGAACGGCAGTCAGGAGAGCAGAGCAGACGGGAGGCTGTCGGCCGGCAGGGCGGGAGTCTCCGTCAACTACAAACCCCCCCCCCCTCTCTATTCAACTTAGACTCAGTCCTCGGTGAGTGAACATTAAGGTGACTTGGTCGTGTTTACATATGTTTTGTGATGATCAGGGGCAGTCAAGTTGTAGGGTTCTCGAATTCTTGGATGATGACTCCCTTTGCATATTAAACTGGAACATTTTAATTGAATTTTAAATTATGATACTTCATGTGAAATATAATTATGAATTTATTATTTAAATTGTGTTTAACTTTGTTCCCTAGAGCTTTGAGTTGAGGTGAGAAAGCCTCTGTGGTTACTGGTTTCATGATATTAACGAGTACATGTTTGGAGTTGATACATGGTACAGAGGGAACATACTAATAATGAACTCATGATAACATCTTTTGAGAATTTTGTGATACAGGCAAGTTCCATTCCTTGTCTTGTATGTAATGATCATGAATGGATGGTGGCAGCATTTCGTCTTCTACTATCTACTCTTCTACTTCTATCTACTCTTCTACTTCTACCTATCTACACCTCTCCCTCCACCCATCTCTAAACTCTCACTTTCAACTAATGACCCTCCTCGCTCCTCCCACCTCCCTACCTCTTACCCCAAACCCTCACTAATTACTTCACTATTCATTTCTTTCCTTTCGTTTCCTCTTATACGTTTGTGGCAGTGATTTTGTATTCTAGAGTTCTCTCTAGAGTTTCGGGTAACTGATCAAGTTACGGCGCCTTGTAGTCTTAGCACCTAGGTAGTCAAATACCTAGGTTACAAGGTGTTGAACGAGAGAGGTTGCCTTAGGAACTCTGGAGGGTGCTCTAGAATAGTTAGCTAACTGGGGACGGGATAACGGACTAGAGAGAGCTGTTTCCCCCGGCCTCGTTAGTTAACTGGGGGGTGGAATAATGGACAAGATAGAGCTATTTCCCCCACCCCCCGTTACAAGTGAAAGAAATCTTGGAGAACATATAGTTGACTGGAACTCTTTCAACCTCTGTTAGAATAAACATATATGACGAATGTTAGTAAGTCTAGCTAAAGTTAAGAAACTGACTAGGTCTGATGTATAATGAAGGAATATTACTTGGCTGAACTCTGCAATATTTGACAGAAGATGACATAAGTGTTGGACAAAAATGACACAGCTCTTTCCCTTGTGGCACGTTAGTAATTTTTTCTCAATATACAACGACGGTCTCACTTCATGCAAGTCGGCGTTCAATCCCCGACCGTCCACAAGTGGTTGGGCACCATTCCTTTCCTCTCCCGTCCTATCCCAAATCATTCTCCTGACCCCTTCCCAGTGCTATATAGTCATATTGGCTTGGCACTTTCTCATGATAGTTCTCTTCCCTCCTCCTTCCCAGGTAAACTGAGAGTGTAGTCAGGTGTAGGGTAACAGGTGTAGGCTAACAGGTGTAGTCAGGTGTAGGCTAGCAGGTGTAGTGCACTTGATGGAGTGCACTTGATGGAGTGTAATGAGGGTGTCATGTTGCCTGTGTGCTGGAGTAAGGACTTACTTAAGGAGTAAGTCTTGTACTGTTCTTTGTGGACGTGCATGTATAGTTAATTATTAAGTTGATTGAGTTGGTAAGATTGGGCAAGTTGGTTTATGTTAAGTTAGGCAGGTTATGTTTGGTTAGTTAGGTTAGGTTAGGTGTTAGGTTATGTTTGGTTAGTTAGGTTAGGTTATGTTTGGTTAGTTAGGTTATGTTTGGTTAGTTAGGTTATGTTTGGTTAGTTAGGTTTGGTTATGTTTGGTTAGTTAGGTTAGGTTAGGTGTTAGGTTAGGTTTGGTTAGTTAGGTTAGGTTATGTTTGGTTAGTTAGGTTATGTTTGGTTAGTTAGGTTTGGTTATGTTTGGTTAGTTAGGTTTGGTTATGTTTGGTTAGTTAGGTTTGGTTATGTTTGGTTAGTTAGGTTTGGTTATGTTTGGTTAGTTAGGTTTGGTTATGTTTGGTTAGTTAGGTTAGGTTATGTTTGGTTAGTTAGGTTTGGTTATGTTTGGTTAGTTAGGTTAGGTTAGGTGTTAGGTTAGGTTTGGTTAGTTAGGTTAGGTTATGTTTGGTTAGTTAGGTTATGTTTGGTTAGTTAGGTTTGGTTATGTTTGGTTAGTTAGGTTTGGTTATGTTTGGTTAGTTAGGTTTGGTTATGTTTGGTTAGTTAGGTTTGGTTATGTTTGGTTAGTTAGGTTTGGTTATGTTTGGTTAGTTAGGTTTGGTTATGTTTGGTTAGTTAGGTTTGGTTATGTTTGGTTAGTTAGGTTAGGTGTTAGGTTTGGTTAGTTAGGTTAGGTTATGTTTGGTTAGTTAGGTTAGGTTAGGTTTGGTTAGTTAGGTTAGGTTAGGTTATGTTTGGTTAGTTAAGTTACGTTATGTTTGGTTAGTTAGGTTATGATTGTTAGGTTAGGATAGTCGATTTGGTTGCGTGTGCATTTGTGTAAGTTTATAATAATAATAATAATTCATTTTGTCGGGGGACAGGAAGCCAGAGTGTGTTCATACACGTTAGGCTTATATCGAAGGCTCTCCCCCCCCCCCAAGGTTACATTACAGACCCCGCCCAAGATGCAATCCCACATCAAGCTGACTAACTCCTGAGTACCTACTTACTACAAGGTGAACAGCAGCGTTAGATGAAAGGAAATGTGTTTCCAACCACTTCCGTCTTGGCTGGGATTCGAACCAGAAATTCTCGATTGTTCGTCGAGAACGTAAACGGGGTCCGCAAAGTGGATATGTAACTGGTACCTCTATATCACTGTTGAGTAGTACACAATAACACATATAACAATCAGTTATATCAATGTTGTTATGCTATATTTTGTTACATATCATATAAATTTGTTACATACATTTGTTACATACCATAAAAAGGGGGGGGGGGTAGGAGAAGCGAACACTCTTACGTATTCAGAGTTAAATGGCAAGTTTTTCCTTGAATGCTCTGTGTTCCCTTCTCTGAGGATGCGGGTCCCTATAATTGCACCTGAGGTGGTACCCCCCCCCCCCCTATATCATATAAATATATTGCTCTATGTTCTTATCTATTACTTTCACCAATGTTCAACAATTTTTGTTTCGGTGGGATTTTTTTTTCTCCTTTGTTTATTATCTGATTATATTGTAACCTCTACATCGTGGAGAATATGTCGCCGTCACTAAATATGTGAAGCCAGAATGAAGTTGTCAACCAATAAATCAGTCACAGCTGGCAGGATCCGGGACTTCGAATTTTTTGGGGGGCTGAGTTTTTTTTCAAGGATTTCAAACTCTTTGTCTTTTTATATGTTTTATTTATTATTAATAATTTAGTATGAATTAATTTATATTTAATTAATAAATTATTAATAATTTATTTTGTATTTATTATTAAAATTTTTTGTCTTTTTATTTTGCTTTGATGAATAGGAACCAGATTAGAGCTTTATCACTTATATAAAGTCTTCATATAGAGTCCATAAATCATTATAGTTATCCCTATATTTTGTTTGTTTGTGGGGTTATTTTTTCTTGACTTCATTTCAAAACATATTGACCTGCAACGTTCACATATTCCAGTACGAATTTCAATATTTATTAAAACGAACATGATATGACATCAATTTAAACTGCTATATGTATTGTCTCGAACTTTACTTTCATTTTTCTCCAAAACAAGATTTTTAACTGTGAGACAAACTGATGAATTCAGTTACCGAGCGATTCCTGCCATTTTTACATATTATTTGCAAAGTTTTTATTTCTAAAGTTTCCTGCACTCGTTTATTCACAAACACATAACTTTGGGAATAATAAATGTTTGCGTCTAAAATTTGTGCATATTTGGAAGTGACTATTTTATTTTACAGTAACTATATTCTCAAACTCAATTTCCCAACAGGAAACTGAACGTTATATGCCATTCTCAGCCCATAATGAATAAAATAAAAATTGGTGAAATATTAAATTCTTCAACTTAATTTAAAATTGTGACATTTTTCAATTTTTAAACACAAAATATGTTTTACTTTTTTCCTGCTCACGATTTGATATTGATCCGTTATGAGAAGTTGGAACATATATTTGAATGTACATAATGTATAATGTACATAATGTATAAAAAAAATTGAAGTGAGGAAGATTGAGAATTTTAACTCCCGGCCCCTTAAAGCCTTGCATAAAGATTACATAAAGATTAGTGTCTATTTAATTGTTTGTATAAGTGTTTTTGTGAGTGTTTATGGGAAATGGGAATGTTTATGCTAGTGAAGGTTTGGCTAGGATGGATAAGTTAGTATAGGTGAAAAAGTTGACTGTAAGATTGTACATATTTGGAATATATTTAAATGTTTGTATGTGCATGTGAAATTAGTATTTCGAGTAAGAACATATGTGTTTTGTGCAAGGTTGTGTAACTTTGTGTGTGAGAGTGATATACCTGATCAATCAGGCTGTGATTCATACTTCAGGCTGCGAGTAGCTGCGTCCAACAGCCTGGATGACCAGACGACCAACTGGGTAGTCTGCTGGTCGGAGACCGGGCCGCGGGGCCGTTGATCCTCGAAAGCTACATAAGGTAGACACAAGGTAGTGTGTATGTAAAAGGAGTATGTGTGTGATTAGTACATGTTTATGTTAGTTTGTGAATGCATGTGTATGTGAAGTGAGTATTTTCTATATGTGTTTGTGAAAGTGTAAATGTTCAATTGAATTTTGTTTAAGTATTTGTGTGTGCAAGTCTGTGTTTGTCTGTAAGAGTGTGTCGGAAAACCTGACACCATTTACTACCATTTAATACAGTAGGCAGATAGTATTGTTGCTGGGTTTTATAAATAAATTCACTCAAAGAAGACACAGTGGAATTTTCCTTCAATAGAAAACGGGGACTATCATTGCCATATCGCTATTAACTTCACCAGCTAATTCTGTTGGGAATTATTCTTAATGCAGCAATCTTTGGACTGATAACATCATTAAAAACATCTCACTTGAATTAACATAATTATTAGTACCCAAATAGAGGAAATGTGACCTTTCTACCACTTCCAGACATCTGGACAAGAGAGCCAGGCATCAGAGGCGGAGGGGGAGGAGTCAGCCATTGTTAATTTTAACAAGAAGTCGCTGGAGCAGAACCGCTCCTATAAATTCCTTTGGACAACGGAGTTACGAGACTAATAATGCTCCCTTATCAACTCCAACTGCGTCTACTATCAAGGAAGGTGTCATTTCCGATTCCTATATTATCTAGCTTATTAGAAGCCTTTAACATTTAGATTTAGGATATTTACCGGTTAAGACACGACACAGCGACCAACCCAAGGTAAGCAATATTCTCAGCTCTCTATTTAAATTACCAATATTTCCTCTGATATAGCTGTTATATATTAGGATTACTGATATTATTTCTAAGTGCCCTATGACAGGAACAGAAAAGGAAGAATTAACACTAGTAACCTAGTACTCCAGTACATGAGTTGGGGGGCCAGCCACATCCAGAAAGTGTATCGCCTGGCTTATTCATCCGTATTCATCCAGCATGAACACGGCTTATTCATCCGTGTTCATACTGGGATGTCGTAGCTCAGTCGATTAAGGCAGCGTCTCAGATGATCTCGGACGTAGGTTCGAATCCTCGTCACGGCCCTTGTGGATTTGTTCATTGTGTTCATATTGGTTGTCTAGGATATACCACCAATAAGATAAGGCCTCCCAATTTTAGTTAATATATATATGTAGTCTAATATTGTAGTGAATATCTGATTATCAGTAATTTTGATTAACTACATATAAACCATAAACCCCCATAATGTGTAAGGGAAGCGATTTTGTGAGAATTTTAAGAAATACAGTCCACTTTTAACCTCCATCCTATTTGCTATCGATATATATATTATTAACGTAAAATATAAATTACTATATACATTAATATAGATTAAATAAATATAAATCTCACCGGTCAATTCCCCACAGAGTGTGTATAAGTAGTTTGTGCAAGTTTGTAAGTATTAGTGAGATTGTATAATTAGTATTTTGGGAGTGTATAACTCATAATATTGAAGCATATACAACTAATAATATTGGTACATATAAAACTCATAATATTGGTACATATATATAAATGGTATAACGGTCTATACATCAGTCTGTCTATCTTTAAGCATGTTAGAATGTGTTAGTTAACTATGATATGTCTTAATGTTTCCATCCTAATCTTGAAATTATAACTATATAAAACACGTTTACTCCTAACAGTATGAAATATGTGCATTATGCAATTTAAGATAATAATAGTGTGAAGTAATAAGGCTGGACACAGACACAAGGTAAAGGCTCCTACAAGCTGGTAATGTAAACACAGGATGCCCAGTTAAATGGAGTTTATTGGAAGTAAGATGAATTAATAGCCTAAAAGCAGACGATGAGTTACAATATCGT
Source organism: Procambarus clarkii (assembly GCF_020424385.1). Classification (NCBI taxonomy): domain Eukaryota; kingdom Metazoa; phylum Arthropoda; class Malacostraca; order Decapoda; family Cambaridae; genus Procambarus; species Procambarus clarkii. Next base: position 1,830,922 of record NC_059634.1, on the reverse strand, counting down.
GGCTGAAGATTTGATGACCAAACCACACATCACAAGATGGCAGAGACGACGATGTTTCACACGACTTGATAATGGTCCAAAACGGACCGAAACGTCGTCGTCTCCTCCATCATGTAAGTTGAGGTTTGGTCATAATAGTCTACAACTGTCAGGTGATATAAGATCAGCGGTAAGATTCGGAGGTGAGACCAAGTAATAACCCTTTAAAAGAATATCTTGTGGAATGCATGTAAGTAAATATTATAGTGTTTATACAACATGAGAGAGATGTGAAACACACACACACACGCAGTGGATACTTGGCATTCTTGCGGGTGAGGGGAGGGGAAGGAGGGATGGAGGTGGGTGGGATGGGGATGGGACGGGGTGGGAAGGTGAGCGGGGTGGGCAGCAAGAGCACCCACGTGGGTTGAGCGGGCCGTGCCGGGTGGAAGACGGGACGGGTGGACAAAGTGGATGGCAAGAGAGGTAGTTGAAAGGTTTTACGCGGTTGGTGGACTCTTAAGTGGGAGAGGGGAGGGTGGAGGGGAAAGGAGGAAGGGAAGAAGGAAGGGAGGAGAGGGAAGGTGGAGCAAGGGTAGATGAGGTGGAATGATTGGGTATTAACTTAATTGGGACTGCACATTTGCTTGAACAACGAGAGGCGGTGCCCAAAACGAGCTTTTATCCCTCGATTAAATCTCCAAGACTTTTACATTTCATTTAAATACCTTATATAATAATGTATATACAAGAGAACTTGGTCCCAGAGCAAGAGGCGAAGCCCAAGAGCTACATTTTCTTGCTTGACTCTTTTTCAGGGGTAACTATTTTTATATAATTTTTTATTCGCAGGGGAACTTCCGAAATTTAAACAGAGAACTAAGGCAAGGGACGGAAGCTACAGCCCAACAACTATACCTTTCCCACTTACTATGTCTAAAATATGAGTGTTTGAAATTTCTCTTTAATTGAACTAATAATAACGAAATTACAACGAATAGCTTCTAGAAGTGGTCCCAAGAATCAACGTCCGACATTGCCAAATATAAAAATAGTCGTTCATTTAACACATCCCTTAAGTACGACTCGCTACGTCGCAAATTTAACCCTAAAACGGGTGACGGCACTGAGAGTACTTTTACCAAAACCAAAAAGTACTCGCTGTGCAGTCGATGAACTTCAGAAATAACAGAACACCAGAGAGCAGAGGGAGATAAGAGGGACAAGAATGAGTACCTCAGTGTGAGAAAAGAAGCAAGACAGGCAGCAATATGAAAGTGACATGGTAAATAAAGCCAAGGCCTAACCAAAACTGCTCCACAGGCACATCAGGAGGAAAACAACAGTGAAAGAACAGGTGAAGAAGCTGAAAACTGGTGAGGACAGGTATACAGAGAATGACGACGAGATGTGTGAAGAACTTAACAAAAGATTCCAGGAGGTCTTCGCAGTAGAGCGAGGTGAGGTCCCTCGTTCTCGGAGGAGCTAAAAGAGCTGGCAATAATGAGATAGCAACGGAAGATTTCGAAATTACCAGAAAATACTGACGGAATCTCACAATGGCTACTCTAAGGGTGTGCACAAGTACTTTGCTTGTCACAGGTGAAAATTGGGTACTCAAATGAGCTACAGAGTCATTAAAAATATCTTTAGTGTCAGAGTAGTTAGTAAATGGAATGCACTAGACAGTGATGTAGTGGAAGCTGACTCCATACACAGTTTCATATGTACATATGATACAGCCAATTTGGCTTGGGAATCTATGCGCCAGTTGATTGACAGTTGAGAGGCGGGACCAAAGAGCCGAAACCCGTCCTCCACAAGCACAATTAGGTGAGAACTGCTGCCTTCTCCCACCTCCACGCTTCCCTTCTGGCCTCTATACTCGGACAGACAGACATTTATATTTATATTTGGTAATGTTGGTCGAGGACCAGGTAATGTTGGTCGAGGACCAGGTAATGTTGGTCGAGGACCAGGTAATGTTGGTCGAGGACAAGGTAATGTTGGTCGAGGACCAGGTAATGATGGTCGAGGATCAGTAATGATAGTCGCATGTATCTCACTCCTCTCCACTTATCAGGAACGAGGGAGTGTACCTCCACCCACTGCATATAACCCGACGCAACCATGATTTACACAATGTAAAGTTCGGTAAACAGATTTCACGATTTACCGGATACTATCAAAGTAAGGCATAGTACTCCTTTATAAGGAGTTGTAGCGGGTGCTTGGCTACACAACAGTACTTGCCAAGTAGACAAACATTTACACAACAGTACTTGCCAAGCACAAAAACATTTACACAACAGTACTTGCCAAGTAGACAAACATTTACACAACAGTACTTGCCAAGCACAAAAACATTTACACAACAGTACTTGCCAAGTAGACAAACATTTACACAACAGTACTTGCCAAGCACAAAAACATTTACACAACAGTACTTGCCAAGTAGACAAACATTTACACAACAGTACTTGCCAAGCACAAAAACATTTACACAACAGTACTTGCCAAGCACACAAACATTTACACAACAGTTGCCAAGCACACAAACATTTACACAACAGGAGCCAAGCACACAAACATTTACACAACAGGAGCCAAGCACACAAACATTTACACAACAGGAGCCAAGCACACAAACATTTACATAGTGCACCCATGGGAATGAGTGACCACAGTGTATTGATCTTTGAGTACCTGGTAGAGCTAGGAATTATCTCCCCCAAAAAAGAACTAGGAAACAAAAGGCTGGCGTACTGAAAGGGGAATTATTAGGAGATGAAAAGTTTCCTAAGAGAAATACCTTGGGACACAGACTTCAGAGCTAAGTCTGTACAAGATATTATGGACTATGTCACCCAAAAGTGTCAGGAGGCTGTAAACAAGTTTATCCCGACACAGAAGGAAAAATCCGAGAAGCAAAATAAGAATCCATGTTATAATATGGCATGTATGAAAGCAAAGGAACTGAACATAAGGGCGTGGAGGAACTTTTGGAATAACGGAATAACAGAACACCAGAAACCAGAGGGAGGTACCAGAGAACCAGGAATGAGTAAGTTTGGGTGAGAAGAGAAGCAGAGAAAAATTATGATAATGATATAGCAAACAAAGCCAAGACCGAACCAAAGCTACTCCACAGTCACATCAGGAGGAAAACAACAGTGAAAGAACAGGTGATGAAACTTAGAACAGGCGAGGACTGGTATACAGAGAGTGACAAAGAGGTGTGTGAAGAACTCAACTAGAGGTTCCAGGAGGTCTTCACAATAGAACAAGGTGAGGTTAATGCGCTAGGAAGGGGAAGTAAACCAGGCGACCTTGGAAGGGTTCGAAATTACGAGAGATGAGGTCAAGAGACACCTGCTGGATCTGGATGTTAGAAAGGCTGTTGGTCCAGATGGGATCTCGCCATGGGTACTGAAAGAGTGTGCAGAGGCACTTTGCTTGCCACTCTCCATAGTGTATAGTAGGTCACTGGAGACAGGAGACCTACCAAAAATATGGAAGACAGCGAATGTGGTCCCAATATACAAAAAGGGCAACAGGCAAGAGGCACTGAACTACAGGCCAGTGTCCTTGACTTGTATACCATGCAAGGTGATGGAGAAGATCGTGAGAAAAAACCTGGTAACACATCTGGAGAGAAGGGACTTCCTGACAAATCGCCAACATTGGTTCAGGGAGGGTAAATCTTGCCTTACTGGCTTAATAGAATTCTACGACCAGGTGACAAAGATTAAGCATGGAAGAGAAGGCTGGGCGGACTGCATTTTCTAGGATTGTCGGAAAGCCTTTGACACAGTACCGCATAAGAGGCTGGTACATATGCTGGAGAGACAGGCAGGAGTAGCTGGTAAGGTGCTCCAGTGGATAAGGGAGTACCTAATGTTATGATCTCAGCCTACAGGAGAAACGAGTCTCCCTCCTTGAGAGTTATTCAGCAAGCCTGACCTAACTAGAAGGTCTAGCAAGTATTGAGGTGATAACGCATATGAAAAATAGTTGGTTGGATATGTGTAACAGTTTGAGATTATGGGCAATGCAGAAGAAAATAGATAAATGACTGGCTAGGAGATGTGGACATTTTGCTGGAGGCGTGAGGCTCGCTTCCGGAGGACCTTGACCTCACTTGAGTGCCAGACATCGCAGGGGGAAGTCGCGCTCCGTTTGAGCTCCCGCCAGAAGGGAACCCCTAGTGATATATCTCGAAGAGAAGAGAAGTGTGAGGACGTACCAGCTGTGGAACCGAGCTGGGAACGTTGTGGTCTCAAGTCCTGGTCGAAGAAGAGAGTATCAAGCCGGCCAGAGACATTATTGTGGGCTGTGTGGAGCGCCCTGACCAGACGCCGTCAGAGGGAAAGCGCCCTCGACCAATTAATCTGTGGTAAGCACGATAAACGCCAGTTCATAGTGATTACTTGTAGTTTGGTCGTGTGCCCAGCGACAGTAGCAATGTTTATGTATAAGTTAGACATGTTTTAATAAGGCAGAAAGCCTGAAATAGGAGAGTGAAGAGGGAGGAACACGGAGCGACGTCCGCCCCCTCTGAGCGCTGGCGGAAGACTGAGGGAGCCGGGCTCTTGACGGAGGAAGACCCTCCCAGTGAGTGAGGACCGACGCCAGGCGAGGTGGAGTATGGACCCGCCCAAAACGGGGGAGTCCACTCTCACTGTATGTAGAGAACAGATAGAGGTTTGAGGCAAGCATATTGTGTGGTTATTTTTGTTTATGTGTTAAAGGGGAACATTTTATTGGAGTGTCGATGGGTTGCAGGTTTGTTCTTTGGGGAAGAAGTTGCTGAGAACTTCGAAGCCAGCAGAGGAAGTAGCTGATGAGACTCCAAGGTAGTGGAGCAGAGGACCTCGAGCTGTGAGGAGAAGCAGCAGTGAAGAGGAGTGTCACGTGTTTCTGTAGAGGTGGTGTAGCAGCCAAGAGAGCTGTGGGAGAACCTAACAGAAGGGTGAAGCACCGTAGTTGCACAAGGAAACTTCATGATAGCAGCCTGGAGGAGCTGCAGAGGATCCTGGTAGTGAAGCCCGGCAGAACCTAAGGATATTAGGGTTGTGAACTTCCAGAGGTGGAAGGGGAAGTTCTGGTGGATTACTTATAGGGAGTTGATAGTGTTTGGTTGTCAGTAGCGTGCAAGACGCAGTGAGAGGTGAGTGACTGTTGGCATCCTTATGTCAAGGAGTTTCTTATATTGAAGTATCAATGAACATTTATACTGGTATATGTTATTGCATTCAAATGCTGGTTTTCTATATATATATGTTATCTTGCTGATGGTGCAACAGTGTGTGGGCTTGACCAACTTGAGGAGGTTAATAGTACCAGGTGGTGAACCAGGAGTTGGGATACCACTTGATAAGCTGATAATAGAGTTCTGATGGTATTGGAGTGCAACCTGATTTGGATATTATAGAGTATAGGATTCATTATTATTAGATGTGTGTATGTATCGTGTATGTGCTTTGTTCAGTAAATGTGTTACAATTTGCTGGTGTTTGCCCTTGTCCTAGTGAGGCTTCCCAGGAGGTGGTAAAGAAGGAGAGAGAGAGAGGAAGAACCATGAACCACTGCTGTGGACAGGGTAGGAGGTAATACTGGTAAGTCATAGGGGGATTGAGGAGATCATATCTCATAAGGAGAGAGTGGGGAGTCACAGCGGCTCGAGTGGGTGTGTGCACGTGACAACGAGGCTAAGTGTTGGAGCCGCATCCCCTGAACGTGTGACGTTGAGCCCCTCTCCAAGAGCCAGAAGCGCCAAGGATGATCTCCTAGTATAAGCACTCTGCCGAGTTGTGGGTTGGGTTGTCCATAGAGAAGGATCAACGACGACAACACCAACCAACCCACAGTCTATATAATAAATTGGGGGCCTGTGTCCGGGAGAGTGAACTGACACACCCACACCCTGTCCAAGAGTGGATTTGTACACCCTTGCTGAAATAGATAAACTGTGTGAACGCAGGTGTATATTCTCTCTTGGGAAGACTCACAGGACAAAGATGGATAAGGTGCAAGCATTTGTGGAGTCAGGCAAGCCCGAGGACTTGGAAGGTTGCACGAGGGATCAATTGAAGCAAATAGCAGAAAAATGTGGCATTAGGTTGAAAGCATCTAAAGTAGCTGGGATGAAGGATGAGATCCTGAGGCAGTTGAGAGCCAGAAGTGAAGCGGCAGAACAAGGAGCCCAGGATGGAGCTGAAAGTAGAAAGGAGGATGATGGGCAGGATGAAGTGAGATCCCAGGGATCGAGTAGGAGCAGCAAGAGTAGCCGCAGTAGCAGGAGTAGCCGAAATAGGAGCTTGGAGAGATTCCAGTTAGAGCTCCAGATGCAGCAACAACGAGAGGACAAGGAGAGACAGTTCCAGCTGGAAAAGATGAAATTAGAACTCCAGATGAAAAATGAAGCAGAGAAGGAAAAAGAAAAAACCAAACTGGAAATAGAAAAAGAGAAAGCAAGACTAGAGGTCGAAAAAGAAAAAGCCCAGGTCGAAAAAGAAAAAGCCCAGGTCGAAAAAGAAAAAGAGAGAACAAAACAAATGCAGATAGAAGCGAATAGAACCTTGGCTGAGCAGAGGATTGAACATGGGTTGCCAGAGAGCACCACCCAGGTATCACACCCACCAGAGGTTAGGGTTAGGGAGAAGGACATTCCCTTGTTTGTTCCCGAAGAGGCAGAGAGCTTTTTCGAGCACTTTGAAAAAGTAGCCAGCATCAAGGAGTGGCCACAGGAGGAATGGGCCCAGCTGGTCCAGTTAAGATTGACCGGTGCAGCCAGGGAGGCATACACCCAATTGTCACTGGAAGAGTGCCAGGATTACGCCACAGTAAAGAGCAGCATATTGCGCTCGTTTCAGTTAACCCCAGAAGCTTATAGGAAGCGCTTCAGAGAGATGATCAAAGTTGGAGCGTGTACGTTTGCTGAGACAGCAAGGGATCTGGAAAGACGATTCCAGAAGTGGATTGAGGCTGCTGGAGTTGGATCTTACGCTGACCTGAAGCAACTGATGGTCATGGAGAAGTTCTTGGAGATGATGCATCCCGAAACAAAGTTCAAGATCCAAGAAGCAGGGATAATGGAGGTGAAAGATGCCGCAGATAGGGCGGATATGATTACTGAAGCGTACAAGAGCTTAAGGGAGAACAGAGTGAGAAGCGAGGCGAGATGCAGCAATGGCAGATCCAATGGAGTCTGGGGAGGAAGAAATTATGAGAAACCCAGAAGAGTCTGGGGTGAGAAAAATTTTGATAAATGGGCAGATAAAAGTAAGTACCCAAAAACTCAGAAGAGTAGGTCGCGCACTTCGTCTGAAAGTGAAGATGGAGGAGCAAAACGAGAAACTGATCGGTATCCAGGAAATCAAGAATCCAGTAAAGCTCCACAGAGTACGAGTAGTACGTCTGGCCCGAGGAACTCCAATACGAGTGGGCAGAGTCAGAGCTACTCTGGTACATATAGAAGAGACTTTTCCCAGATGAGATGTTACAATTGTAACGGATTGGGTCACGTGATGCGAGATTGTCGGCAGGGCAAGAGAGTTGTGACCCTGGCCATGTGTGACCCCCGAGGTAAATATACTAATGTGTTCCAAGACAAACCACAGAGAGCGAACTTAGTGAACGAGAGGTATAGGCCGTTCATGAGCAAAGGTTGGATCAGAATAGGAGGCCAACCTGAGGTAGAAGTTGGTATCTTAAGAGATACCGGAGCTAATCAGAGCTTGATTACGAGAAGCCTGATTGGGAATGGTCGACGGTTAGCTGGCAGTGGGAAGATGAAAGTATATGGGTTATTGTCGGAGAGTGACATGCCCGTTTGTACTGTCCAGCTAGGGTCGGAATATGTGTCGGCGGAGGTGATGTTGGGAGTGTGCCCCGACATACCTATTCCAGGAGTCCAAGTGATCCTGGGGAATGACTTGTGCGGGACAAAGGTGTTGCCGAGAGTCGTAGCGGAGACTGTGCCAGAGGAGTGCCCAGAAGGCCACTGCACGTGTGGGACACCTGAGAGTGTGAACCTGACTGACATCCGAGGAGATGCGTCAGGAGACCGCCAAGCCATTGAGTACCCTGTCTCGGTAGTGATGAAGACAGAGGTGGCCGACGAGGAAGACGCTGGAGAAGATGATACAGTGTCGATTCAACCAGTGGAAGATATCGATGTAGATATAGCATGGCTGTTTGATGAAGGTCCAGCCCAGGCAAATGGAGTCTCGGTGAGGTCGAAAGTGAAGATGGCCCAGCCGAAGAAGAATACTGTGAAGGGAGTTGACCGGAAGAGAGCCCAGACTGCTGAAATTGAGAGTCGGAAGGCGAATGCAACTGTGCTGAGTAGGAATGAGGAAAGATGTGGACAGACTGAGGACGGGAATAGAGCGTCAAGTGGTCCACGAGCACAGAGGCATATGGATAGTGGAGTTAAGTTGTTTGAGATGTCAAGAGTTGGCATGTTTCACAGAAAACGAGGAGGAGAGATGGTGAAGAGTGATAGCCGAGAAAATGAGAGGAGAAGAGACGGTATGTGTGGGGAGATGCTTACGAGCACTCTGGGAGAGGCAAGACGACGCGTACGGTCGAATGCTGTTGGATGTAGTACAGTGCCCGAAGAAACTTTTAGGGAACGAAGAAGAGTTGAAGGAGAAGAAATGGAGTGGTATAGAGGTGAGAAGTGTGGGAAGAGGATGATGATGCAAGCATGGAGGAATAGAAGAAAGCCGAGGACTCGGTGGGAGTCAAACAGGACGATGTCTTGGATAAATGAGGAGACGAAAAGGAGAATCGTCGGTGAAGACGATGGAGTGAAGTATGATGACAGGAGACGAAAGTATAATGGCAGTAGATGGAAGTATGAAGACGACAGAGGAGGTACAGACAGTAGATGTCTGACTCTGGACGAGAAGAGAAGAAGACGAGGAAACGGAGGGTGGAGACAATAAGTAGAGTGGACCAATGGATTGCAGGCGTCCAAGGTGGACAGCCTAGCCAAGAGGTGTCAGAGAGGTCAAATCGTTTATGAGAAGATCATGTTTCTGGCGAGTTGTGAGCCAGATGTTGCAAGGAGCAACGAACTAATTGTAGACTCCTAAGAGAGTATATCGGGTGAAGAACGAGACAGTGTGGTGGCGGATGTATTATCCCGAGCTTTGCCACTGGAATAACTCTCAAAAATAAGGGGAGGGGAGTGTTATGATCTCAGCCTACAGGAGAAACGAGTCTCCCTCCTTGAGAGTTATTCAGCAAGCCTGACCTAACTAGAAGGTCTAGCAAGTATTGAGGTGATAACGCATATGTAAAATAGTTGGTTGGATATGTGTAACAGTTTGAGATTATGGGCAATGCAGAAGAAAATAGATAAATGACTGGCTAGGAGATGTGGACATTTTGCTGGAGGCGTGAGGCTCGCTTCCGGAGGACCTTGACCTCACTTGAGTGCCAGACATCGCAGGGGGAAGTCGCGCTCCGTTTGAGCTCCCGCCAGAAGGGAACCCCTAGTGATATATCTCGAAGAGAAGAGAAGTGTGAGGACGTACCAGCTGTGGAACCGAGCTGGGAACGTTGTGGTCTCAAGTCCTGGTCGAAGAAGAGAGTATCAAGCCGGCCAGAGACATTATTGTGGGCTGTGTGGAGCGCCCTGACCAGACGCCGTCAGAGGGAAAGCGCCCTCGACCAATTAATCTGTGGTAAGCACGATAAACGCCAGTTCATAGTGATTACTTGTAGTTTGGTCGTGTGCCCAGCGACAGTAGCAATGTTTATGTATAAGTTAGACATGTTTTAATAAGGCAGAAAGCCTGAAATAGGAGAGTGAAGAGGGAGGAACACGGAGCGACGTCCGCCCCCTCTGAGCGCTGGCGGAAGACTGAGGGAGCCGGGCTCTTGACGGAGGAAGACCCTCCCAGTGAGTGAGGACCGACGCCAGGCGAGGTGGAGTATGGACCCGCCCAAAACGGGGGAGTCCACTCTCACTGTATGTAGAGAACAGATAGAGGTTTGAGGCAAGCATATTGTGTGGTTATTTTTGTTTATGTGTTAAAGGGGAACATTTTATTGGAGTGTCGATGGGTTGCAGGTTTGTTCTTTGGGGAAGAAGTTGCTGAGAACTTCGAAGCCAGCAGAGGAAGTAGCTGATGAGACTCCAAGGTAGTGGAGCAGAGGACCTCGAGCTGTGAGGAGAAGCAGCAGTGAAGAGGAGTGTCACGTGTTTCTGTAGAGGTGGTGTAGCAGCCAAGAGAGCTGTGGGAGAACCTAACAGAAGGGTGAAGCACCGTAGTTGCACAAGGAAACTTCATGATAGCAGCCTGGAGGAGCTGCAGAGGATCCTGGTAGTGAAGCCCGGCAGAACCTAAGGATATTAGGGTTGTGAACTTCCAGAGGTGGAAGGGGAAGTTCTGGTGGATTACTTATAGGGAGTTGATAGTGTTTGGTTGTCAGTAGCGTGCAAGACGCAGTGAGAGGTGAGTGACTGTTGGCATCCTTATGTCAAGGAGTTTCTTATATTGAAGTATCAATGAACATTTATACTGGTATATGTTATTGCATTCAAATGCTGGTTTTCTATATATATATGTTATCTTGCTGATGGTGCAACAGTGTGTGGGCTTGACCAACTTGAGGAGGTTAATAGTACCAGGTGGTGAACCAGGAGTTGGGATACCACTTGATAAGCTGATAATAGAGTTCTGATGGTATTGGAGTGCAACCTGATTTGGATATTATAGAGTATAGGATTCATTATTATTAGATGTGTGTATGTATCGTGTATGTGCTTTGTTCAGTAAATGTGTTACAATTTGCTGGTGTTTGCCCTTGTCCTAGTGAGGCTTCCCAGGAGGTGGTAAAGAAGGAGAGAGAGAGAGGAAGAACCATGAACCACTGCTGTGGACAGGGTAGGAGGTAATACTGGTAAGTCATAGGGGGATTGAGGAGATCATATCTCATAAGGAGAGAGTGGGGAGTCACAGCGGCTCGAGTGGGTGTGTGCACGTGACAACGAGGCTAAGTGTTGGAGCCGCATCCCCTGAACGTGTGACGTTGAGCCCCTCTCCAAGAGCCAGAAGCGCCAAGGATGATCTCCTAGTATAAGCACTCTGCCGAGTTGTGGGTTGGGTTGTCCATAGAGAAGGATCAACGACGACAACACCAACCAACCCACAGTCTATATAATACTAAGCAATAGGAAGCAGAGAGTTACGGTGAGGGTTGAGACCTCAGATTGGCGTGAAGTCACCAGTGGAGTTCCACAGGGCTCTGTACTCGGTCCAATCCTGTTTCTGATATATGTAAATGATCTCCCAGAGGATATAGACTCATTTCTCTCAATGTTTGCTGACGATGCCAAAATTATGAGAAGGATTAAGACAGAGGAGGATAGCTTGAGTCTTCAAGAAGACCTGGACAAGCTGCAGGAATGGTCGAACAAATGGTTGTTAGAGTTTAACCCAACCAAATGTAATGTAATGAAGATAGGTGTAGGGAGCAGGAGGCCAGATACAAGGTATCATCTGGGAGATGAAATTCTTCAGGAGTCAGAGAGAGAAAAAGACCTGGGGGTTGATATCACGCCAGACTTGTCCCCTGAAGCTCATATAAAGAGGATAACATCAGCGGCATATGCCAGGCTGGCCAAAATAAGAACGGCTTTTAGAAACTTGTGTAAAGAATCATTCAGAACTTTGTATACCACATATGTCAGACCAATCCTGGAGTATGCAACCCCAGCATGGAGTCCATATCTAGTCAAGCATAAGACTAAACTGGAAAAGGTTCAAAGATTTTTCACCAGACTAGTACCCGAGCTGAGAGGTATGAGCTACGAGGAGAGACTACGGGAATTAAACTTCAAGTCGCTAGAAGACAGAAGAGCTTAACGAGACACGGTCACCAAATACAAGGTTCTCAAAGGAATTGATAGGGTAGATAAAGACATACTAATTGACTCTAGGGGCACACGCACTAGGGGTACACGGGTGGAAATTGAGTGCCCAAATGAGCCATAGAGACAAAAGAAATTTTGTTTAGTGTCGGAGTAGTTGACAAATGGAATGCATTAGGAAATGTTGTGGCAGAGGCTGACTCCATACACAGTTTCAAGTGTAGATATGATAGAGCCCAATAGCCTCAGGAACCTGTACACCAGTTGATTGACGGTTGAGAGGCGGGACCAAAGAGCCAGAGCTCAACCCCCGCAAGCACAACTAGGTGACTACAACTAGGTGAGTACACAACCGTTCGCACAACAGGAGCCAAGCACACCAACATTTACACAACAGGAGCCAAGCACACCAACATTTACACAACAGGAGCCAAGCACACACACATAAACACAACAGGAGCCAAGCACACACACATAAACACAACAGGAGCCAAGCACACCAACATTTACACAACAGGAGCCAAGCACACCAACATTTACACAACAGGAGCCAAGCACACCAACATTTACACAACAGGAGCCAAGCACACCAACATTTACACAACAGGAGCCAAGCACACCAACATTTACACAACAGGAGCCAAGCACACCAACATTTACACAACAGGAGCCAAGCACACCAACATTTACACAACAGGAGCCAAGCACACACACAAACACAACAGGAGCCAAGCACACACACATAAACACAACAGGAGCCAAGCACACCAACATTTACACAACAGGAGCCAAGCACACCAACATTTACACAACAGGAGCCAAGCACACCAACATTTACACAACAGGAGCCAAGCACACACACATAAACACAACAGGAGCCAAGCACACACACATAAACACAACAGGAGCCAAGCACACCAACATTTACACAACAGGAGCCAAGCACACCAACATTTACACAACAGGAGCCAAGCACACACTCATAAACACAACAGGAGCCAAGCACACACTCATAAACACAACAGGAGCCAAGCACACACACATAAACACAACAGGAGCCAAGCACACACACATAAACACAACAGGAGCCAAGCACACACACATAAACACAACAGGAGCCAAGCACACACTCATATCTCCTGATAACACAAGCCGGAGTTAACGAGACTCCCTCCCGGAAGTGACGTCGTATACGATATTGTCCATATCGGTTACAGGGAACGCCTCGCTTCCCCTACACACTGTCCCGCCACTTATCCGGACAGTTTTCTCCTTATCAGTGCATCCGGCTGGAGTTCGCTCATCCGGTGGGGGATGAGCGGGTCATTGCATAAGCGGCCAGGCGGCCCCACTCGGCCGCTACCTCAAACAGTATCTCGGTATAATGAAGATTGGATTTGTCTTGAGGGGTGAAATCTTTTTCCCTCATAGCCTCCTTATACCTGATCCTCACATCTCATACCTAGTACTAACATAGCATTACCTGGTCCTCGACCATCTTTACCTGATCCTCGACCATCTTTACCTGGTCCTCGACCATCTGTACCTGATCCTCGACTATCTTTACCTGATCCTCGACCATCTTTACCTGATCCTCGACCATCTGTACCTGGTGGTAATCAATCTCCTCAACCTTTACCTTGACCATTGTCGAGGAAATTTATTACTGAAAATCAACCTTTAATTAAATAATATTATGTTTGTTTATGTTATATATAATTGTCTACATTATTTTCGTTATTAAGATAAGAATAAGTGAAACCTTAAAGGTGTTTATTGGTTAGCTATAGCTAGAAATTAATACAATCTAATACAATAAACACAAATTATACAATAGATTCTTCCTTTGAATTTGATTCATTTAACGTTAATACTTGTAGACTGCGTGGAAGTAGAGTATTACAGTTTAATACAACTTCGAGTATTTTCACGTAACCCATATATATATTATCACTGTTTTTGTCATGTTTTACATATGGGTTCCAACCTAAAATCAATTAATGACATTTAATTTACATTGTGAGTAATGCTTAACATTATGGTTATAAATGGTTCTAAATTTCGTACTTTACACACAGAAATCACAATTGCGTGATGCATCATATGAACAAATCCACAAGAGCCGTGACGAGGATTCGAATCTGCGTCCGAGAGCATCCCAGACGCTGCCTTAATCGACTGAGCTACGTCGATTAAGGCAGCGTCTGGGATGCTCTCGGACGCAGGTTCGAATCCTCGTCACGGCCTTTGTGGATTTGTTCATTCGTATTTTACACTGTTAAAGAGACCAAACCAGTCCCAATAATTTCAAGAGGGTTCTATTCTGTATTCTTGTCAATCTATAAACAAATTGGCTGTTAGGTCTATAAATTGGCTGTTAGGTCTAGGAACCGTTAGGTAAGGTGTTTTGATCACGCTGATTTAGGAAGTGTTTACATCCAACCCGTCCTCGAAACAAGTCCATTCCATCCAGCGGCCAACCCCACAGACGCATTCATAAACGTTAACATGATGTTCATTCAAAACGGGAATTTTCTCAAATATAAATTAATATTACAATATATTTCCATATTGTGCATATCTAGACATATGTTAGGTTAGGTTAGGTGTTTAGGTTCTGTTGGCGATTATTTGTATTTGTAGTACGTGGGTGAAGCATTTACAGCGTTGTGGTTCGAACAAAATTCGTCTGTGAAGCACTTGTTCCGGAAGTGTTCAAACGAAATCAGTTTTGAGTCGTGTGTAAACCGTTTTTCATTCATAAACAGCTGGGGGTTTGGCGGATGCATGGAATCTTTTTTGGGTCTTAGTTTTGAAGACGGGCTGTTACATCGCTGGGTGCAACTGAATAAATCATGTCTTGAGTCATAGCTTCGAACAGAATCAGACTGACAAGAGCCCGTCCTCCAAGCAAAGACCCAAAATCCATTCCATGCACCGGCCAAACCCCCTCTTTATGAATGAAAAACGTTTTACACACTAATCACAACTGATGACGTCCGAACACTTCCAGAACAAGTACTTCGCTGACGACTTTTGTTCGAACTAAAACGCTATAATTGCAGCCCGTCCTCCAAACAAAGATCCAAAAGTGATTCCATGCACCCGCCAAACCCCCTGTGTATGAATGAAAAGCGGTTCACACACGACTCACAACTGCTGATGTTCGAACATATACGGAACAAGTGCTTCACTGACGAATTTTGTTCGAATCACAACGCTATAAATGCTTCACCCACGTACTACAAATACAAATAATCGCCAACAGAACATAAACACCTAACCTAACCTAACAAGTCCTTAAATATGCACACTATGCTAATATATAATAATATTAATTTATATTTGAGAAAAGTTCAGTTGTGAATGAACAGCATGTTAAAATTGATGAATGCGTCTGTGGGGTCGACCGCTGGATAGAATGGACTTAGTCTGAGGACGGGTTGTTGACAAAGGTACAACATACTGTGTACTATTGACTGGGATTATCCATATTTTATAAATAAATATTGTGATTCCGCCGGCCCGTGATATTGAGGATAGGTTACTTTGCGAGCGACGAGTGAATGATCAGGTTGTTGAGCTTGGAGTTAGTCATTTTCCTTATGATCATTTAAGTTTGAATGCATGAGCCAAAAACATTTATAAATAACCTAGTATAAAATATTATTCTTTCATCGAATAATATAAACACACGATGTATACTACCACACCTGGTTATTAAAACACCTGCAAGTTGTACTGAGCTCTGCCTCGTACCAGCTTATAAGAATTTTTTATAGATCTAATTATTTGTTTGATAATAGTAGTTTCACCTGTTGTTCAACATAATACAACTCAGAGCATCGCCTGTTATAGGCTGTCTGTTAGGCTTCAAGCATATATTTCAATAATTTCTATTGGAATAGCTTGGAAACCGGATGACTATTCACAATGAATTTTTCAATAACTCACGTCATAAAGCCTTTTGTTTATCAGTATCTAACTTAAAACCATTTAGATTTTACTTTTATTTCATATATATTTATAACGTCCTTCACAAATTAATTTTGATTTTCGAGAGTTAATTAACTGGGTGTGTGTAAGGTGAACATTTTATGAGAGAAGCTTGTGAGCTGAAATATTTTGAGCTGAGAATTTGCACCCTGAATGTCTTATCTCAGTACCACCTGTTGTGAGTTACCTGTTGGGTAGATTGTCTTGCAACTCATTTGTGTTATATTAACTCACCTGTTGTGACTCTCAAATGTATTATGAGTCGCCGTCTTTGGGACAAAAACAACAATACGTTACGAATCACTACTTGATCATTACACCTCATTACCTGAGCCTCACACCTCATTACCTGATCCTTACACCTCATTACATAAGCCTCCCACCTCATTACTTGATACTCACGCCTCATTACACTGATCCTTACACCTCATTACCTGCTTCAAATTCTTCACCAACAATTCGCACGTAAAAAGGAAGAGGTCCGTCGTAGCCTCTACCCGCTGGTAACTGTGTCTCGCCATTGGCTACGATTGCCACAGTAGCAACCTCGCCATTGGCAACGATTGCCATAATAGCAACCTCGTCATTGGCAACGATTGCCTCAATAGCAACCTGTACCGTTTGTATGTATGTATTGTCCAAGTATATGTTATTATTATTATTACTTGTTCACTGTTGCTGGGTCATAGCGCTCGTCTCACTATACACCCAGAGTGTGTCACTGTTATAACCCTTGAAGCCTAGGGGAGGGTTCATTTGCGTGCAGTGATCAAAATATATATATTTCGGCCTCGCCTAAAGTTTGTCTAGGGTATGGTATTATATAATAGGGTATTATAAGAAAAAAAACACTGCTTAACATGCAAAACAATACACTGTACTTAAGGGTAACAAGACATATCAAACAGATAAAATGAT
Organism: Procambarus clarkii; assembly: GCF_020424385.1. Lineage (NCBI taxonomy): Eukaryota > Metazoa > Arthropoda > Malacostraca > Decapoda > Cambaridae > Procambarus > Procambarus clarkii. The sequence goes on along the minus strand of NC_059634.1, from coordinate 1,814,136 downwards.
AAAAATTATAAGAAGCCAGAATTATCCTTCAGCATGTAATATTGTCATAAAATCGCTTAATGAGCACAGACAATCTCTTAAACACATGAATGAATAAATGGAGTAACACAAAATAGTCTTACCAAGAAAATTAACTAAGTAATAAGCAAAATAAACAATATACACCAACTTACCTCCAATACATGTCTCCTCCCATCAAGCTCACCCACGGGACTACCTAGCTTCCCGCCAGCAGGGCAGGCGTCCTAACAAAAGATCAACTAAGCATCCACATGAACTCTTGTGAAAACTGTACTAACAAAGTGTAGTACAAAATAACAATATAATCAGTAATCTTGAGATTATATAATACTGTTACAGTAATCACAAGAATTAATTACAATCAATAACAGGAATTAATCAAAGGTTGAAATATAAACGCTAGCTTGACAACAGGCCGCACACTGGACACATCCAAATATGGTCATCCCCCCCCCCCCCCACGGAGAAGCCACCGCTCCCTCCAACAAGAAATAACTCGCACAACTCTATCAAAATTAATGCAACTCAGACACACTACAGCATGCTACAATATAAATCATACAATATTAACTGGAACACAAGAGGATACCATACTAATAATTGTACTGAACAGGAAAAGTATTAAATGCTAAACATAGTTATCATGAATAATAGCAGAATCAATCATAGATTCGTAACAGTCACCTTATCCCGCTGTACCTCCAGTTGCTGCCGGGAATTACCTGATTGGTTATTATTGTGGGCAAAAAATTGATGGGTGTACAGCTTTCACAGTGATAATGTAAGGATGTTTTGATGTACTGTACGTGTTTGGAACTGTATATTGGTGTTGTGACATTGAACACCTGAGTGTACAGCACGTGTCTGTGGCAGGATATGTGTTGGTGACTGAGAATGTTCGTGTGCAGCACGTGTTTGTGACACTATATACGTTGGTGACAGTAAATGAGTACTTCTTCAACACATGTTTTGATGAAGTATGTATTAGAGTCATCATAGTGTTCTTTGCTCGTGTCATCAGGGTCTCTTCTTGTATGTTAACACGAGACTTGAGGAGTCCACCGACGCTGTCTCTGTGTTAATTGTTTAGTCTCATCTCTCAATAATGATCAAGGATAGATGGTAAGGTTAGGTTAGGTATAGTGCTTTGGTTACGTTGATTTGGGTTGATTTTAGTTAGCAACAAAGTGGTTGGGGGGGGGGCGAGGAGAACTAGCTTAAGCTACTTTATCCCTTTGGGACGTATTTTTCTCTTGTCTCAATGAACATACTTCAACTTGTACTTGAACACAAGTGGTTCAGCACCAGGGTTCACTACCACACAAGGGGTTCAGCACCAGGGTTCACTACCACACAAGGGGTTCAGCACCAGGGTTCACTACCACACAAGGGGTTCAGCACCAGGGTTCACTACCACACAAGTGGTTCAGCACCCGGGTTCACCACCACACAAGTGGTTCAGCAACAGGGTTCACTACCACACAAGGGGTTCAACACCAGGGTTCACTACCACACAAGTGGTTCAACACCAGGGTTCACCACCACACAAGTGGTTCAGCACCAGGGTTCACCACCACACAAGTGGTTCAGCAACAGGGTTCACCACCACACAAGTGGTTCAGCACCAGGGTTCACCACCACACAGGTGGTTCAGCACCAGGGTTCACTACCACACAAGGGGTTCAGCACCAGGGTTCACTACCACATAAGGGGTTCAGCAACAGGGTTCACCACCACACAAGTGGTTCAGCAACAGGGTTCACCACCACACAAGTGGTTCAGCACCAAGGTTCACCACCACACAAGTGGTTCAGCACCGGGGTTCAGCACCAGGGTTCACCACCACACAGGTGGTTCAGCACCAGGGTTCACCACCACACAGGTGGTTCAGCACCAGGGTTCACCACCACACAGGTGGTTCAGCACCAGGGTTCACCACCACACAGGTGGTTCAGCACCAGGGTTCACCACCACACAGGTGGTTCAGCACCAGGGTTCACTACCACACAAGGGGTTCAGCACCAGGGTTCACTACCACACAAGGGGTTCAGCACCAGGGTTCACCACCACACAAGGGGTTCAGCACCAGGGTTCACCACCACACAAGGGGTTCAGCACCAGGGTTCACCACCACACAAGGGGTTCAGCACCAGGGTTCACCACCACACAAGGGGTTCAGCACCAGGGTTCACCACCACACAAGTGGTTCAGCACCAGGGTTCACCACCACACAGGTGGTTCAGCACCAGGGTTCACCACCACACAGGTGGTTCAGCACCAGGGTTCACCACCACACAGGTGGTTCAGCACCAGGGTTCACCACCACACAAGGGGTTCAGCACCAGGGTTCACCACCACACAAGGGGTTCAGCACCAGGGTTCACCACCACACAAGGGGTTCAGCACCAGGGTTCACCACCACACAGGTGGTTCAGCACCAGGGTTCACCACCACACAGGTGGTTCAGCACCAGGGTTCACCACCACACAGGTGGTTCAGCACCAGGGTTCACCACCACACAAGGGGTTCAGCACCAGGGTTCACCACCACACAAGGGGTTCAGCACCAGGGTTCACCACAACACAAGGGGTTCAGCACCAGGGTTCAGCACCACACAAGTGGTTCAGCACCAGGGTTCACCACCACACAAGGGGTTCAGCACCAGGGTTCACCACCACACAAGGGGTTCAGCACCAGGGTTCACCACCACACAAGGGGTTCAGCACCAGGGTTCACCACCACACAAGGGGTTCAGCACCAGGGTTCACCACCACACAAGGGGTTCAGCACCAGGGTTCACCACCACACAAGGGGTTCAGCACCAGGGTTCACCACCACACAAGGGGTTCAGTACCACAACAGTGTGGTCATACTCTCCTCATCCCTCAGAGAATTCACAACAAATTACTATTAAACAGTAATTAATGAATGTGTATTTTGTGAGGGGGGGGGGGCGGGGGGTAGTGTGCAGTGTGATGATAAGCGCATTATTCATTTAATTTGCTTTTAATGAGACAAATATGTCATTATTCTTCATTAGTTTAGTTCATCAAATACGACGGAGACGATTAGGTATAATGAATTATATTCTTGTGGTTGGCGTTGACTGTTTCCTGGCGAGTAATGTTTATTTGTGTTGCGCATGCACATATACACACATATACACACATATACACACATATATACACACATATGACAGAGCCCAGTAGGCTCAGGAATCTGTACACCAGTTGATTTACAGTTGAGAGGCGGGACCAAAGAGCCAAAACTCAACCCCCGTAAGCACAAATAAGTGAGTACAAATAGGTGAGTACACACACACACACACAAATGATATGCAGATAAGAAACCCATGATTTAATCGTAGATGTAGGCTAGCTAAGCAACAAAGTACAAGGGCATGAAGAAACTATAGAAATAACAAGACACTTGAGAGCAGAGAAGGATACCAGAGAGCCAGGAATGAATACGTCAGGGTGAGAAGAGAGGCAGAAGCGCAATATGAAAATGACATAGCAAGCAAGGCTGAGACTCAACCTAAATTACTTCACAGCCACATCGGGAGAAAGACAACAGTGAAGGAGCAGGTAATTAAACTGAGGATAGGGGCAGACAGATTCACTACAAACGACAAAGAAGTGTGCAAGGAACTCAATAAGAAAATGCAGGAGGTCTTCACATGAGATCAAGGAGAAGCTCCCGAGATAAGAGAAGGAACAGTTAATCAGGCACCTCTAGAGGAATTTGGGATTACCAGTGGGGATGTAAGGAAGCTTTTGCTAGAGTTGGATGTGACAAAGGCTATGTTACGTTGGATGTTGGATGGCTACGGAGATGGATGTTACGTCTTCAGTGTAAAGGCAGTAAACAGGTAGAGAATTTGTTTACTGGACAGTAAACAAATGGAGTACTTGTTAATTTGAGATATATCAACCTGTGTCTTTAGCTCGGGTGTACTGTAACTGTAGGGTGACACAAGGCACCCTGGGGTGTACTGTAACTGTAGGGTGACACAAGGCAGCCTGGGGTGTACTGTAACTGTAGGGTGACACAAGGCACCCTGGGGTGTACTGTAACTGTAGGGTGACACAAGACACCCTGGGGTGTACTGTAACTGTAGGGTGACACAAGACACCCTGGGGTGTACTGTAACTGTAGGGTGACACAAGACACCCTGGGGGGTGTACTGTAACTGTAGGGTGACACAAGGCACCCTGGGGTGTACTGTAACTGTAGGGTGACACAAGACACCCTGGGGTGTACTCTAACTGTAGGGTGACACAAGGCACCCTGGGGGGTGTACTGTAACTGTAGGGTGACACAAGACACCCTGGGGTGTACTGTAACTGTAGGGTGACACAAGGCAGCCTGGGGGTGTACTGTTTTATAGACTCGTGGGTTGGTTGGTGTTGTCGTCGTCGATCCTTCTCTATGGACAACCCAACCCACAACTCGGCAGAGTGCTTATACTAGGAGATCACCCTTGGCGCTTCTGGCTCTTGGAGAGGGGCTCAACGTCACACGCTTAGGGGATGCGGCTCCAACACTTAGCCTCGTTGTCACGTGCACACACCCACTCGAGCCGCTGTGACTCCCCACTCTCTCCTTAGGTGATATGATCTCCTCAATCCCCTTTGACTTATTAGTATTACCTTCTACCCTGTCCACAGCAGTGGTTCTTGGTTCTTTCTCTCTCCTTCTTTACTACCTCCTGGGAAGCCTCACTAGGACAAGGGCAAACACCAGCAAATTGTGACACATTTACTTGACAAGGCACATATACGATACATACACACATATAATAATAATGAATCCTATACTCTATAATATCACAATCAGGTTGCACTCCAACACCATCAGAACTCTATTATCAGCTTATCAAGGGGTATCCTATCTCCTGGTTCGCCACCTGATACCATTAACCTCCTCAAGTTGGTCAAGCCTACATACACTGTTGCACTATCAGCAAGATAATGTATATATAGAAAATCAGCATTTGAATGCAATAACATATACCAGTATAAATGTTCATTGATACTTCAGTATAAAAAAAACTCCTTGACGCAAGAATGCCAACAGTCACTCACCTCTCACTGCGTCTTGCACGCTAATGACAACCAAACACTATCAACTCCCTACTAGTAATCCACCAGAACTTCCCCTTCCACCTCTGGAAGTTCACAACCCTAATATCCTTAGGTTCTTCCGGGCTTCACTACCAGGATCCTCTGCAGCTCCTCCCGGCTGCTATCATGAAGTTTCCTTGTGCAACTACGGTGCTTCACCCTTCTGTTAGGTTCTTCCACAGCTCTCTTGGCTGCTACACCACCTCTACAGAAGCACGTGACACTCCTCTTCACTGCTGCTTCTCCTCACAGCTCGAGGTCCTCTGCTCCACTACCTTGGAGTCTCATCAGCTACATCATCTGCTGGCTTCGAAGTTCTCAGCAACTTCTTCCCCAAAGACAAACCTGCAACCCATCGACGTTCCAATAAAATGTTCCCCATTAACACATAAACAAAAATAACCACACAATATGCTTGCCTCAAACCTCTATCTGTTCTCTACATACAGTGAGAGTGGACTCCCCCGTTTTGGGCGGGTCCATACTCCACCTCGCCTGGCGGCGGCGTCCTCACTCGCTGGGAGGGTCTTCCTCCATCCGGAGCCAGGCTCCCTCAGTCGTCCGCCAGAGCTCAGAGAGGACGGACGTCGCTCCGTGCTCCTCCCTCTTCACTCTCCTATTTCAGGCCTTCTGCCTTATTAAAACATGTCTAACCTATAAATAAACATTGCTACTGTCGCTGGGCACACGACCAACTACAATGCAATCACTATGAACTGGCGTATATCGTGCTTACCACAGATTAATTGGTCGAGGGCGCTTTCCCTCTGACGAGGTTTGGTCAGGGCGCTCCACGGCCCACAATAATGCCTCCGGGCGGCTTAATATTCACTAATTATCGTCCACGACTTGAGACCACACGTCCCCAGCTCTATTCCACAGCTGGTACGTCTGCACACTTCTCTTCTCTTAGAGATATATCACTAGGGGTTCCCTTCTGACGGGAGCTCAACGGAGCGCGGCTTCCCCCTGCGATGTCTGGCACTCAAGTGAGGTCAAGGTCCTCCAGAAGCGAGCCTCACGCCTCCAGCAAAATGTCCACATCTCCTAGCCCGTCATTTATCTATTTTCTTCTGCATTGCCCATAATCTCAAACTGTTACACATATCCAACCAACTATTTTACATATGCGTTATCACCTCAATACTTGCTAGACCTTCTAGTTAGGTCAGGCTTGCTGAATAACTCTCAAGAAGGGAGACTCGTTTCTCCTGCAGGCTGAGATCATAACACTCCCCTCCCCTTATTTTTGAGAGTTATTCTAGTGGCTAGGCTCGAGATAACGCATCAGCCACTACATTGTCTCGCCCTCTTATGTGCGTTATCACCAGGTCATACTCTTGGAGCGATAAAAACCATCTGGTTAATCTCTGGTTTGCATGCTTCATTTTCTTCAGGAAAACTAGGGGATTATGGTCTGTATACACCGTTACTGGGTGTCCTCCCCCACTCACATACACTTCAAAATGTTTCAATGCCATCACCAGGGCCAAAGTCTCTTTCTCGACTGTACTGTACGACCTCTGGTGCTTAACGAACTTCTTCGAGAAGAAGGACACGGGGCGGTAAATTCCATCATTCTGCTGCGTCAGTACAGCTCCGGCCCCTATATCACTGGCATCTACAAATAACGTAAATGGCGCTTCAAAATCTGGCGACACTAGTACAGGTGCCCCAGTCAACAGTCTTTTGGTCTTCTCAAACGCTTCTTGTGCTGTTCCATTCCACTCCCACTTCTTGCTCTTTGATAGCAAACTCGTCATAGGAGCGGCTATGGTGGAGAAATTTTCACAGAACTTCCGGTAATACCCAATCATACCGAGGTATCTCAACAATTCTTTCTTACTCCTGGGCACCGGGAAGTTGTCAATGGCCTCCACCTTTGTTCTTACCGGAGCAACCTCGCCTTGCCCTACTATATATCCAAGGTACTCCAGGCGGGCTCTCCCGAACTCGCTTTTTGCCAAGTTGATCGTCATGTTGGCCTTCTCCAAACGATCGAACAAATCTAAAAGTCGATCCACGTGATCCTTCCAGGAATCAGCGAACACCACAATATCATCGATGTACACTGCACATCCGGTCGCGCCTTGTAATACCTGATTCATTACTCGTTGAAAACAACTACCACTATTCTTCATTCCGAACGGCACCACTTTATATTGGTACAAGCCGTCGGGAGTCACGAACGCTGAGATCCTCTTGGCCTCCTCAGACAGGGGAATCTGGTAGTATCCCTTCAACAGGTCTATCTTCGAGACATACCGTGCACTCCCAATCCGATCTATGCAATCGTCAATGCGCGGTATCGGAAACGAGTCAGCGACCGTGAGTGCATTCACTTTCCTATAATCGGTACAGAACCGGTACGTGCCGTCACTCTTCTTCACGAGGAGGCACGGCGAACTCCAGTCACTGTCGCTAACCTCTGCCAAGTCGTTATCTAGCAGATACTTTACTTCTGCTCTCATTGCCGCTGCTTTCTCCGGGTTAACTCTGTAAGGGTGCTGCTTGATGGGCTCAGCACTCCCCACATTCACTTCGTGCACCGTTCCGCGGTGTCTTCTAGGCACGTCCGTGAATAACGACTTATTCCTCCGTAGGATCTCCACTAGCTCCTGGCGTTGGTCATCCTCCAAATGACCCAGACGCTCACCTATCTTGGCCAGGCTTTCTGTATTTGATATCTTCGCGCCATCGGCCCTCTCTAACTTACAGTTCTCCTCTTCTATTCCTTTGCCGTCTCCTCCACACAGCACCGTCGCCTGCAATGGGGTTTCCATCGGTTCTTCATCGCCTAGAGGCTTATCTCTGTCATAGTACCTCTTTATCATGTTCACGTGGCAAACCTGTGACTTCCTCGGACGATCTGGCATGTGGATTACATAATTCACATCCCCTAATGCCTTCTGGATGGTATATGGTCCACAAAATCTCGACTCGTATATACTTCCTTTTACCGGTAGCAAGACTAACACCTGATCTCCTTCTTGAAATTTCCTGCCCTTCGCCTTCCTGTCGTGGTACCTTACCATCTCTGCCTGGGATGTCCTCAAATTTTCCTTGGCCAAATCTCTGGCCCTAGAGAGTCGCTCTCTAAAAGTCTTCACATATTTTCCCACATCCACCTTAGGCCTATCCACGGTGAGCTGCTCCTTCAGCGCGCCCACTGGGCTCCTCACGGAGTGTCCGTACACCAGTTGAAATGGGGTGAATCCGAGTGATTCTACTACCGCATCCCTGATGGCGAACAACACGGATGGTAATGCCTCGTCCCAACTACTCCCTTCCTCAGCGCAGTATATCCTCAACAAGCTCTTTAGCGTTCCATGGAAACGCTCCAATGCTCCCTGCGACTGAGGGTGATACGGTGACGAGCGCACTTGCTCTACTCTCCATCCTTTCACAGTTTCCCTAAACAACTTCGACTGGAAGACACTCCCCTGGTCCGTCTGGATAACCTTGGGCATTCCTACCCACGCAATGTAGTTCTGTAGTCTATCCAGAACGGCTCTCGACGTCACTCTTCTCAGAGGGATTGCTTCAGGGAAACGGGTGGCCGTGCACATTATGGTCAGTAAGTACTCGTGGCCTTTTCTGGTCCTCGGCAACGGACCTACACAGTCTATCAAGACTCTCTCAAAAGGCTCGCCAAATGCCGGTATGGGCTTTAAGGGTGCCTTTGGTATAGCCGGAGCCGGCTTACCTGCACGTTGGCACGCCAAACATGTCCTACAATATTTCTTTACCTCCTTCCATACGTTCGGCCAGTAGAAGTGCTCCTGCACCTTATTTAAGGTCTTCTTCACCCCCAAGTGCCCTGCCATATCTACGGAGTGGGCTAGTTCTAACACAGCCGCCCTAAACTCCTTCGGCACTAACACTTGGTGCTTCTCCAACCATACCTTATCTGCGCCGGCTTTGTCCGGTCGCCATTTCCTCATTAGTACATCATCGTCCAAGTAGTAATACACGGGGGACTCCGGACATGAATTTCCCCCTTTTGCCTCCCTGATTAGATCTATAAACTCCTCTTTCTGAGCCCTAATCAGGTCCGCTCGGTTCACGCTGAACTTTTCAGGTAGGGTCATTTTCACTTCCTGTCTCCTCGAATCCTCATTCTTCTGAGCTCGATCTTCGTCGAACAGCCCAGACATGTCCATGTTGACCTCCTCCCTTGGTGGAGTCGACACTGCCATATCATCTCCAATGTCTTCCTCGGCGGCTACGTCCGACTCTGTCACTACACAGGCCGGGTATACGATGACTTGACTGTCCTCTGCCTCATCTTCAAGGATGCTGGCTAGATCTGTCTTGTCCGGCGTTCCACTTGTACCGCGGTCCTTCTGGTTCACCTCCGGCACAGCTTTTACTATCAGCTCTGGCAGCACCTTGGACCCACACAAGTCGTTCCCCAGGATCACTTGGACTCCTGGAACAGGTATGTTGGGGCACACTCCCAACATCACCTCCGCCGACAAATAATCTGACTTCAACTGGACAGCACATACGGGCATGTCACTCTTAGACAACAACCCATGAACCTTTATCCTCCTACTGCCAGCTAACAGTCGATCATTTTTTATTAGGCCTCTCAGAATCAAGCTCTGATTGGCTCCAGTATCCCTGAGGATACTAACCTCCACCTCGGGTTGACCTTCTATGCCGACCCAACCTTTACTAATGAACGGCCTATACCGCTCGTTCATCAAATCTACCTTCTGTGGTTTGTCTTGTTGTACATCAATGTACTTCTTCCGGGGATCACATGTCGTCAGGGTCACGACTCTCTTGCCCTGCCGACAATCTCGCATCATGTGACCTGATCTGTTGCACTTGTAGCATCTCATTTGGGAGAAATCTCTCCTATACGCCCCCGAGTAGCTCTGACTCTGCCCACTCGTATTGGAGTTCCTCGGGCCAGATGTACTACTCATACTCTGTGGAGCTTCATTGGACTCTTGTCTCCTCTGCACACTTTTATTTTCCTGCTTACCTCCAGCAGGCGGACTCAGCAACTTTCCTTCCTGGGGCTTAAAACTAGCTGGTCTGCTTGTCTGCCCCCCAAAACTTCTTCCTCCCCAGACTCCACTGGGTCTGCTATTGCTGCGTCTCGCCTCGCTTCTCACTCTGTTCTCCCTTAAGCTCTTGTACGCTTCAGTAATCATATCCGCCCTATCTGCGGCATCTTTCACCTCCTTTATCCCTGCTTCTTGGATCTTGAACTTTGTTTCGGGATGCATCATCTCCAAGAACTTCTCCATGACCATCAGTTGCTTCAGGTCAGCATAAGATCCAACTCCAGCAGCCTCAATCCACTTCTGGAATCGTCTTTCCAGATCTCTTGCTGTCTCAGCAAACGTACATGCTCCAACTTTGATCATTTCTCTGAAGCGCTTCCTATAAGCCTCTGAGGTTAACTGAAACGAGCGCAATATGCTGCTCTTTACTGTGGCGTAATCCTGGCACTCTTCCAGTGACAATTGGGTGTATGCCTCCCTGGCTGCACCGGTCAATCTTAACTGGACCAGCTGGGCCCATTCCTCCTGTGGCCACTCCTTGATGCTGGCTACTTTCTCAAAATGCTCGAAGAAGCTCTCTGCCTCTTCGGGAACAAACAAGGGAATGTCCTTCTCCCTAACCCTAACATCTGGTGGGTGTGATACCTGGGTGGTGCTCTCTGGCAACCCATGTTCAATCCTTTGTTCAGCCAAGGTTCTATTCGCTTCTATCTGCATTTGTTTTGTTCTCTCTTTTTCTTTTTCGACCTGGGCTTTTTCTTTTTCGACCTCTAGTCTTGCTTTCTCTTTTTCTTTCTCTTGTTCCAACTCCAGTTCTCTTATTCTGGTTTTCTCTTTTTCTACTTCCAGTTTGGTTTTCTCGGCTTCATTTTTCATCTGGAGTTCCAATTTCATCTTTTCCAGCTGGAACTGTCTCTCCTTGTCCTCTCGTTGTTGCTGCATCTGGAGCTCTAACTGGAATCTCTCCAAGCTCCTATTTCGGCTACTCCTGCTACTGCGGCTACTCCTGCTGCTCCTACTTGATCCCTGGGATCTCACGTCATCCTGCCCATCATCCTCCTTTCCACTTTCAGCTCCTTTCTGGGCTCCTTGTTCTGCCGCTTCACTTTTGGCTCTTGACTGCCTCAGGATCTCATCCTTCATCCCAGCTACTTTAGATGCTTTCAACCTGATGCCACATTTTTCTGCTATTTGTTTCAATTGATCCCTCGTGCAACCTTCCAAGTCCTCAGGCTTGCCTGACTCCACAAATGCTTGCACCTTATCCATCTTTGTCCTGTGAGTCTTCCCAAGAGAGAATATACACCTGCGGTCACACAGTTTATTTCAGCAAGGGTGTACAAATCCACTCTTGGACAGGGTGTGGGTGTGTCAGTTCACTCTCCCGGACAGGCCCCCAATTTTTTATAGACTCGTGGGTTGGTTGGTGTTGTCGTCGTCGATCCTTCTCTATGGACAACCCAACCCACAACTCGGCAGAGTGCTTATACTAGGAGATCACCCTTGGCGCTTCTGGCTCTTGGAGAGGGGCTCAACGTCACACGCTTAGGGGATGCGGCTCCAACACTTAGCCTCGTTGTCACGTGCACACACCCACTCGAGCCGCTGTGACTCCCCACTCTCTCCTTAGGTGATATGATCTCCTCGATCCCCCTTTGACTTATTAATATTACCTTCTACCCTGTCCACAGCAGTGGTTCTTGGTTCTTTCTCTCTCCTTCTTTACTACCTCCTGGGAAGCCTCACTAGGACAAGGGCAAACACCAGCAAATTGTGACACATTTACTTGACAAGGCACATACACGATACATACACACATATAATAATAATGAATCCTATACTCTATAATATCACAATCAGGTTGCACTCCAACACCATCAGAACTCTATTATCAGCTTATCAAGGGGTATCCTATCTCCTGGTTCGCCACCTGATACCATTAACCTCCTCAAGTTGGTCAAGCCTACATACACTGTTGCACTATCAGCAAGATAATGTATATATAGAAAATCAGCATTTGAATGCAATAACATATACCAGTATAAATGTTCATTGATACTTCAGTATAAAAAATTCCTTGACATAAGAATGCCAACAGTCACTCACCTCTCACTGCGTCTTGCACGCTAATGACAACCAAACACTATCAACTCCCTACTAGTAATCCACCAGAACTTCCCCTTCCACCTCTGGAAGTTCACAACCCTAATATCCTTAGGTTCTTCCGGGCTTCACTACCAGGATCCTCTGCAGCTCCTCCCGGCTGCTATCATGAAGTTTCCTTGTGTAACTACGGTGCTTCACCCTTCTGTTAGGTTCTTCCACAGCTCTCTTGGCTGCTACACCACCTCTACAGAAGCACGTGACACTCCTCTTCACTGCTGCTTCTCCTCACAGCTCGAGGTCCTCTGCTCCACTACCTTGGAGTCTCATCAGCTACATCATCTGCTGGCTTCGAAGTTCTCAGCAACTTCTTCCCCAAAGACAAACCTGCAACCCATCGACGTTCCAATAAAATGTTCCCCATTAACACATAAACAAAAATAACCACACAATATGCTTGCCTCAAACCTCTATCTGTTCTCTACATACAGTGAGAGTGGACTCCCCCGTTTTGGGCGGGTCCATACTCCACCTCGCCTGGCGGCGGCGTCCTCACTCGCTGGGAGGGTCTTCCTCCATCCGGAGCCAGGCTCCCTCAGTCGTCCGCCAGAGCTCAGAGAGGACGGACGTCGCTCCGTGCTCCTCCCTCTTCACTCTCCTATTTCAGGCCTTCTGCCTTATTAAAACATGTCTAACCTATAAATAAACATTGCTACTGTCGCTGGGCACACGACCAACTACAATGCAATCACTATGAACTGGCGTATATCGTGCTTACCACAGAACGTCTGGTCGAGGGCGCTTCTTCCTCTGACGAGGTTTGGTCAGGGCGCTCCACGGCCCACAATAATGCCTCCGGGCGGCTTAATATTCACTAATTATCGTCCACGACTTGAGACCACACGTCCCCAGCTCTATTCCACAGCTGGTACGTCTGCACACTTCTCTTCTCTTAGAGATATATCACTAGGGGTTCCCTTCTGACGGGAGCTCAACGGAGCGCGGCTTCCCCCTGCGATGTCTGGCACTCAAGTGAGGTCAAGGTCCTCCAGAAGCGAGCCTCACGCCTCCAGCAAAATGTCCACATCTCCTAGCCCGTCATTTATCTATTTTCTTCTGCATTGCCCATAATCTCAAACTGTTACACATATCCAACCAACTATTTTACATATGCGTTATCACCTCAATACTTGCTAGACCTTCTAGTTAGGTCAGGCTTGCTGAATAACTCTCAAGAAGGGAGACTCGTTTCTCCTGCAGGCTGAGATCATAACAATCCCTATGGCACATATGTAAGACAATATACATATATTAGTCTACGCATAAATAGTATCATTGACTGTCAGTATTTATACATATAGATGACTGTGTATACACAGAGTATTGATGACTGTCTAGGCATCAATCACCACCCAACAGTCGCCTCTGTCGCTCCTCCAATGTCCAAAAAACTAGCAAAAACATTTCCACATCAATTTATTTTTTTGTTTTTATTTTTATATTCATTTTTTATAAATTCGTGAGAGCGGCCGAGTCGGATGGTCTCATTAATATGCTTATTGGCAATTGTAATTTTTGTCACGGCTGTGTATATATATACACAGCCAGCCGTGGTTGGTCCCGTGATGAATGGTTGAGGTAATTAGTGCCTGCTCATTGGAAGCGCTGTTGCCACGTGTGGCCGAACACTTCCATTATTATTGAGTTTGCTGAAGTGTTAAGTTGCATATTGGTGAACACTGTCCAGGCCCCTGGAGTGATAACAGCTACACACCGTCGAGGGCCTGGAGTGATAACAGCTACACACCGTCGAGGGCCTGGAGTGATAACAGCTACACACCATCGAGGCCCAGTAGTGATAACAGCTACACACCGTCGAGGGCCAGTAGTGATAACAGCTACACACCGTCGAGGGCCTGGAGTGATAACAGCTATACACCGTCGAGGGCCAGGAGTGATAACAGCTACACACCGTCGAGGGCCTGGAGTGATAACAGCTATACACCGTCGAGGGCCAGGAGTGATAACAGCTACACACCGTCGAGGCCCAGGAGTGATAACAGCTACACACCGTCGAGGGCCTGGAGTGATAACAGCTACACACCGTCGAGGCCCCAGGAGTGATCAGGTGTTATCATAACCGGCTTAGCCTTGCCTGAGGGTTCTGCTAAACTCTTGGGGGCCAACATGGCGCGGGAAGCTCAAATCTCTCAAGAAACAGATAATTGGACTAAATTGTCATCCACATTTCCGGTTAAATAATAATTTCATTCACCTGTGTTTTTAGTAGTTATTAAGACCACTCACTAGCTCGGTCGGCACAACTTCGACATCACACACGTTGGGTCCAGGGTTCGAGTCTCCTAGAACCCAGGTGTTTGGTCTGGAGATAGTTCGACATTATCTGTTTCTCCTAATAGACAAGTCTATCTTTAGGAAATGATAGACAAGTCTATCTTTAGGAATTGATAGACAAGTCTATCTGGAGGAACTGATAGACAAGTCTATCTTCATTCACCAACTTGTCAACATTCCTCCTTCATACACTAAGTTCTCACAATTCACTTCCTGCAAATCTATTTAAAAAAAAGTCATAATAAACATGATTTCTTTAGTATTCTTGTAACATCATTCACTTTACACAATTCACACCCAACATTCATGTCATACAATCACCTTACACTATTCAGTCCTAACGTGCCTGCCTAATGGACAACGATCTGTCATCAATAAACACCAAACTCCACGAGCTGGTAAAATATGTGTTCCACTATTTTTCTCGTAACTTTTCTGCAACCTATTTCCATTTTGCACCATTGCCGCCACAATGCCTTGAAGTGATCATGCATCTCGTGCCTATGCAGCAATATTGTCCTAGAAAACAATGTGAGACTACTGCTTCATATATATATATATATATATATATATATATATATATATATATATATATATATATATATATATATATATATATATATATATATGTCGTACCTAATAGCCAGAACGCACTTCTCAGCCTACTATTCAAGGCCCGATTTGCCTAATAAGCCAAGTTTTCATGAATTAATGTTTTTTCGTCTACCTAACCTACCTAACCTAACCTAACCTAGCTTTTTTTGGCTACCTAACCTAACCTTACCTATAAATATAGGTTAGGTTAGGTTAGGTAGGGTTGGTTAGGTTCGGTCATATATCTACGTTAATTTTAACTCCAATAAAATAAAATTGACCTCATACATAGAGAAAAGGGTTGCTTTATCATTTCATAAGAAAAAAATTATAGTAAATATATTAATTCAGGAAAACTTGGCTTACTAGGCAAATCTGGCCTTGAATAGTAGGCTGAGAAGTGAGTTCTGGCTACTAGGTACGACATATATATATATATATATATATATATATATATATATATATATATATATATATGTATATACATATATATATATATATATATATATATATATATATATATATATATATATATATATATATATATATATATATATATATATATATATATATATATATATATATATATATATATATATATATATATATATATATATATATATATATATATATATATATATATATATATATATATATATATATATATATATATATATATATATATATATATATATATATATATATATATATATATATATATATATATATATATATGTCGTACCTAGTAGCCAGAACTCACTTCTCAGCCTACTATTCAAGGCCCGATTTGCCTAATAAGCCAAGTTTTCCTGAATTAATATATTTACTATAATTTTTTTCTTATGAAATGATAAAGCAACCCTTTTCTCTATGTATGAGGTCAATTTTTTTTTATTGGAGTTAAAATTAACGTAGATATATGACCGAACCTAACCAACCCTACCTAACCTAACCTAACCTATATTTATAGGTAAGGTTAGGTTAGGTAGCCAAAAAAGCTAGGTTAGGTTAGGTTAGGTAGGTTAGGTAGACGAAAAAACATTAATTCATGAAAACTTGGCTTATTAGGCAAATCGGGCCTTGAATAGTAGGCTGAGAAGTGCGTTCTGGCTATTAGGTACGACATATATATATATATAAATATAAAAGTTTGTGAGGGTACCACCTCTGGTGCCAATGTAATGTGGGGACCCATAGCCTTGGAGAAGAAAATAAAAAGTATTCAGAGGAGACCTTGTGGTTTCTCACTGAACACTAATATTATCTTCTCCTACCACCCCCATTCTTTTGTATGTACACATATATATTTACTTTATTTGAACTTTGTTACAAAAAAGGAGTTACATATGGGTTACAAAGATGTTTATATAAATATATATATATATATATATATATATATATATATATATATATATATATATATATATATATATATATATATATATATGCATATATATACATATATATATATACATACATATATATATATATATATATATATATATATATATATATATATATATATATATAAATAATTATATATATAATTATTTATATATATAATTGAGATTATAATATAATTATTTATAATATATATACTGAGAAATAATTTCAAGTATATCCACGATAACTTATGCATCCTGCTGCAGGATGTGTCAACATTTGCATCAATCAGTGATGATAATGTCTTCTCACAGACATAATAACATAGGATAAATTCTCACACTTGTGTATTTGTGTATTATGTATAGATTTACACCCAAGTCTTTCACACTCTCCAGAGTGCTTTGTCAAGGACTGTGAATGTGGATAGGCATTATTCTCCTATACTTGCAAATTGTCACTTGCTTGCTTGCTTGCTACTTGCTTGCTTGCTTGCTACTTGCTTGCTTGCTTGCTACTTGCTTGCTTGCTTGCTACTTGCTTGCTTGCTACTTGCTTGCTTGCTTGCTTGCTACTTGCTTGCTTGCTACTTGCTTGCTTGCTTGCTACTTGCTTGCTTGCTTGCTACTTGCTTGCTTGCTTGCTACTTGCTTGCTACTTGCTTGCTTGCTTGATACTTGCTTGCTTGCTTGCTTGCTACTTCCTTGCTTGCTTGCTACTTGCTTGCTTGCTTGCTACTTGCTTGCTTGCTTGCTACTTGCTTGCTAATACTTGCAAAAAAATATGGAGTCTTTCGAAAGACAATTAGGACACAGAGTAACAATAGATAGAAAATGTCCCAGAGTGTGGTTCAGATACGTTGAGGAGGTTTTTGCCATATTTAACGAAGATTTCGAGAATCTAGATAAGTACTTAGAGGGTCTTAATAGCTTACAGCATTCGTGCTATTTACTAGGGGAAAAAGAATTTAATAAAGAACACTCCTTTTTGAATAGCAGTGTAAGTAGACGTAATGATCAATTCACTGTAAGTAGACGTAATGATCAATTCACTGTAAGTAGACGTAATGATCAATTTTCATTCAGTACTAATAGGGAAAAAGACATACGAACTATGAATTCGTATGTAAATTCCTAACTGGAACTTACATACGAATTCATACATGAATTTGTTTCAGATATAATTATAATTCAGTTAAGCAGAGTGTACTCACCGGCTTTTATCTAAGAGCTTATAGGTTTTAAGACCCGTTTCACCTAGAAGCTCATCTTAAATACTTAAATAAGTGTTTTTTGGATTAAGGTGGTGGTGAACACCTTCTCTGGTCTCCTGGATGTCAGCCGGTGAGACATGGCCGGTGGTAGAGACCTTTTCTAAGATCTCAGCCGTGGTGTGAACGAGGTTCTCTCGGAGTCGAACCTGGACTCTGTGCAGCATGGTGCAGGTGGACCTTGGGCCACAGATGCGTCGGTCTGTGCGTCTTTGTCGCAACTTAGTCTTAACCTGGGTTGAGATGTGAAGGTGCGTGGTGTTGACAACGCACTCAGGAGAGTGCAAAAGCCTTGGTGTAAATCTTTACATTAATACACAAATATACATGTGTGGGTTTGTATTCAAGTTCCATCTATCCTATACATGAGCCCTACAATAATCATCAAAAATGACCTTGCAATAGCAATGTAAAAATTAACTTGCAATAACATGCAAAAATCTCTTTGCAATATATTGTTGATATAACGTGTAATATTTGTGTCACAAAAACAATGCAACATTTCTGCCTTGAATAATATGCAAATATTCGTGCAATAGTTGTTTCTGCAATATGAGTCCTGTAATATATGCTAGCCTTTATACCAGGTAATATTATGTGAATATATCTATACAAAGGGAGGGGAGGGGTTACCCCTAGTCTGTCTCTCTCCCATCTGTCCATCTATCTAACAATTCATCAATATATTCATCTATCCATTCATATATATATTTATCTATCCTTCTATCTATATTTATCTATCCTTCTATCTATATTTATCTATCCATCCATCTATTCAGCTACTTCTCCATCTATCCTTCCATCAATCTATCCATCCATCTACCTATCTAGCCATCCATATGTACATCTATCTATTCATCTATCCACCCTTCTATAAATCTATCTATCTATCCATGTATCCATCTATCTATCCACCTATCCATCCATCCCATTCACCTGAGCGCTAGGAGACTCGAACCGTGGACCCCCACGTGTGTGTGTGAGGGCGAAGCTCTATTGACCGTGCTATTGAATGTCCTTAATAAGGAAAGGTCCCAGAAGCAGCCTCCTGCTGCCTAACTGGAATTGTCAACTTTTCCTTAATTACTACTGAAGCTCAGAGGAATTATTGTCACATTCAATTCAGGTAAATTTAATGTTTATTTCCATGGAAGTGTGAATGGAAATTTTCCACTCATCTTTCCATCTTTGTCCATCTATCCATATATCTATAAATTTTTATATCTATCTATCTATCTATCTATCTATATATATATATATATATATATATATATATATATATATATATATATATATATATATATATATATATATATATATATATATATATATATATATATATATATTTGAGTGAGGTGGATGGGGTGAGGTGGCATTAATAGGGTATTAATTTCATCAACACAAGACAGAACACGAAAAAATGGGTATTGAATAGAAGTGTTTGTAGAAAGCCTATTGGTCCATATTTCTTGATGCTTCTATATTGGAGCGGAGTCTTGAGGTGGGTAGAATATAGTTGTGCATTAATTGGCTGTTGATTGCTGGTGTTGACTTCTTGATGTTTGTGCCTCGCAAACGTCAAGCCGCCTGCTATCGCTGTATCTATCGATGATTTCTGTGTTGTTTACTAGGATTTCTCTGGCGATGGTTTGGTTGTGGGAAGAGATTATATGTTCCTTAATGGAGCCCTGTTGCTTATGCATCGTTAAACGCCTAGAAAGAGATTCTCTTTCTAGGCGTATAAATAGGAACTATATTTCTAGATATAAATAGGAACTGCCTCGAATGGGCCAATAGGCCTTCTACAGTTACCTTTGTTCTTATATTCTTATGTCCGGAGGTCCTCTACAGTCAACAAGAGACAGTCCTCAGGTCCCCTACAGTCAACAAGAGACAGTGCTCAGGTCCCCTACAGTCAGCAAGAGACAGTCCTCAGGTCCCCTACAGTCAACAAGAGACAGTCCTCAGGTCCCCTACAGTCAACAAGAGACAGTGCTCAGGTCCCCTACAGTCAGCAAGAGACAGTCGTCAGGTCCCCTACAGTCAACAAGAGACAAGTCTGAGGCCCGCTACAGTTAGCAAATGAAAGTTCTGAGAACCGCTACAAGCAACAACAGAGAAGACACAACACTATTGTTCAAATTTCCAATTTAAGTTTCGAGGAAAAATTTCATTTTGTGAGTCCCACCTTCTTCTCACAGTCTCCTGGTCTCAGGTGTTAGTTAATATGTGAGCGCTGGTTACTTTATTTTAGTCCGTGGTGTGTGTGTGTGTTTTATAGAAAACTGAAATAGAGAACATGTGTCTGCTTCGTTTGCTCTGTAAGTTTAATCTTTTTGTAATATTAAAACAAAATAGAAGCTCTAACTGTGGGAATTGTTATCATAGCTTAAATACCTTTTTTATGTATAGTTAAAAAAAATTGCAGTTTTATATATTATATAAAAAAATTATTTGGTTTCTCTTTGCTACCATAATAAAATTTAATGCAATATTCTTAGACGTTCAAATGTATACATTAACTTTAAATTCGTGTTTACTTATTAATGTATTACTAGCTGTACTCGACCACACGTTGCTGTGGCTCAGCAACGCCTGTGTGTTAATGAGCCACAGCAACCTTCCCTGGTCTCCCAGTACTCCACACCATTCCCCCTACCCGTTCCCTCGTCCTCCTCACCATTCCTCCTACCCTGTTCCTTTGTCCTCCATCCCCTCATCCTCCTTACCAATCCCCACTCCCGTCCCCTCGTCTGATGCTCCCATCAGAGAATTGAGAACATCAAATGATCTAATGTTCCCATCACTAAAATATAAGGAGTATAATATAAAAAACGAAATAAAAACAGTTAAAAAATAAAAAAAATAAACTGTATTCACCAAATGAACGTTACGGTAAACAACACAGCTCAATTCTAACACAATGTAACACAAAATAATTGAATCAAAATGAAAATAAATCGAAATCTATGAAAATTAAATTTGTCAATGCAATAGGAAACGTTGAAATGGAATCGTAACATATTTAGGATAGCATAATTTGCTCTTACATGCAACAGATGGCGTTCTTTCTTAAAAAAGAACGTGTTTACCTGTCACAAGTGTGGTATCTATCTTCTTGAGATTATCTTGAGATGATTTTCGGGGCTTTTTTTAGTGTCCCCGCGGCCCGGTCCTCTACCAGGCCTCCACCCCCAGGAAGCAGCCCGTGACAGCTGAATAACTCCCAGGTACCTATTTACTGCTAGGTAACAGGGACATTCAGGGTGAAAGAAACTTTGCCCATTTGTTTCTGCCTCGTGCGGGAATCGAACCCGCGCCACAGAATTACGAATCCTGCGCGCTATCCACCAGGCTACGAGGCCCCCGTCTATACTTATACTTACGAAATGAACGGTATGGTAAACAACACAGCTCAATTCCAACACAATGTAACACAAAATAATTGAATCAAAATGAAAATAAATCGTAATCTATGAAATTTCAATTTATCAATGCAATCGGAAACATTAAAATGGAATCGTAACATATTTAGTATAGAGTGTTTGTGTTGCTACTACGTGCAACAGATGGCGCTGGTTTTTTTTAAAGTACGTTTTTATCTGTCACAGGTGTGGCATCTATGTAGTAGGTATATAAAAACATGTACGTATTCGAATGGAACGTGGTGTTAAAATTTGAAAGGAATTGTTGAAGACCTATCGGAGATTACAGAGAGTGTTGCTCTTACGTCCAACAGATGGTGATGTTTAAAAAAAACATGCTTTTTCCTGCCACAGGTGAGGCATGTATATAGTAGGTATACAAAAACATGCGCCTATTCGAATGCAAGGTTGTGTCAAAATTTCAAAACAATTGGTAAAGAAGTTTCGAAGATTTCACTCACATGAAAAACATAGATTTTTTTTTAAATCATTTTCATTTCCCGTCACAGACGTGACATCTATATAATATGTATATAAAAACCCGCTCGAATGCGAATGGAACGTTGTGTTAAAATTTCAAAGCAAACGGTAAAGAACTTTTGGAGATTAGCGATTATGAACAAACGAACATTTCCATTTTTATTTACATAGATTGGACATGTTTTAAAAAACAAAGATCATTTACACTATGCCTTCAGATCTGTGGCTGCTTGCTTCTTGAAATGTTAAAGCTGTACTACCAGATTGGTGGGGAATATCCCACGAGAGCTTAAACAGCTTATCTTCAAGCATCCCAGGTGTGTTCTAGTAGGCAGGTGGCTGGTACTGGCCATCACTGTGAAGAGAACTAACCAACCGCATACACCTGTATTTCCTTCACCCTTCTGGATTCTCGACTAGATATCAACATCTTGGAATCTCCGCCGTACTGTGAACATGATGGTGACAGAGGTGAACAATTCAGAGTGAACAGCACAACTGTTCGCACGCTCATTTCAGTCTTTTCCAATCACGTTCTTAGGTATTTTCGTGTCTTATTTTCTATTTAGTATATAATTTGTGCTTTTTACTGTGAATATTTTTTATCGACGTACCTATTTTTAAGTCTTTTTAATGGATGATGATTAATATATATATATATATATATATATATATATATATATATATATATATATATATATATATATATATATATATATATATATATATATATATATAACTTTAGAACACTTTCCCACCAGGAGACTCGAACCCTAGCCAGCACAGAAGCCTTCCAGCAACTGGCATAACTGGTACGCCTTAACCCTCTCCACCACCCGCTCAGACCCTTAAAAGAGATGGTAATTTCGGAGTATTTAAATACACCAAAGATCATCACCTCCCAAGAGCACTAGAGCAAGTGAGGGGTCATTTAGACGTTAATTTCATCAAGTCCCTGTTAATATGGGAAGACACAGTGTCTATGCTTAAGGCCAGTCTATGTTATGCCAGTTGCTGGAAGGCTTCTGTGCTGGCTAGGGTTCGAGTCTCCTGGTGGGAAAGTGTTCTAAAGTTGTATACTTAACTCTCGTGTTTAGGAGAGTTGTGCCTATATATATATATATATATATATATATATATATATATATATATATATATATATATATATATATATATATATATATATATATATATATGACAGTGTCAGACCACGGATTACTCCTTCTGAAGATGAATTAATATACGAAAGTACTTAAGGAAGCACTTAATTACAATTATTACTTAACCTATACCATTGATAGGTTAAGTAATAATTGTAAATAAGAAGCAATAAGATGCTTATCTTAACATACTAAGAAGGTTAGGTAAGGTCGGTGTTTTCTATGAAGCTTTTCAAGGTAAACTGAAATATTCACAATCAATTAGTATGTCACATATGCACTTATTAAATAAGCCAATATTGACTGAAGCAAGTGCGAGAACGGGTTGGAAGAGCAGGGGCCAGATTCAGGAAGCAGTTACGCAAGCACTTACGAACCTGTACATATTTTCTCAACATTTGGCAGCTGTGTTTGCAATTATTAAATAGTTAATGAGCTCCGAAGCACCAGGAGACTGTTTATAAGAATAACAACAGTTGATTGGGAAGTTTTCATGTTTGTAAACTGTTTAATAAATGTAACCAAAGCCGTCAAAGACTGGAAAAAGATGTACACGTTCGTAAGTACTCGCGTAACTGCTTCGTGAATCTGGTCCTAGACTTTGAATCACAAAATATTATTCCTCCTATGTTTTTTTTATATGTACTGGGAGCTAGTTGTAGTGCCGCTAGTTCTGTTTGTGTGGAGGTCAGCTCGTTGTTTAACCTGACACCGATAGTCTGTGCAAATATTATTTATATAGATACAACAATATTTTTAGAAAGTAATCTCTACGGGCGTTTCGTTGCAATTTTCACATACTCCAAATTCGGGAAGGGGTTCGAATGCCGATTTTGTTTTTCGTCTCACGGAAGACACAGGGGACCGACACCGACAACCCTTATAAGAATAGCCCCGAGAGTCTGTTTTCCAACCACGGACACAAACAGAAAAACATGCTCTTTTGTATGGAAATTGATTAGAGAGGCATCCGGCAGTCCCCTTTCCCTCTCCCTCTCTTCCCTCTTGCCGCCCCTCTACTCCCCTTTCCCCCGTCCTTCTCTTCCTTCTATTTTATCCCTTCATCTATTCCCCCTCCTGGTTCGCACAACCACTTGGGCTGGACGGTAGAGCGACGGTCTACCGTTTATACTATCTACCTATACCAAATCTTCTCTATATTTGTAGTGTTCTTCTTCACTTTGGAAACAATTTGAGAAATTAAAACTATTAAATTTATCTTTAGTAGAGTTTAGTTGACCTGACTTGTGTAGCTAGAATGACCGGTTTCGCTGAAGCTCTCGCCAGGATGTTTGGGGACAGCGAGAATGTGAATACATTGTGTTAGCATTACATATATATATACATATACCGTATATAATAAGGGGACGTGTTCAGACCCTCTCGTGGCAACTGAACAATCTTGTTCTACATTGTCGTTGAACAGCCGAGGTAGTTGACCTGGTGTGAAGCAGGCAGTTCCTGCCCAGTGAACACGCTCAGTCTGGGATGCTCCCGGACGCAGGTTCGAATCCTCGTCACGGCCCTTGTGGATTTGTACGCTCAGACAAACTTAGTATCACAATTTTCCAATACTCACGGCTGGGTTATTGTCATCGATGACACAATCCATAGCTACAATCTACATGTTTATCCAAGGTGACCTGTTGCCAGCGTGAGAAGGACCACAGCGGGTCCCAGACACAGTCATCACACCGACCATTGTCCACACAACCGTAAACACTCAAGACGGGGCAGAGCACAACAACTTTTCTTGACTATAATCTCATTACCATCGTCTAGTTTTGCTCATTGTAGAAGTTACTGGTCTCACTAATCTCTTGGGGAGTGAAGGAACTGAATTTGTGTTTTCTTCAGGTAATACGGCGTAAGACACAGCAACAATGGCGGTTCAAGACGCCAACGTATTGAACATTGTTATTCTGTCGTACGACCAAGCGCTTCTGACATGCGTCAGATCTATTCTGGCTTAGAGCTGATGATTGTGTGCCGATTAAATCTTATTGAAGAAGCGGAACCACGTGTTATCTAGGACCAACTTGCTGTACTCAAAGTAATAGAAACCAGTTTCACGATGGTAATGTTGATGTAGTAACGGCTACAACGGATCGTTGAAACTGTTGTGTCCTTGTGCGTCAGTACCTGGAGACATTTCCCTGATTATTTTCATATTGACGTGACATCGTGAGGTGTTTAACATACATTCAGCAACTGCGGTAGAGTTCATACAGTGTATATATGCAATTTATACAGACATAGTTGAGCTAATATAAACAGCGAGTTGACCAGACCACTCACTAGAAGGTGAAGGGACGACGACGTTTCGGTCCGTCCTGGACCATTCTCAAGTCGATTGTGACAATCGACTTGAGAATGGTCCAGGACGGACCGAAACGTCGTCGTCCCTTCACCTTCTAGTGTGTGGTCTGGTCAACATACTTCAGCCCCGTTATTGTGACTCATCGCCTGCATAAACAGGGAGGGCGGGACGGAACTATCAGGGGAAAGCGCCAAGCAATTACGACGGATATAGCACTTGGAAGGGATCAGGACTGTCAGGATCATTGTGGACGGTCGAGGATTGAACGCGGACCTGCATTAAGCGAGACCGTCGTCGCTCTACCGTCCATCCCATGTGCTCTCCAATCTTCATATTTGTATTGTTCATGTAATTGTTACGACCCTCTCGGGACGCAACGGGGTCCTTACTCTGATGTTGTTAGAGGAAGATATAATGTATCCGTTCCCAAGCCAGTAGTGGCTATCAAGGGATGAGATCCGTGACGTAAGTAACTTAAAGGGAGTAGGGAAAGAAAGTTAAGAACTTTATATTATAATTAACACCATCACCGTTTAAATATATAAAATAAATGAGTGCACAAGGGGGAGGGGTATTAACACTATACAAGGGGATTAATCCATAATCGTTGTCTTCTGCTGAAGACGCTGGTGCCACAACTCTCGGTGCCGAGTCCTTGGTGCTTTCTTCGTGGCCACACAATGAATTATCCAAAGAAGTTGAGCCTACCCTGGCCACAGGTCAGCCAAAACACAGGTCCACTGGGGGCACCGTCGTGGAGGCCATCAACCACACGTCCAGCTGGTCTGCTGGCAGGTACTGAGCCACCAAGGCTGGTACGGCCACTCCACGAACGATATAAGGAATACGCCCTAGACAGGAGTCTCGTGTGATATCACAAATCACCCTCCTGTCCTCAATACCCCAGTGGATGATCGTCTCCAACAGTCGGTCCCGGGTAAATCCTCTTACTGCCACTCCACTGGCAGGCTAACACACCACAGTGTTCTTCCGGGGGGACGACTTCACAACAGCTGCAGCAAACTTCACAGTATGGAGACTGGCTGCCTCGGGTAGACTGACTCCACTTCCATCACAGTGGTCCCAGGTCGGCTCTGTAAGCAGACACGTCATCAATAACCGGGACACTAATACACCTCACTTACGGGCTCGGGCACATACACCTGACGTATCCAGTCCATAGATGGCGCTGTCGTCGGAGCACCACCTCACCAGAGGTCAGGAGCGGCGGTGTTGAGCGCTGAACCAGACTGGAAACTGGTCCTCGAGGCCAGTACACGCTGTCCTCACCAGGTGTCGTCGTCCGTTTGGCGGGGGTTTCGGGAGCTGACCCACAGATGGCGTGGTTGTCACTGCTCCAGGCTCGGACGCTGGATCCGGGTTCGTAACAGTAATATCATCTTGGGAACCTTGTATACGACCCCATCCTGTATTGCTGTGGTACAACCAAGAGACAGAAGTGTTCAAAGTCCATCAATATGTAAGGTGTCGGAACCGTTCAGCCGTGAACAGTTTGAATTCGGTAATGAATTGTAAATCGTTCACAATTTACAACCGAATGTAATTTAGATCTGTGTGTTCATCTGTAGAACACCGTTCTTAACACTTAATTAACCTTACGACATTCTCCATCTTCTGTTATACAGTAGTTAGTGTACATCGTTATTGTGACTCATCGCCATGTAGACGATGAGTCACAATAACGTGGCTGATGATATGATGAAAAAAAACACACAATGACTTGATAATGGTACTGGAGGGACCCAAACGTGGTCGTTACTTCATCTTGTGATGTGAGGTCTGGTCACCACAACTGTAGCCTCTACATAACTGGTGCTCAATGTTGGTAAAACCAGTACAAAACACTCTTTAAAATTTGAATTTTGAAAAGTTTTTTCTACCGGTTTCGAATTATTTCCTCGTTAACAACGCCAAATCTCCTTAAACAGCATTTTTCTCCTGTAAGCCGACTTTTACCCAAAGTTTAATTAAAAACAAACTTCTCTATCTCTCCCTATATATCCCTCAGTCTCTGACCTTTATTCCTCTCACTGATTTCAAGGGCCAGAGTCAGCCACCTTGCTGAGGCAACCCGGCCTCCTAACAGAACGTCGCATTTTTGACGTATACTCCACCAAAGGTCACAAATCATTGTAGTGGCAAATTGAAGCGGCTCGCGAAATTGTCATACTATCCCGTTTTCTGTTTTGCATCCTCGCGTAAGCGTTAGTATAAGGGCACTTTAGCACGACAGTTTCTTGACGTTGGGGAACGTTAGGGGCGGGCTGGGGGGGGGGGGGTAGACGAGGGGCGGCGGGCTGAGGGCGGCTATGGTCCGGCGGGCTGAGGGCGGCTATGGTCCGGCGGGTTGAGGGGCAGCTATGGTCCGGCGGGCTGAGGGGCGGCTATGGTCCGGCGGGCTGAGGGGCAGCTATGGTCCGGCGGGCTGAGGGGCGGCTATGGTCCGGCGGGCTGAGGGGCGGCTATGGTCCGGCGGGCTGAGGGGCGGCTATGGTCCGGCGGCTGTGTCAGCGAGGTCTCTCCGGTGGGATATGAAGGTTAAAGTCTTCTCCCATAGACGGCTGCAGGCTGGACAAAGAGCTTCCGTTGTTTTACCTCCTCGTAAGGGTCGTTGGCTCCATTCACCACGGGGGGGGGGGGGAGGTCACTGATGGCTCGGTGCCTTTAATGGTCGACTTTTGAGAAGGGGAAATTTTTATATAAGCGTATAGGAGTTCCTTCGAAATATAGTGTGTGTCCGTCTCTCTCTTGGCGGGTCCTCAAATGGACGTCTCTAAAGGGAAACAACACAAAAAACAGTTTCTAACCTCAAGACAACTTAAGGAATATATTTTGTGTACTTTTGGATCTCAGATTTCTGCATACCCGCCAAACACATTACGAAACTACCACATTGCTACAACATTCGAGCAAGTCTAACACCTAACAAGTTGTAACAACCAATATAATACGTTGTAACAACGTCCTAATTGTCATAAAAACGTTGTAACAAGATGAAACAACTTTATTACAAGTTGTAACAAGCTGAAAATAGGGACAGTAACGTTGTGTTTTTACAGAGTAAATATTATCTTTTCCGCTGAGAAGTAACTGCCAATCGTGATAATTTATCTGAGGTGCTAAACAAGCGCAGAATAAAGAATGTAACAATTATAAACTTATTTAAATATTTCCGGTCAGAACTCGGCTAAAAGTGCCAAGCAAATATTCCTGTTATACATTATACATATAATGCTGTAGCATGGAGAGTCCATACAGCTGTAGCATGGAGAGTACATACAGCTGTAGCATGGAGAGTACATACAGCTGTAGCATGGAGAGTACATAAAGCTGTAGCATGGGGAGTACATAAAGCTGTTGCATGGAGAGTACATAAAGCTGTAGCATGGAGAGTACATAAAGCTGTAGCATGGGGAGTACATAAAGCTGTAGCATGGAGAGTACATAAAGCTGTAGCATGGGGAGTACATAAAGCTGTAGCATGGAGAGTACATACAGCTGTAGCATGGAGAGTACATAAAGCTGTAGCATGGGGAGTACATAAAGCTG
The DNA here is from genome assembly GCF_020424385.1 of Procambarus clarkii. Lineage (NCBI taxonomy): Eukaryota > Metazoa > Arthropoda > Malacostraca > Decapoda > Cambaridae > Procambarus > Procambarus clarkii. Next base: position 1,785,308 of record NC_059634.1, on the reverse strand, counting down.
TAGCATGGGGAGTACATAAAGCTGTAGCATGGGGAGTACATAAAGCTGTAGCATGGGGAGTACATAAAGCTGTAGCATGGGGAGTACATAAAGCTGTAGCATGGGGAGTACATAAAGCTGTAGCATGGGGAGTACATAAAGCTGTAGCATGGAGAGTACATAAAGCTGTAGCATGGGGAGTACATAAAGCTGTAGCATGGAGAGTACATAAAGCTGTAGCATGGGGAGTACATAAAGCTGTAGCATGGGGTGTACATAAAGCTGTAGCATGGGGAGTACATAAAGCTGTAGCATGGGGAGTACATAAAGCTGTAGCATGGGGAGTACATAAAGTTGTAGCATGGAGAGTACATAAAGCTGTAGCATGGGGAGTACATAAAGCTGTAGCATGGGGAGTACATAAAGCTGTAGCATGGAGAGCACATAAAGCTGTAGCATGGGGAATACATAAAGCTGTAGCATGGAGAGTACATAAAGCTGTAGCATGGGGAGTACATAACGCTGTAGCATGGGGAGTACATAAAGCTGTAGCATGGGGAGTACATAAAGCTGTAGCATGGGGAGTACATAAAGCTGTAGCATGGGGAGTACATAAAGCTGTAGCATGGAGAGTACATAAAGCTGTAGCATGGGGAGTACATAAAGCTGTAGCATGGGGAGTACATAAAGCTGTAGCATGGAGAGTACATAAAGCTGTAGCATGGGGAGTACATAAAGCTGTAGCATGGAGAGTACATAAAGCTGTAGCATGGGGAGTACATAAAGCTGTAGCATGGAGAGTACATAAAGCTGTAGCATGGGGAGTACATAAAGCTGTAGCATGGGGAGTACATAAAGCTGTAGCATGGAGAGTACATAAAGCTGTAGCATGGGGAGTACATAAAGCTGTAGCATGGGGAGTACATAAAGCTGTAGCATGGAGAGTCCATAAAGCTGTAGCATGGAGAGTCCATAAAGCTGTAGCATGGAGAGTCCATAAAGCTGTAGCATGGAGAGTCCATAAAGCTGTAGCATGGGGAGTACATAAAGCTGTAGCATGGGGAGTACATAAAGCTGTAGCATGGAGAGTACATAAAGCTGTAGCATGAGGAGTACATAAAGCTGTAGCATGGGGAGTACATAAAGCTGTAGCATGGGGAGTACATAAAGCTGTAGCATGGAGAGTCCATAAAGCTGTAGCATGGAGAGTCCATAAAGCTGTAGCATGGAGAGTCCATAAAGCTGTTGCATGGAGAGTCCATAAAGCTGTAGCATGGAGAGTTCATAAAGCTGTAGCATGGAGAGTCCATAAAGCTGTAGCATGGAGAGTCCATAAAGCTGTAGCATGGAGAGTCCATAAAGCTGTTGCATGGAGAGTCCATAAAGCTGTTGCATGGAGAGTACATAAAGCTGTAGCATGGAGAGTCCATAAAGCAGTAGCATGGAGAGTCCATAAAGCTGTTGTATGGAGAGTACATAAAGCTGTAGCATGGAGAGTCCATAAAGCAGTAGCATGGAGAGTCCATAAAGGTGCTTCATCTAGAAGGGTTATATCTCAGAAGAAGAGTATGCTGAAGGAGCTGAAACTAAGACTGAACATCATAACAGCAGAACCCAAGCTGGCGCCTTAAGAAAGCCCTCAGTCTACCTGCAGGAGGACTCGCTGGACACATACAGAGCAGTAGGGATCCAGCAGCAGTCATTACGTCCAGGGGCGCCTCGTCCTCCAAGGAGACGCCCCTGTTTATGGACCTCTGGAGCGAGACATCCATCTTCTAACTTCCGACATGTCAGACACACGCGGTGTCTTGAGCCAGCGAACAACACAAGGTAAGTTAAGGTAATTTGTCAGGAGGAAGGTCTCAGAGAGACGAACATTCTCTTGAAAGCTTGATATCTGGACAAGGAGCTGGGATGAATGAGCAAATAAAAGGTGCCCAACCACTTGCACCGTTGAGGCTCGAACAGCAACCCGGCATAAAGCGAGGCTGTGCCTCTACCCATCAGTACATGTGGTGGAGGGGGGGAAAACAATGACAGCTTGGAGAGTGCGATGAGGAACCCAAGAACAGCAGACCAAGTTGGAGAACAAGGCCTCCCCGCCCCCCATTCCCTTCCAAATACCCCCCCCCTCCCCTCCCTTCCCTTCCCTTCCCCACAAAAACCCTCCCACCATCACCCAAATCCCCCCCCCCCCTCCCCCACCCGCGTCATAACACTAACTCCAGGCCTCGGGGAAGGGGGGGGGGGGGGGAAGGGGAAGAGTGTGGGAAGGAAGAGTGTGGGAAGGAAGAGTGTGGGAAGGAGAAAATGTGACAGCAGAAAAAGGTGAGATAGAAAATGCTATTTTCATTTAAACTTGAGATAAAAGTCGACGCAGAAAAACCTGAGACGAAAAGTGAGGTTGTCAGAGGGATCAGTTTAGAGCTCTATGGACACCAGTCACTGGAGAGGCAGTCACTGGGTGTAGAGGCGCCAGTCACTGGGTGTAGAGGCACCAGTCACTGGGTGTAGAGGCACCAGTCACTGGGTGTAGAGGCACCAGTCACTGGGTGTAGAGGCACCAGTCACTGGGTGTAGAGGCACCAGTCACTGGGTGTAGAGGCACCAGTCACTGTAGAGGCAGTCACTAAGTGTAGAGGCACCAGTCACTGGGTGTAGAGGCACCAGTCACTGGGTGTAGAGGCACCAGTTACTGGGTGTAGAAGCGCCAGTCACTTGAGAGGCAGTCACTGGGTGTAGAGACACCAGTCACTGGGTGTAGAGGCACCAGTCACTGGAGAGGCAGTCACTGGGTGTAGAGACATTCATGGAAGACTGTATATATATCGTAGAGAGTGAACCATCATATCATCACCACAAAACACGAACAAGAACCATCATATTACCACCACAAACCACGAACAAGAACCATCATATTATCACCACAAACCACGAACAAGAACCATCATATTACCACCACAAACCACGAACAAGAACCATCATATTATCACCACAAACCACGAACAAGAACCATCATATTATCACCACAAAACACGAACAAGAACCATCATATTATCACCACAAAACACGAACAAGAACCATCATATTATCACCACAAAACACGTACAAGAACCACCACAAAACACGGACAAGAACCAACATATCATCACCACAAAACACGTACAAGAATCAACATATTACCACCACAAAACACGGACAAGAACCAACATATTACCACCACAAAACACGGACAAGAACCAACATATCATCGCCACAAAACACGGACAAGAACCAACATATCATAATCTCAAAACACGTACAAGAATCAACATATTACCACCACAAAACACGGACAAGAACCAACATATTACCACCACAAAACACGGACAAGAACCAACATATCATCACCACAAAACACGGACAAGAACCAACATATTACCACCACAAAACACGAACAAGAACCATCATATTACCACCACAAAACACTTACAAAACACGTACAAAACACGAACAAGAACCAACATATTACCACCACAAAACACGTACAAAACAGGTCCTACGCGGAGACGACGATACACAGGTGTTTATTCATTATTAATAGAAGGTGTGAATATCGTGGAGCCGTGTTGCAGAAGTTGCAGTGGGACTGTGCAGGCAAGATACGACCTCGTTAACCACGCTAACACGGCTCGTTGCAGACACGCCGTTGCATGCAACAGGGCGCGAGACCCTAATAAAGGGGCTATCGCAGGTGTTATGTTATCTTACATAATACTCCCCACGATAACTAATTTGGAATTATTTCAAAAACTAATTTTATTACACTTCTCGTAAATATTTTGGGTTGTTATTGCTGGGAATTAATACCACTATTTTACCTTGTGTGATATATTATGCAATAACTAATTTGGAACGATTGATAAACAGGTATTTGGGATTGTTGCAATAATTGCAATTCGCTGATTGGGCGTGTCTGTGCGGCTATATTTCGACGGTTCAAGGAAAATGGGTTCTAAATTGTGTTTACAAATAATACAAATCTATGACTGACACTTTTATTATGGGTACTTTGTGTATGTTCCCGATGTGTGGCAGCGTATGTATACACAAGTATACACGGAACAATATACACACTAACGTCATACACAACAACGACATGAAACAACGAAATACAAATCAATGTTATACAGAGTATCAACATACACAGTAACAGAGAAAGGTGGAAATGAGAGGTCAGTTTTCTTGTTTTAATTTAATAGCATTTAAAGTTGATATGTGTTGTTCTTGAGAGGGTTAAGCTCTGGCTCTTTGGTCCCGCCTCTCAACCGTCAATCAACAGGTGTACAGGTTACTGAGCCTATTGGGCTCTATCATATCTACACTTGAAACTGTGTATGGAGTCAGCCTCCACCACATTGCTTCCTAATGCATTCCATTTGTCAACCACTCTGACACTAAAAAAGTTCTTTCTAATATCTCTATGGCTCATTTGGGCACTCAGTTTCCACATGTGTCCCCTAGTGCGTGTTCCCCTTGTGTTAAATTGCCTGTCTTTATCTACCCTATCAATTCCCTTCAGAATCTTGAATGTGGTGATCATGTCCCCCCTAACTCTTCTGTCTTCCAGCGAAGTGAGGTTTAATTCCCGTAGTCTCTCCTCGTAGCTCATACCTCTCAGCTCGGGTACTAGTCTAGTGGCAAACCTTTGAACCTTTTCCAGTTTAGTCTTATCCTTGACTAGATATGGACTCCATGCTGGATCTGCTGGGTGTACTGTGTGTGTGTGTGTGTGTGTGTGTGTGTGTGTGTGTGTGTGTGTGTGTGTGTGTGTGTGTGTGTGTTTTCGTGCTTCAGGGCAGCCAACCCCTGGGGGGATGGACTGCTGTATATTATTATTATTTGCATAAAAATCTGTGATATTCTAGTTTCTAAAATGCTGTGTTCAGGTATATTTAAATTATTCTTTTAGTATCCCGAGAGGGTATATTGCAGGTATTAAGTTGTTATTGTTCAGTTGACCTGGGTGAGGGGAGGGGTATAGCCGCCTGCCGCACTGGGCAACCCGTCCTCACACTAGGCTGGTTAAAGCAGCGGCCGTCCTCACACTAGGGTGGTTAAAGCAGCGCCCGTCCTCACACTAGGGTGGTTAAAGTAGCGGCCGTAACTCAAACTAGGGTGGTTAAAGCAGCGGCCGTCCTCACACTAGGTTGGTTAAAGCAGCGGCCGTCCTCACACTAGGTTGGTTAAAGCAGCGGCCGTCCTCACACTAGGCTGGTTAAAGCAGCGGCCGTCCTCAAACTAGGCTGGTTAAAGCAGCGGCCGTCGTCCCCAGACGCATTCATCAATGTTAACATACTGTGTATTAAGCATTGGTTTGTTCTTATTTATAAATTACTATTATTATACATAAAAATTCTTTGTATAGTTAGGCGTAGGTTAGATTAGGTTAGGGGTTTAGGTTCTGTTGGTGATTATTGGTTTTTGAAGTACGAGTGTGAAGCATTTATAGAATTGTGGTTCGAACAGCAACCCGTCCTCGACTCAAGTCCATTCCATCCAGCGGTCGACCCCACAGACGCACTCATAAATTTTTACATGCTGTTCAGTTAAAACGGGAATTTCCTCAAATATAAATTAATATTATAATATATTACCATATTGTGCATATATAGTGTCACGTGAATCCCCATCATAGCGGTGGAACTGCCTTTTTCCTTCACACCTTCAATGCCTCTGTACTGGAAGTCTACATCTACACCAGCCCAGATGAGTCATCTGTCCTGCCACCTCTCCGTACCCCCCCACCCCCCAGGGCCTGGCACGGCGTGGTACGACTCAGAGGCAAGCTGGGTGCCTCTGCTAACCGGTAGTTTGCCCCCACAAACAAGCAGTTAGCCGCCTTCAACTGACAGTGGTGCAGCTGAACACAAAGGCACCGCCAGCCACAACGAGCAGTTTGCTAGTTGACCAGAGGTCCACCTTGTGGTGACACTGGAAGAGTCATCACCGCTGGACTATATAAAGGGCGCCGCCTCCCTGGAGGGTCAGTCTCTCTCTTAGTGCTCGAGGATCACCTTCGTGTCTCTCACCCGTCGTCCGCCTCCAGCCAACGTCGTGTGACTGATGCCATGAAGGTAAGGTAGCTGTCTTCACTACACCAGTATATCTTTATGCTTTAATTCATTACTTTTACTGTAGTTTATTTTTACATTTAAGATCATACTAACGTGTTCACTTTTGCATTACATGAGAGCCAAGTATTTTCAGGGGCATTTATGTTCGTTAATATTTCAGTAAATTGTTTAATTATTTATTTGATGATTTTAATTTGTTTCCACCTGCGACTTACACACTGCAGGGCCAATAGCAGCATTTTTGTTTATTATGTGCGGGAGAGCCATACCATCTTGGTTCAGTATAGCGGCGATACCACAACTCGTCACAATAGGCAGAGGTTACGTTAGGTGTTTAGGTTCTCTCGGCGGTTATTTGTATTTATAGTATGCGGGTGAAGCATTTACAGCGTTGTGGTTCGAACAAAATTCGTCAGTGAAGCACTTGTTCCTGAAGTGTTCGAACGAGATCAGTTGTGAGTCGCGTGTAAACCGTTTTCATTCATAAACAGCTGGGGGGTGGGGGGGGGGGGGTTGCGGGTAGATGGAATCACTTTTGGGTCTTTGTTTGGAGGACGGGCTGATCAGTTCTTTTGTTCGAGCCTCCAAACGGGCTGGCCAACCCGTCCTCCAAGTAACACTGGTTACTTGATTGTCGTTGAGTCTCTTGAGACTAAGATTAGTCCTCAGTGACTTTGCTTTCGAATAACGTCACTATTTATCCCCCTTTGTCCTCAACTTAGATGCACTTGTTGTCTACTGCACACCATGTTGTTACATGTGGTCGCCTGGTTAACATGGTAACATCTGGTTACAGTGACTATAATGACCCTGGAGATTAACTTTATTATATGATTATTAACTTTGTTGTGGTGTATATCTTGTGAATACTTGTTGTTATGTAGACTACGTTCACCTCTGTAAACTGGTGGCTTGTATTCCAGACCGTTGGAGTTGTGATTATGTTGTGAAGTTGTGAAGTTGTGATTTGCTCATTCGGTGCCAATCATTGAGTGGGGAGGGAAAGCTTATACCACGACCTTTACTGGTGGGTCACAACATGGTCCATGGTACTCATGTTTGTTCCACCGTACTCATGTTTGTTCCACCGTACTCATGTTTGTTCCACCGTACTCGTGTTTGTTCCACCGTACTCGTGTTTGTTCCACAGTACTCATGTTTGTTCCACCGTACTCGTGTTTGTTCCACCGTACTCGTGTTTGTTCCACATTACTCATGTTTGTTCCACCGTACTCGTGTTTGTTCCACAGTACTCGTGTTTGTTCCACCGTACTCATGTTTGTTCCACAGTACTCGTGTTTGTTCCACCGTACTCATGTTTGTTCCACCGTACTCGTGTCTGTTCCACCGTACTCGTGTTTGTTCCACCGTACTCGTGTTTGTTCCACAGTACTCATGTTTGTTCCACCGTACTCATGTTTGTTCCACCGTACTCGTGTTTGTTCCACCGTACTCGTGTTTGTTCCACAGTACTCATGTTTGTTCCACCGTACTCGTGTTTGTTCCACAGTACTCATGTTTGTTTCACCATACTCGTGTTTGTTCCACAGTACTCATGTTTGTTCCACCGTACTCGTGTTTGTTCCACAGTACTCATGTTTGTTCCACCGTACTCGTGTTTGTTCCACCGTACTCGTGTTTGTTCCACCGTACTCATGTTTGTTCCACCGTACTCATGTTTGTTCCACAGTACTCGTGTTTGTTCCACAGTACTCATGTTTGTTCCACCGTACTCGTGTTTGTTCCACCGTACTCGTGTTTGTTCCACCGTACTCATGTTTGTTCCACAGTACTCATGTTTGTTCCACAGTACTCGTGTTTGTTCCACAGTACTCATGTTTGTTCCACCGTACTCGTGTTTGTTCCACCGTACTCGTGTTTGTTCCACCGTACTCGTGTTTGTTCCACAGTACTCATGTTTGTTCCACCGTACTCGTGTTTGTTCCACCGTACTCGTGTTTGTTCCACCGTACTCATGTTTGTTCCACCGTACTCATGTTTGTTCCACCGTACTCATGTTTGTTCCACAGTACTCGTGTTTGTTCCACAGTACTCATGTTTGTTCCACCGTACTCGTGTTTGTTCCACCGTACACGTGTTTGTTCCACCGTACTCGTGTTTGTTCCACCGTACTCGTGTTTGTTCCACCGTACTCATGTTTGTTCCACCGTATTCGTGTTTGTTCCACCGTACTCATGTTTGTTCCACAGTACTCGTGTTTGTTCCACAGTACTCATGTTTGTTCCACCGTACTCGTGTTTGTTCCACCGAACTCATGATTGTTCCACCGTACTCGTGTTTGTTCCACCGTACTCGTGTTTGTTCCACCGTACTCGTGTTTGTTCCACCGTACTCATGTTTGTTCCACCGTACTCATGTTTGTTCCACAGTACTCGCGTTTGTTCCACCGTACTCATGTTTGTTCCACCGTACTCATGTTTGTTCCACCGTACTCATGTTTGTTCCACCGTACTCGTGTTTGTTCCACCGTACTCGTGTTTGTTCCACCGTACTCGTGTTTGTTCCACCGTACTCATGTTTGTTCCACCGTACTCGTGTTTGTTCCACCGTACTCGTGTTTGTTCCACCGTACTCGTGTTTGTTCCACCGTACTCGTGTTTGTTCCACCGTACTCGTGTTTGTTCCACCGTACTCGTGTTTGTTCCACCGTACTCATGTTTGTTCCACCGTACTCGTGTTTGTTCCACCGTACTCGTGTTTGTTCCACCGTACTCGTATGTTTGTTCCACCGTACTCGTGTTTGTTCCACCGTACTCGTGTTTGTTCCACCGTACTCATGTTTGTTCCACCGTACTCGTGTTTGTTCCACCGTACTCGTGTTTGTTCCACCGTACTCGTGTTTGTTCCACCGTACTCGTGTTTGTTCCACCGTACTCGTGTTTGTTCCACCGTACTCGTGTTTGTTCCACCGTTCCACCGTACTCGTGTTTGTTCCACCGTACTCGTGTTTGTTCCACCGTACTCATGTTTGTTCCACCGTACTCGTGTTTGTTCGTACTCACAGTACTCGTGTTTGTTCCACCGTACTCGTGTTTGTTCCACCGTACTCATGTTTGTTCCACAGTACTCGTGTTTGTTCCACCGTACTCGTGTTTGTTCCACCGTACTCGTGTTTGTTCCACCGTACTCATGTTTGTTCCACCGTACTCGTGTTTGTTCCATCGTACTCGTGTTTGTTCCACCGTACTCGTGTTTGTTCCACCGTACTCGTGTTTGTTCCACCGTACTCATGTTTGTTCCACCGTACTCGTGTTTGTTCCACCGTACTCATGTTTGTTCCACCGTACTCATGTTTGTTCCACCGTACTCGTGTTTGTTCCACCGTACTCATGTTTGTTCCACAGTACTCGTGTTTGTTCCACCGTACTCGTGTTTGTTCCACCGTACTCGTGTTTGTTCCACCGTACTCATGTTTGTTCCACCGTACTCGTGTTTGTTCCATCGTACTCGTGTTTGTTCCACCGTACTCGTGTTTTTTCCACCGTACTCGTGTTTGTTCCACCGTACTCATGTTTGTTCCACAGTACTCGTGTTTGTTGCACCGTACACGTGTTTGTTCCACCGTACTCGTGTTTGTTCCACCATACTCGTGTTTGTTCCACCGTACTCGTGTTTGTTCCACCGTACTCGTGTTTGTTCCACCGTACTCATGTTTGTTCCACCGTACTCGTGTTTGTTCCACCGTACTCATGTTTGTTCCACCGTACTCATGTTTGTTCCACCGTACTCGTGTTCTTATGTACACAGCTTTCTCAGAAAATTATCAGCAGAATTTTCTGGGAAAGTTCCAATCACTTGGGGTGGACGGTAGAGCGACGGTCTCGCTTCATGCAGGTCGGTGTTCAATCCCCGACCGTCCACAAGTGGTTGGGCACCATTCCTTTCTTCCCCGTCCCATCCCAAATCCTTATCCTGACCCCTTCCCAGTGCTATAAAGTAGTAATGGCTTGGCACTTTCCCCTGATAGTTTTCTTCCCTTCCTTCCCCATCTTAAAGCTAATGTGAAGAGGACTTCCGTTCTGGTTCGAAATATATGCCATATTTTAACAGTAACTCCAGCTCTACCAGAGTCTCCTTGGCTATGGTCCGGATCACTGTTCTCACATTTGAGGAAGTTATCCCTAAAGTACAAAATGTTCTCACATTTGAGGAAGTTATCCCTTAAGTATAAAAATGTTCTCACGTTTGAGGAAGTTATCCCTAAAAAACAAAAATGTTCTCACATTTGAGGAAGTTATCCCTAAAGTACAAAATGTTCTCACATTTGAGGAAGTTATCCCTTAAGTATAAAAATGTTCTCACGTTTGAGGAAGTTATCCCTAAAAAACAAAAATGTTCTCACATTTGAGGTAGTTACCCCTAAAATCAAAATTATTTAAAGTCAGTGGACTGCAAGTCCTCAGTAAGTTAGCTTGACGTCGCGTCTAAGCTTGTTGTCGGTCTCTCGCTGCAATGTTGCTGTTTTTTCTGTCGTCTGCTGTATCTTTGATGGCTCTTGGTCTGAGGATGTTGCAAGTTTTAGCGCATACTTTTAGGTACGGTTACTTGCACCGTAGCTGTCCACAGTTACTGTTTATGTCGATCGTACCGTAGTTTCTGACAGTTTCAGCGCTTCTATCACACAACCACTTCTCACAGTTACTGTGTCTATCGCATCGTAGCATCTGACAGTTACTGTTTGATTGTCACACAGTAATATCTCATAATTAATAAATGTCTATCGTACATTAGATTCTCACAGTTACTGTGTGTGTGTTGAGAGGTAGCTTCCTGCACATAATCTGTGCCTATTGAAAGTTACTGTGTCGCACACCGTAGCTTCCCACAGTTACTGTATGTCTGTATCACTGTAGTTTTTCACAGTTACTATATGTCAATCACAATGTAGCTTCTCAGTTACTTTATGTATTGCACAGTAGCTTGTCACAGTTTCTGTGTATCTGTCTCACCATAGCTGCTCACAGATATTGTGTCTCGATCGCACAGTAGCCTATTATAATTACTGTGAGTCTATCGTGAATTCAAGCAATAAACACAATGTGTGTTTTTTTGTATTCCATACTTTGCATTTGCAAAGTATGGAATCATACTTTGATTCCTTTCTTTGTATTCCATACATACTTTGTAATCCATACTTTGTATTCCTTGCAAGTCCTTGCAAGTCCTTGCAAGGACTTGCAAGGACTTGATATATTACGGAACTGACTCAAACACAATGTTTTTTTTTTCCAGAGTCCCTCATCATCAACCACTTGGGCTGGACGGTAGAGCGACGGTCTCGCTTCATGCAGGTCGGCGTTCAATCCCCGACCGTCCATACAAGTGGTTGGGCACCATTCCTCTCCTTCTGTCCCATCCCTAATCCTTATCCTGACCCCTTCCCAGTGCTATATAGTCGTAATGGCTTGGCGCTTTCCCCCCTGATCTTCAGCAATTGAAGAGTCGTGTGTAACATTCTCCAGCTGAGATGTGTCTTCCTCTACTAAGGTAATACACTGTTAAGTGGACGTTTGTGCATAGGTATAAACATATTTTCTGGGAAACATTGAACGCTGAGTGTGTAAGTTTGGTTGGTATGATGCTCACCTAGTTGTACTCACCTAGTTATGTTAGTTATGGCTAGTTATGGTACCATATGTACTCACCTATGGTATTCTCGTGTAGATGAACAATCCTCAAGAGATGAATTAAGATTTGCTCTATCCACCCATTCCTTCCTCCCATTTCTTCCTACAATTTCTTCCTCCTTTCCTCTTCCTCTCTCAACCCACTTCCCCCTCCCCTCCTCTCCCTCCCCCCTGCCCCCCATCACCTCCAAGACAGCAGTTATGGGGGACATGGTTGCTATGTACGGTACAGTGTTGAGGCCATGTACGGTACAGTCTTAAGGGTCGCTAAAGACCAGTCAACTGCTATTGACAATTTTCCTAAAACACTTCAGTAGACATTTTTTAAGAAATGACAAATCCGTCTTCCGCTGTTTGGTAACTATCGAGACGCGTCTTGGACCAGCAGCGGCGTTTAGGCCATTAACGTAAAATGTAATTCGCGAAAAAGACTCCGGCTGAGAGCGGAATTAAAGAAGTTTTCTCTCAAGAAACTCTCAAGAGTCTCTCAACTCCGACTCTCAGGAATGAAACTATTTGTTTGAGCTCCGAGACGCTAAATGATTAGCGCGACCTTCTTAAACGGGGTCTTCAGAGCTGGACCCGGATTAACGAAGCAGTTACGCAAGCACTTACGAACCCCAGGGGCCAGATTCACGAAGCAGTTACGCAAGCACTTACGAACCCCAGGGGCCACATTCACGAAGCAGTTACCCAAGCACTTACGTACCTGGGGCCAAATTCACGGAGCAGTTACGCAAGCACTTACGAACCTGGAGCCACATTCACGAAGCAGTTACCCAAGCACTTACGAACCTGGGGCCAGATTCACGGAGCAGTTACCCAAGCACTTACGAACTTGTACATTTTTTCTCAATCTTTGGCGACTTTGTTTACAGTGTACTTTGTTTACAGTGTTTACAGTGTGTACTAGGTTGGTTTTAGACATGACTGCACTTGGTTTTAGAGATGAATGCAGTTGGTTTTAGAGATGAATGCACTTGGTTTTAGAGATGAATACAGTTATCTTTAGAGATGAATGCAGTTGGTTTTCAATGTTGCAGGGAGGAGATGAGGGTAGTGTGAGAGGAAGATATACAAAGTTTGATGCTGGAAGAGTCGTAGTGAAGTGTTGTAGAGGAAACATTATTTCCTCAAGTTCTGATTTTCACTAAAACTCTTTCTTCCCACATAACATATTTCCCCAGAGGGTGGGCGGGGTGGAGTGTTGAGTGGAATACTTGAGGCCAAGTGGAGGGGCAGGTCTAACAAGAGGAGGGCCAGGTCTAACAAGAGGAGGGCCAGGTCTAACAAGTGGAGGGGCAGGTCTAACAAGTGGAGGGGCAGGTCTAACAAGAGGAGGGCCAGGTCTAACAAGTGGAGGGGCAGGTCTAACAAGAGGAGGGCCAGGTCTAACAAGTGGAGGGGCAGGTCTAACAAGTGGAGGGGCAGGTCTAACAAGTGGAGGGCCAGGTCTAACAAGTGGAGGGCCAGGTCTAACAAGTGGAGGGCCAGGTCTAACAAGTGGAGGGCCAGGTCTAACAAGTGGAGGGCCAGGTCTAACAGGTGGAGGGGCAGATCTAACAAGTGGAGGGGCAGGTCTAACAGGTGGAGGGGCAGATCTAACAAGTGGAGGGCCAGATCTAACAAGTGGAGGGGCCAGATCTAACAAGTGGAGGGCCAGGTCTAACAAGTGGAGGGGCAGGTCTAACAAGTGGAGGGGCAGATCTAACAAGTGGAGGGGCAGGTCTAACAAGTGGAGGGGCAGATCTAACAAGTGGAGGGGCAGGTCTAACAAGTGGAGGGCCAGGTCTAACAAGTGGAGGGCCAGGTCTAACAAGTGGAGGGGCAGATCTAACAAGTGGAGGGCCAGATCTAACAAGTGGAGGGGCCAGATCTAACAAGTGGAGGGCCAGGTCTAACAAGTGGAGGGGCAGGTCTAACAAGTGGAGGGCCAGATCTAACAAGTGGAGGGCCAGATCTAACAGGTGCAGGGCCAGATCCAGCATCGCCTCAACTCTCTACTCAGTCAAAGTGTAATTAAACGAACTTTCGACAAAAAATCAATGACTTTGTAAGTTGTGGAGCACTTGTATCCGGCTCATTGTTTAAGGTCTGCCCGCCCGTGTCTGCTGCAGCAGCCGCCTGTGTCTGCTGCAGCAGCCGCCTGTGTCTGCTGCAGCAGCCGCCTGTGTCTGCTGCAGCAGCCGCCTGTGTCTGCTGCAGCAGCCGTCTGTGTCTGCTGCAGCAGCCGTCTGTGTCTGCTGCAGCAGCCGCCTGTGTCTGCTGCAGCAGCCGCCTGTGTCTGCTGCAGCAGCCGTCTGTGTCTGCTGCAGCAGCCGTCTGTGTCTGCTGCAGCAGCCGCCTGTGTCTGCTGCAGCAGCCGCCTGTGTCTGCTGCAGCAGCCGCCTGTGTCTGCTGCAGCAGCCGCCTGTGTCTGCTTCAGCAGTCGCCTAGCTGTGTCTGCTTCAGCAGCCGCCTGTGTCTGCTGCAGCAGCCGCCTGTGTCTGCTGCAGCAGCCGCCTGTGTCTGCTGCAGCAGACACCTGTGTCTGCTTCAGCAGCCGCCTGTGTCTGCTGCAGCAGCCGCCTGTGTCTGCTGCAGCAGTCGCCTGTGTCTGCTTCAGCAGTCGCCTGTGTCTGCTTCAGCAGCCGCCTGTGTCTGCTGCAGCAGCCGCCTGTGTCTGCTGCAGCAGCCGCCTGTGTCTGCTGCAGCCGCCTGTGTCTGCTGCAGCAGCCGCCTGTGTCTGCTTCAGCAGCCGCCTGTGTCTGCTGCAGCAGCCGCCTGTGTCTGCTGCAGCAGCCGCCTGTGTCTGCTGCAGCAGCCGCCTGTGTCTGCTGCAGCCGCCTGTGTCTGCTGCAGCAGCTGCCTGTGTCTGCTGCAGCAGCCGCCTGTGTCTGCTTCAGAAGCCGCGTGTGTCTGCTGCAGCAGCCGCCTATGTCTGCTTCAGCAGCCGCCTGTGTCTGCTGCAGCAGCCGCCTGTGTCTGCTGCAGCAGCCGCCTGTGTCTGCTGCAGCAGCCGCCCAGTGTCTTCTTCAGCAGCCGCCTGTGTCTGCTTCAGCAGCCGCCTGTGTCTGCTGCAGCAGCCGCCTGTGTCTGCTGCAGCAGCCGCCTGTGTCTGCTGCAGCAGCCGCCTGTGTCTGCTTCAGCAGCCGCCTGTGTCTGCTTCAGCAGCCGCCTGTGTCTGCTGCAGCAGCCGCCTGTGTCTGCTGCAGCAGCCGCCTGTGTCTGCTGCCTAAAAGTTTAAGGTAATAAGAGTGCATTCTATTCCTAGACGCGACGCTGCTGCTGATGGCAGACCTCTGCGTTACCATTACATTTCTGCAGACACTAAACCAGTATTAATTACCGCTGGAAGAGCCCTATATTCATTACGGGAATATTAATGTGGAATTTTGCTTTAGGTAAGATAAAAGTTCAATAGAATGAAGAGCAGTGCTGGCAAGCACCCGTCCAGCCACTCGCCAGGCCCAAGAGTGCTTAACCGTCTGAATGACAACCACTTTAAGTCTCTCATGTCTAGAAAAACTATCCTGGGCTTGATTTAATTATTTTATTTGATATTAAAATTATATATATATATATATATATATATATATATATATATATATATATATCTCCCAACCCCCACCCACCACCTCCACGAGCCCACCCACCCCAGACATCTGCCCAGACATGACGCATAGTATAGGGGACAACCTCGTCCCCCCCAGCCAGGAGGGAGAGACAAATACTCCAGTGCAAGGCGACATTCACTTTACCTAAGGGGATGGCAGAAGAAGCCGCTACCAGCCAGCTCACCCCTCCCGAAGCCAATCAAAGGAGAGGCACATGCAGTGGTTGTGGAACATCGTCAGCATCAACTCTGTCTCCAGAGTCATACGCCAGCATGGTGACTGTCCTGGGTCAGGGAGGCCTCCCGTGGGAGGAGGCAGCACTCAGGAGCCTGTTGCACCAGTACAAATCGCAACAGATTACGTTGCAACAGACGACCTGCTAGAGGCAATTAAAGCAACGTCAACCAGGACACTCACCCACATCCCAAAGGCCTCTCGCCCTTTTGCTGCAG
>NC_059634.1:1747017-1764517 GCF_020424385.1 Procambarus clarkii | reverse complement strand
GTCGAGGACCGGGCCGCGGGGACACTAAAGCCCCGAAATCATCTCAAGATAACCTCAAGATAACTATCAAGAACGCCCTTGGAAGACTAAGCATTACGTCGATTGAAAACAGTTACTGCTAGTAATATCATCTAACCCTCTTACCACAAAACAGTTACTGCTAGTAATATCATCTAACCCTCTTACCACAAAACAGTTACTGCTAGTAATATCATCTAACCCTCTTACCACAAAACAGTTACTGCTAGTAATATCATCTAACCCTCTTACCACAAAACAGTTACTGCTAGTAATATCATCTAACCCTCTTACCACAAAACAGTTACTGCTAGTAATATCATCTAACCCTCTTACCACAAAACAGTTACTGCTAGTAATATCATCTAACCCTCTTACCACAAAACAGTTACTGCTAGTAATATCATCTAACCCTCTTACCACAAAACAGTTACTGCTAGTAATATCATCTAACCCTCTTACCACAAAACAGTTACTGCTAGTAATATCATCTAACCCTCTTACCACAAAACAGTTACTGCTAGTAATATCATCTAACCCTCTTACCACAAAACAGTTACTGCTAGTAATATCATCTAACCCTCTTACCACAAAACAGTTACTGCTAGTAATATCATCTAACCCTCTTACCACAAAACAGTTACTGCTAGTAATATCATCTAACCCTCTTACCACAAACTGATGTAAATCAGAGAGCTTTTACTCGGATCCAAGTTGACCAGTCCAATGTACAATCATTTCCAACTACACAATCGACCATCACGCTGAACAATGTTGATCCTGTTACGTTTGTAAGAACATTCATCACGGAACGTTTTGATAAGATTTTTTTCCATTTAATTGTAAATATTATCATGCACTCAATGAGTGCCAGTAAGGTGACTAAAATGTCGAATTATTAACCTTGCGAACTTGTGACCCGTACCTTATACAGTCATGAGGCAGTGTACTAGGTCCTGTGTCATGAGGCAGTGTACTAGGTCCTGTGTCATGAGGTAGTGTACTAGTACCTGTGTCATGAGGCAGTGTACTAGTACCTGTGTTATGAGGTAGTGTACTAGTACCTGTGTCATGAGGTAGTGTACTAGTGCCTGTGTCATGAGGCAGTGTATAGTACCTGTGTCATGAGGTAGTGTACTAGTACCATGAGGCAGTGTCACCTGTGTGAGGTAGTGTACTAGTACCTGTGTCATGAGGCAGTGTACTAGATCCTGTGTCATGAGGCAGTGTACTAGTACCTGTGTCATGAGGCAGTGTACTAGTGCCTGTGTCATGAGGCAGTGTACTAGTACCTGTGTCATGAGGCAGTGTACTAGTACCTGTGTCATGAGGTAGTGTACTAGTACCTGTGTCATGAGGTAGTGTACTAGTGCCTGTGTCATGAGGTAGTGTACTAGTACCTGTGTCATGAGGTAGTGTACTAGTACCTGTGTCATGAGGTAGTGTACTAGGTCCTGTGTCATGAGGTAGTGTACTAGTACCTGTGTCATGAGGTAGTTTACTAGTGCCTGTGTCATGAGGTAGTGTACTAGTACCTGTGTCATGAGGCAGTGTACTAGGTACTGTGTCATGAGGTAGTGTACTAGTACCTGTGTCATGAGGTAGTTTACTAGTGCCTGTGTCATGAGGTAGTGTACTAGTACCTGTGTCATGAGGTAGTGTACTAGTACCTGTGTCATGAGGTAGTGTACTAGTACCTGTGTCATGAGGTAGTTTACTAGTGCCTGTGTCATGAGGTAGTGTACTAGTACCTGTGTCATCAGGCAGTGTACTTGTACCTGTGTCATCAGGCAGTGTACTAGTACCTGTGTCATGAGGTAGTGTACTAGGACCTGCGTCTACCCTTCAAACTTGCTAGAAAACCCAGATAATAGTTTGGGTTTTGTGAGAAAGATGCAAATTGCCCGATATTTGCATACTTTTGTTTTGGGAAAGTGTGAGCGGCAGCGTCATCTTAGCCTGCTCCTAAATATGGCGTCTGTGTTTGCCCGCGGGAGAGCAGTTCCCGCCCTCGGCGATGACACTGGCATGCCGCGATGCAACGAGAGACGCGATTGGAGGAAGGTGTGAGCGCCAGCCAATCAATACGTGACGCGCCCGCGCCCATGACGTCACAGAGAGTGGAGAAGCCCGCCGAACAATATGCACTCGTCTGCGCTCTAAGATTTCCACGCAATATTTGCGTTCGTACTGCCGAGTTGAGTTGCTGGAAGGTGGTGAGAGACCTCAGCCTCCTTGAGGAGCGTCCGAGGACCTGCGTGGAGGAGGGAATTACCTCAGGACTGAGCCATTATCAGCTTGGGTGAAGGACCTCGTATACTTTGCTCCACAACCTGTCCTCCCTATTGACCATTAGTATATTATTACACTAGTATTACTAAACCGTTAGTATATTAATACACTATAGTAACTGCAAGTTAGTTTAATAATACATTAGTTACCGCCCTTACATTTCCTTCCCCCAAATAATATCCCGTAACGATGAATTTGTTTTCTCTAATGAAACGTACGGCGTTTTCTTTTCTTAAATTTTGCGTAGACTCAAGTCACGCCAGTTTTTATTACTTTAATATATATCCTGCACAATTTTGGCCAAGATAATCCTGTCGTGTCCAGTGAAGACTTCCCTGGACATTAGGTCAGGCAGAAGAGCTGTCACTGGCACTCAAAGGTAAGATAACACGAGATAACGAGTCATGATATAAACATATTAGGACACATTCGCCAACACTATATTTGATTGATCTGTAATAAAGGATATCAGAGTCAATGGTATGATGCACTTTGAGCTCTGTAACTATCTCAAGACACTCAGGAGTGTTGGAGGAGTGTTGAGTGTGTCTTAACTCTCAGACACTCAGGAGTGTTGAGTGTGTCTTAACTCTCAGACACTCAGGAGTGTTGAGTGTGTCTTAACTCTCAGACACTCAGGAGTGTTGAGTGTCTTAACTCTCAGACACAACACTCAACGTGGGACTGTTGTCTCACTGTCACCAGGGACACTCCGCAGTGACACGTCTCCCAACATCAACACTCATGCTGTCATCAATGGGAGAAAACCTGACAAAACTGAAGTTCCCGTCACTGCAGAAAAGCAACAGCTGGAAGGACATGATCACAACTAAAAAAATACTCGGTGGAATCGACAAGGCAAAATAAAAGTGTACTCGGCGCCCCCAGGACCAGGGAAAGGGAAGGGGCCTCGGCGCCCCCAGGACCAGGGAAAGGGGAGGGGCCTCGGCGCCCCCAGAACCAGGGAAAGGGGAGGGGCCTCGGCGCCCCCAGCACTAATGACAGGGATAAGATATTTACTCATAATTACATTAAGGCATCTGCCTGTCCTGTATTATTTTGTTGAAAAAATCCATCAGAAACGCCAGGAAACAGGACCGAGCCTTAAGCTGTGGACTTGTGTCCCGCGATGAGCCTTACCTGTGATGACAGAAAAAGTTATTAATGCGCCTATTGAAAGTCCTATTTACACATATTACAATAATATACCACATACCTTGAGGTTACCTTGAGGTGCTTCCGGGGCTTAGTGTCCCCGCGGCCCGGTCGTCGACCAGGCCTCCTGGTTGCTGGACTGATCAACCAGGCTGTTAGACGCGGCTGCTCGCAGCCTGACGTATGAGTCACAGCCTGGTTGATCAGGTATCCTTTGGAGGTGCTTATCCAGTTCTCTCTTGAACACTGTGAGGGGTCGGCCAGTTATGCCCCTTATGTGTAGTGGAAGCGTGTTGAACAGTCTCGGGCCTCTGATGTTGATAGTTCTCTCTTGAACACTGAGGGGTCGGCCAGTTATGCCCCTTATGTGTAGTGGAAGCGTGTTGAACAGTCTCGGGCCTCTGATGTTGATAGTTCTCTCTTGAACACTGTGAGGGGTCGGCCAGTTATGTCCATTATGTGTAGTGGAAGCGTGTTGAACAGTCTCGGGCCTCTGATGTTGATAGAGTTCTCTCTTGAACACTGTGAGGGGTCGGCCAGTTATGTCCATTATGTGTAGTGGAAGCGTGTTGAACAGTCTCGGGCCTCTGATGTTGATAGAGTTCTCTCTCAGAGTACCTGTTGCACCTCTGCTTTTCAACGGGGATATTCTGCACATCCTGCCATGTCTTCTGGTCTCATGTGATGTTATTTCTGTGTGCAGGTTTGGGACCAGCCCCTCTAATATTTTCCACGTGTAAATTATTATGTACCTCTCCCGCCTGCGCTCAAGGGAGTACAGATTTAGGCTCTTTAGTCGGTCCCAATAGTTTAGGTGTTTTACTGAGTGGATTCTAGCAGTAAAGGATCTCTGCACGCTCTCCAGGTCAGCAATTTCTCCATTGCTGGAGAGGCGGAGACGAAGGTCACCCTTGAGGCTCGAGGTGGTGCTTACCTTCTCCTGTAGGTTGGTTGTGGGGTCCGTAGTGGGGTCAGACACGGGGGTCAGCGCTGGCCCGTAGTGGGGTCAGACAAGGGGGTCAGCGCTGGCCCGTAGTGGGGTCAGACAAGGGTGGTCAGCACTGCTCGTAGTGGGGTCAGACACGGGGGGTCAGCACTGCTCGTAGTGGGGTCAGACAAGGGGGGTCAGCACTGCTCGTAGTGGGGTCAGACAAGGGGGTCAGCGCTGGCCCGTAGTGGGGTCAGACAAGGGGGTCAGCGCTGTCCGTAGTGGGGTCAGACACGGGGGTCAGCGCTGTCCGTAGTGGGGTCAGACAAGGGGGTCAGCGCTGTCCGTAGTGGGGTCAGACAAGGGTGGTCAGCACTGCTCGTAGTGGGGTCAGACAAGGGGGGTCAGCACTGCTCGTAGTGGGGTCAGACAAGGGGGGTCAGCACTGCTCGTAGTGGGGTCAGACAAGGGGGTCAGCGCTGTCCGTAGTGGGGTCAGACACGGGGGTCAGCGCTGTCCGTAGTGGGGTCAGACAAGGGGGTCAGCGCTGTCCGTAGTGGGGGTCAGACAAGGGTGGTCAGCACTGCTCGTAGTGGGGTCAGACTAGGGGGTCAGCACTGTTCGTAGTGGGGTCAGAGAAGGGGGTCAGCGCTGGCCGTAGTGGGGTCAGACACGGGGGTCAGCACTGCTCGTAGTGGGGTCAGACAAGGGTAGTCAGCACTGTTCGTAGTGGGGTCAGACAAGGGTGGTCAGCACTGCTCGTAGTGGGGTCAGACAAGGGGGTCAGCACTGCTCGTAGTGGGGTCAGACAAGGGGGTGTCAGCACTGCTCATAGTGGGGTCAGACAAGGGGGTCAGCACTGCTCGTAGTGGGGTCAGACAAGGGTGGTCAGCACTGTTCGTAGTGGTTCAGACAAGGGGGTCAGCACTGCTCGTAGTGGGGTCAGACAAGGGGGGTTAGCACTGTTCGTAGTGGGGTCAGACAAGGGGGTCAGCACTGCTCGTAGTGGGGTCAGACAAGGGTGGTCAGCACTGCTCGTAGTGGGGTCAGACAAGGGTGGTCAGCACTGCTCGTAGTGGGGTCAGACAAGGGGGTCAGCACTGCTCGTAGTAGGGTCAGACAAGGGGGTCAGCACTGTTCGTAGTGGGGTCAGACAAGGGGGTCAGCACTGTTCGTAGTGGGGTCAGACAAGGGTGGTCAGCACTGCTCGTAGTGGGGTCAGACAAGGGTGGTCAGCACTGCTCGTAGTGGGGTCAGACAAGGGTGGTCAGCACTGCTCGTAGTGGGGTCAGACAAGGGGGTCAGCACTGTTCGTAGTGGGGTCAGACAAGGGGGTCAGCACTGCTCGTAGTGGGGTCAGACAAGGGTGGTCAGCACTGTTCGTAGTGGGGTCAGACAAGGGGGTCAGCACTGTTCGTAGTGGGTCAGACAAGGGGGTCAGCACTGCTCGTAGTGGGGTCAGACAAGGGTGGTCAGCACTGCTCGTAGTGGGGTCAGACAAGGGTGGTCAGCACTGCTCGTAGTGGGGTCAGACAAGGGGGTCAGCACTGTTCGTAGTGGGTCAGACAAGGGGGTCAGCACTGCTCGTAGTGGGGTCAGACAAGGGTGGTCAGCACTGCTCGTAGTGGGGTCAGACAAGGGTGGTCAGCACTGCTCGTAGTGGGGTCAGACAAGGGTGGTCAGCACTGCTCGTAGTGGGGTCAGACAAGGGTGGTCAGCACTGCTCGTAGTGGGGTCAGACAAGGGGGTCAGCACTGTTCGTAGTGGGTCAGACAAGGGGGTCAGCACTGCTCGTAGTGGGGTCAGACAAGGGTGGTCAGCACTGCTCGTAGTGGGGTCAGACAAGGGTGGTCAGCACTGCTCGTTGTGGGGTCAGACAAGGGTGGTCAGCACTGCTCGTAGTGGGGTCAGACAAGGGGGTCAGCACTGCTCGTAGTGGGGTCAGACAAGGGGGTCAGCACTGCTCGTAGTGGGGTCAGACAAGGGGGTCAGCACTGCTCGTAGTGGGGTCAGACAAGGGTGGTCAGCACTGCTCGTAGTGGGGTCAGACAAGGGGGTCAGCACTGCTCGTAGTGGGGTCAGACAAGGGGGTCAGCACTGCTCGTAGTGGGGTCAGACAAGGGGGTCAGCACTGCTCGTAGTGGGGTCAGACAAGGGGGTCAGCACTGCTCGTAGTGGGGTCAGACAAGGGGGTCAGCACTGCTCGTAGTGGGGTCAGACAAGGGGGTCAGCACTGCTCGTAGTGGGGTCAGACAAGGGTGGTCAGCACTGCTCGTAGTGGGGTCAGACAAGGGGGTCAGCACTGCTCGTAGTGGGGTCAGACAAGGGGGTCAGCACTGCTCGTAGTGGGGTCAGACAAGGGGGTCAGCACTGCTCGTAGTGGGGTCAGACAAGGGGGTCAGCACTGCTCGTAGTGGGGTCAGACAAGGGGGTCAGCACTGCTCGTAGTGGGGTCAGACAAGGGGGTCAGCGCTGCTCGTAGTGGGGTCAGACAAGGGGGTCAGCACTGCTCGTAGTGGGGTCAGACAAGGGGGTCAGCACTGCTCGTAGTGGGGTCAGACAAGGGGGTCAGCACTGCTCGTAGTGGGGTCAGACAAGGGGGTCAGCACTGCTCGTAGTGGGGTCAGACAAGGGGGTCAGCGCTGCTCGTAGTGGGGTCAGACAAGGGGGTCAGCACTGCTCGTAGTGGGGTCAGACAAGGGGGTCAGCACTGCTCGTAGTGGGGTCAGACAAGGGGGTCAGCACTGCTCGTAGTGGGGTCAGACAAGGGGGTCAGCACTGTTCGTAGTGGGGTCAGACAAGGGGGTCAGCACTGCTCGTAGTGGGGTCAGACAAGGGGGTCAGCACTGCTCGTAGTGGGGTCAGACAAGGGGGTCAGCACTGCTCGTAGTGGGGTCAGACAAGGGGGTCAGCACTGCTCGTAGTGGGGTCAGACAAGGGGGTCAGCACTGCTCGTAGTGGGGTCAGACAAGGGGGTCAGCACTGCTCGTAGTGGGGTCAGACAAGGGGGTCAGCACTGCTCGTAGTGGGGTCAGACAAGGGGGTCAGCACTGCTCGTAGTGGGGTCAGACAAGGGGGTCAGCACTGCTCGTAGTGGGGTCAGACAAGGGGGTCAGCACTGCTCGTAGTGGGGTCAGACAAGGGGGTCAGCACTGCTCGTAGTGGGGTCAGACAAGGGGGTCAGCACTGCTCGTAGTGGGGTCAGACAAGGGGGTCAGCACTGCTCGTAGTGGGGTCAGACAAGGGGGTCAGCACTGCTCGTAGTGGGGTCAGACAAGGGGGTCAGCACTGCTCGTAGTGGGGTCAGACAAGGGGGTCAGCACTGCTCGTAGTGGGGTCAGACAAGGGGGTCAGCACTGCTCGTAGTGGGGTCAGACAAGGGGGTCAGCACTGCTCGTAGTGGGGTCAGACAAGGGGGTCAGCACTGCTCGTAGTGGGGTCAGACAAGGGGGTCAGCACTGCTCGTAGTGGGGTCAGACAAGGGGGTCAGCACTGCTCGTAGTGGGGTCAGACAAGGGGGTCAGCACTGCTCGTAGTGGGGTCAGACAAGGGGGTCAGCACTGCTCGTAGTGGGGTCAGACAAGGGGGTCAGCACTGCTCGTAGTGGGGTCAGACAAGGGGGTCAGCACTGCTCGTAGTGGGGTCAGACAAGGGTGGTCAGCACTGCTCGTAGTGGGGTCAGACAAGGGGGTCAGCACTGCTCGTGGTGGGGTCAGACAAGGAGGTCAGCACTGCTCGTAGTGGGGTCAGACAAGGGGGTCAGCACTGCTCGTAGTGGGTCAGACAAGGGGGTCAGCACTGCTCGTAGTGGGGTCAGACAAGGGGTCAGCACTGCTCGTAGTGGGGTCAGACAAGGGGGTCAGCACTGCTCGTAGTGGGGTCAGACAAGGGGGTCAGCACTGCTCGTAGTGGGGTCAGACAAGGGTGTCAGCACTGCTCGTAGTGGGGTCAGACAAGGGGGTCAGCACTGCTCGTAGTGGGGTCAGACAAGGGGTCAGCACTGCTCGTAGTGGGGTCAGACAAGGGGGTCAGCACTGCTTGTGCGGTTTGCTGTTTATATGTGTATTTAATGTGCTTTATCAATAAAAAGAAAAAATGTAATTATGAAGCAATAAAATGATTATCTTCAAACACTAAGACGATTAGGTGAAGTCGTGGTTTTCTATTCAGCTTTTCAGGTAAACTCAAATATTCAAAATATATTTGACAGTAAATATATTTGACAGTACTGTCAAATATTCAAAATATATTTGACAGTACGATTTAATACTAAGTGAAAATAAGTACCATTCCTGACTGCTATGAATGGTACATAATTGCACGTATTTGTGCTGTTACATTTACCTCCCTATTTTTGGAGGACGGGCAGGGTAGGCGACCAGGTACAGGAGAGCCCAACCAGTGTTTACCACCACCAGCTGATTTATTCCCATTTAGATAAAACGGGTGAAATACTTACTGCAATGTGATGGGGAACACATGGAGTAAGATAAGGACTTGGTCGATGTGTTGGTGCTGGGCTGTGAGGAAGCAACACCTCGC
Source organism: Procambarus clarkii (assembly GCF_020424385.1). NCBI lineage: Eukaryota > Metazoa > Arthropoda > Malacostraca > Decapoda > Cambaridae > Procambarus > Procambarus clarkii. The sequence continues at coordinate 1,755,582 of NC_059634.1, read as the reverse complement.
TTTATATGGGCTTATTAACACAGTCATTGGAAACTGGAATGGTAGAGTGTGTTCGTCGCCCTCTAGTCTGGTGGGTCAGGCCAGGTGGTGGTTGTGTTGTGGTGACTGTTGTGGTGACTGACAGTCGCCTCTGAAGTGTGTCTGAAAATCTTCCCAAGTGTTCGGTAACACGGAGTTATGAAGACTGGATGTTGTGGTATTTATACAACATGTTAACACTAGTGTGTGGACTAGCAAACTACAGTGTCGCGGTTTACGGTTGCCAGTATTTTTATCATTAGTTTCGTGTCTAGCAATATCCTAAAAGTGCATTGTGGAGAGTACACAAAACACTAAGGCAGAGGACTTGCTGCCACTAAATGTTAACTCTTAGAAAGTTCAGTGATTTACTGGAAATAAAAGGTGGAAATTGACCTGTATTGTTGTGGCAAAATTACGTCCTTGTTTGGGTATTTGGAGTTCTTGCGGTGTTGCTCGTCTCGAACTGGATATTTAGTTCATAGTGAGTGATTCGTGAATGTTGGCAACACCGCTTTTATTTATGTTGGCGAGCACGTTGTACCAGTGAACCCCCCCCTTGTCTGACCCCACTACGAACAGTGCTGACACTCCTCCTTGTCTGACCCCACTACGGACCCCACAACCATCCTTCAGGAGAAGGTAAGCACCACCTCGAGTCTCAAGGGTGACCATCGTCTCCGACTCTTGCATACCTACATGGAGGTGGAATGTGACCATTCATACATTATATACGTGGTATATTACTATAATGTGACTATAGGGCTTTCAATAGGCACATACAATAATTACTTTTTCTGTCATTACAGGTAAGACGTTTTTAGCTCATCGCAGGACACAACTCCACCAGCTTCAGGTACGGTCCCGTTTTCTGCCGTTTCCCATTATATTTTTATTTTCAGCAAAATATTTCAAGACACGACGTTGTCATAATATAATTATGGGTAAATGTCATATCTCAGTCACTAGTCCTGGGGCGACGAGGCCCCTTTTACTGGTCCTGGGGGTGACGAGAGCCCCTTTTACTGGTCCTGGGGTCGACGAGGGTCCCTTTTACTACTCCTGGGGCGACGAGGGTCCCTTTTACTGGTCCTGGGGCGACGAGGGCACCTTTTACTGGTCCTGGGGGCGACGAGGCCCCCTTTTACTGGTCCTGGGGGCGACGAGGGCCCCTTTTACTAGTCCTGGGGCGACGAGGGCCCTTTTTACTGGTCCTGGGGCGACGAAGCTCCTTGTACTGGTCCTGAGGGCGACGAGGTCCCCTTTTACTGGTCCTGGGGGCGACGAGGGCCCCTTTTACTGGTCCTGGGGGCGACGAGAGCCCCTTTTACTGGTCCTGGGGCGACGAGGGCCCCTTTTACTGGTCCTGGGGCGACGAGGGCCCCTTTTACTGGTCCTGGGGCGACGAGGGCCCCTTTTACTGGTCCTGGGGGCGACGAGGGTCCCTTTTACTGTTCCTAGGGCTACGTGGGCCCCTTTTACTGGTCCTGGGGCGACGAGGCCCCCTTTTACTGGTCCTGAGGGCGACGAGGCCCCCTTTTACTGGTCCTGAGGGCGACGAGGCCCCCTTTTACTACTCCTGGGGCGACGAGGGCCTCTTTTATTGTCCCTGGGGCTACGAGGAGCCCCTTTTACTGGTCCTGGGGCGACGAGGTGCCCCTTTTACTCTCCCTGGGGCTACGAGGGGCCCCCTTTTACTGGTCCTGGGGGCTCCTAGGATCATTATGATCATTAGTGATAGGAGGTCCTGTGAGTTATTACTGGGTTGTGTTGACTATTGATACTATGACATACTATCTTTGCTGTAGCCTGGTGACGGTTACAAGGGCTGAGTTGTGCTTTGAAGAACTTAAGATAAAGTAACTTTGATTCAAGGCCTCTTTGTTTTTAATAAAAGTAATTTATTAATTTTAAGATCGGTGTATACGTGGATACTTCATACAGTAACTTCAACTTTGAATTAAACAAAGCCAAGAACGTCTAATTCGTTATTATTGGTGAGCGAAGAATAGCGTTGCCAAAGCTTTACATATGTTTATTGAGTTTTATTAGTAACTCGTTATTTTTAAGATTAAAAAACTGCAGAGAGGCTATAAGAATGCAAATTAACGAGAGGCTCGGCTGATAACGAGAACAGTGCCTCGGGTGATAACGAGAATCGAGGCGGTGGTTGAAGCAACATTTGTCCAGGTGGTGGTGTGTGCGTTAGTCCCAGACGCAGGCCAAGTAGTAACGCAGGACCCATTAATGGTGTTGATGGCGTCTAGAAAAGAGACCTAAGCCAGAGGGGGTCGAGTAATTTACCCATGTCTCTCTCTTGAGAACTTGAGGGCGGCCTTGGGAGTAACAACAGCGAACTATTTCCTCCACAGTGAGTGAGACGGTGAGGAACGGTCCTTGGAACGTTCTTGGAACGATCTTCCTTAACCCGCCAAGGAGGAACTAGAGGCATAACCCCACTGCCAGGTATTCACGGGTATGCACGCCGCCATATTGTGTGCCTCTCGCTCTGCTCTATAGCTCTACTCTATAGCTCTATAGCTTTACTCTACCGCACACCGGGGATAGTGGGTGGTTCTGGTAGTCCTCCGTGGGTGCCGCTAGTGTTCCTGTGGCCTTTGACTGTGCAAGAAAAGTGTTGACATAAGTGAATATCGCAGTAAAGGGGAAGGCAGCGGTCTGAAGGGATGGGAACTATTTATGATAAAGCGCCAAGCCATTACGACTATATAGCACTGGGAAGGGGTCAGGATAAGGATTTGGGATGGGACGGAGGGAAGGAATGGTGCCCAACCACTTTCGGTGGACGGTCAGGGATTGAACGCCGACCTGCATGAAGCGAGACCGCCGCTGTACCGTCTAGTGCAAGTAGTTGGCGTGAATCGGCAATAAATGGTAGTACTCACCTAATTGTGCTTGCGGGGGTTGAGCTCTGGCTCTTTGGGATCCTCTCGGACGTAGGTTCGAACCCTCGTGACGGTCCTTGTGGATTTGTTCATGTAATAATATATTAGTGAAGTAGCATCCCTGTTATAGCAGTGAGTTGTGGCCAGAATTACTGAGAGGAAGGCAGGTGGAAAATGTGTTTCCCTGGGAGGAGGAAACACAGGCCAAGAGGTTACACACATTCCTGGAAAGTTTGTTAGGAAGAAATCTTTTGTATCTTGATTGCTTTCCTTAGGAATGTAAATATCAACTCTTTACAAGGTTCGCACATTAGCTAATCTCCGGGGAACTCTTGCAACGGAATTAAATGATTAACGCTGACCTTTAAATGATTACAGTTTAGTTTAAATTTATATCTATAGGATAGATATTTAGATTTAAATCTAAAGGATGACTATGTCTGCAGTAGGAGGCTAGAAGCTCGGTACTAGTCTAACAACCCTTTCATACATGAATCACCAGCGACTGTGAGTAGTCATAGGCTAATCGACATAGACCCCAGTACCATCTTTTAAGAAATATCAGCGCCTTAAGTGCCCCCCCACCCATACCCTGCAATTTTGGGGGTCTGAAATATTATCTGGAGTTGTAGTTTCCGTAGAGTTTTTAGGCTACTCTCCCCCCCCCCTCCCTTTACCCCGGTGTAAGAGGAGGGTGGGAAGGGGCGAGGGGAGGGAAGGGAAGGCAGTCGGTAGGACAGAAGGGAAGAGGGCAAAAGGGAGATATTAAGGAGAGGGAGGGAGAGAGGGGGGGGGGTTGGTAGAGAGGGTAATGAGGTGAAAGAAGCGGACGTTTTAGAAGAAAAATAGAGAAGGAAAAAGTAGAGGAGGATGAGAGAGACCCGGGCGCGGCCGGGTGCCATTGGATCTTGGAGCATGAAGCAGGTTCCGATCATCTTGGAGTTACGGAATGGTTCAGGAGTGACCATAGGGCAGAGAATTATCAGGGGAAAGTGCGAAGCCATTACTAATATATATATATATCACCAGCCATTACTAATATAGGGTACTATATATATATATATATATATATATATATATATATATATATATATATATATATATATATATATATATATATATATATATATATATATATATATATATATATATAATCAGGGGTGTGTGAGACCTTCCTGTGAGACACACTCAGGGGTGTGTGAGACCTTCCTGTGAGACACTCTCGGGGGGTGTGAGACCTTCCTGTGAGACACACTCTGGGGGTGTGTGAGACCTTCCAGTGAGACACACTCAGGGGGTGTGTGAGACCTTCCTGTGAGACACACTCTGGGGGTGTGAGAGACCTTCCTGTGAGACACACTCTGGGGGTGTGTGAGACCTTCCAGTGAGACACACTCAGGGGGTGTGTGAGACCTTCCTGTGAGACACACTCTGGGGGTGTGAGAGACCTTCCTGTGAGACACACTCTTGGGTGTGTGAGACCTTCCTGTGAGACACACTCTGGGGGTGTGAGAGACCTTCCTGTGAGACACACTCTGACACAGTCCAACTCCTGAGGTCCTATATAATTCCACTTCCATGTGACGACACAGCTTGTCTCCTGGTATATATAACAGCTATAACAACTAACACCACACAAACCCAGTCACTATTATAGACTTGCAGATCCACAGATAAACCATTCCCTAACATTCCTGTCTCGTCTCGTTACCAGAGATACTAGATACTTATTAATAGATACTTATTAGATACTTGCTAGATACTAGATACTTAAATCCTGGATAATTACTGATATTAAATTTCAAGTATTCTTCCTGTAACAGCAACGTTGTTGTGGTTATTTTATCTTGGGTTGTGTTGTATCTTGGGTTGTGTTGTATCTTGGGTTATGTTATATCTTGGGTTGTGTTGTATCTTGGGTTGTGTTATATCTTGGGTTGTGTTATATCTTGGGTTATGTTATATCTTGGGTTGTGTTGTATCTTGGGTTGTGTTATATCTTGGGTTGTGTTGTATCTTGGGTTGTGTTATATCTTGGGTTGTGTTATATCTTGGGTTGTGTTGTATCTTGGGTTGTGTTGTATCTTGGGTTATGTTATATCTTGGGTTGTGTTGTATCTTGGGTTGTGTTATATCTTGGGTTGTGTTGTATCTTGGGTGTTATATCTTGGGTTGTGTTGTATCTTGGGTTGTGTTATATCTTGGGTTATGTTATATCTTGGGTTGTGTTGTATCTTGGGTTGTGTTATATCTTGGGTTGTGTTGTATCTTGGGTTGTGTTATATCTTGGGTTATGTTATATCTTGGGTTGTGTTGTATCTTGGGTTGTGTTATATCTTGGGTTGTGTTGTATCTTGGGTTGTGTTATATCTTGGGTTGTGTTGTATCTTGGGTTGTGTTGTATCTTGGGTTGTGTTATATCTTGGGTTGTGTTGTATCTTGGGTTGTGTTGTATCTTGGGTTGTGTTGTATCTTGGGTTGTGTTGTATCTTGGGTTGTGTTGTATCTTGGGTTATGTTATATCTTGGGTTGTGTTGTATCTTGGGTTGTGTTATATCTTGGGTTGTGTTGTATCTTGGGTTGTGTTATATCTTGGGTTGTGTTGTATCTTGGGTTGTGTTGTATCTTGGGTTGTGTTATATCTTGGGTTGTGTTGTATCTTGGGTTGTGTTATATCTTGGGTTGTGTTGTATCTTGGGTTGTGTTGTATCTTGGGTTGTGTTGTATCTTGGGTTGTGTTATATCTTGGGTTGTGTTATATCTTGGGTTGTGTTATATCTTGGGTTGTGTTAAATCTTAGGTTGTGTTATCAAACTCCTAAACACAATTTTTTGTTCAACTTCCTGCCAGAACTTCTGGTTCGACAGACGAACGTTCCAACTTTTTTTTGAGCCGTAAAGTTGAGAAGGAAAAATGTAATATATTGAAGAGCTTGAGCTTCGAGTCGTCCCATAACTGGCAGTATTGATATGAAAATCTTCAAAGAGCCTTTGACCTAACCGGTATTTGGGTCCCGTGCGGCCAGGACCCGGAGGAAGTGGGGGAGAGGCAGAGTGGAAGATAGGGAGGGGCCATGGGAGGAGAGGAAGATATATATGTATATATATATATATATATATATATATATATATATATATATATATATATATATATATATATATATATATATATATATATATATATTAGTATATTTTGGTAGCAGTCTTTCCTGTAGACATATATTATTAAATATGACCGAAAAAGTAAGATTAATAATTCTAACACGAATTTTCTCAATCTTTCGTACATTACGCTTCACTGTTGGAGGTAAATCAAAAATTAATTCTCCAAAATTCATTTTTATTTCTAGTCTGACGCGACACGGGCGCGTTTCGTAAAACTTATTACATTTTCAAAGACTTTAGTTCACAAATACACAACTGAATAGAACTTACGTATCTCCGATTTTATATCTACATTTGAGTGAGGTGGGAAGGGTGATGTGGCATTAACACAAGACAGAACAAGAGGGGATATTAATAGGGTATTAAAAGTATCAACACAAGACAGAACACAAACAATGGGTATTGAATAGAAGTGTTTGTCGAAAGCCTATTGGTCCATATTTCTTGATGCTTCTATATTGGAGCGGAGTCTTGAGGTGGGTAGAATATAGTTGTGCAATAATTGGCTGTTGATTGCTGGTGTTGACTTCTTGATGTGTAGTGCCTCGCAAACGTCAAGCCGCCTGCTATCGCTGTATCTATCGATGATTTCTGTGTTGTTTACTAGGATTTCTCTGGCGATGGTTTGGTTGTGGGAAGAGATTATATGTTCCTTAATGGAGCCCTGTTGCTTATGCATCGTTAAACGCCTAGAAACGCCTACACAACTATATTCTACCCACCTCAAGACTCCGCTCCAATATAGAAGCATCAAGAAATATGGACCAATAGGCTTTCTACAAACACTTCTATTCAATACCCATTGTTTGTGTTCTGTCTTGTGTTGATACTTTTAATACCCTATTAATATCCCCTCTTGTTCTGTCTTGTGTTAATGCCACATCACCCCTCCCACCTCACTCAAATGTAGATATAAAATCGGAGATACGTAAGTTCTATTCAGTTGTGTATTTGTGAACTAAAGTCTTTGAAAATGTAATAAGTTTTACGAAACGCGCCCGTGTCGCGTCAGACTAGAAATAAAAATGAATTTTGGAGAATTAATTTTTGATTTACCTCCAACAGTGAAGCGTAATGTACGAAAGATTGAGAAAATTCGTGTTAGAATTATTAATCTTACTTTTTCGGTCATATTTAATATATATATATATATATATATATATATATATATATATATATATATATATATATATATATATATATATATATGACAGTGTCAGACCACGGAGAAAAATTTAAACAGGAATTTCCTTAAGTACTTTCGTATATTAGTACAGTAATACAGACTCCTGAAGATGTATTAATATACGAAAGTACTTAAGGAAATTCCTGTTTCAATTTTCCTCCGTGGTCTGACACTGTCACATTTTTAATCACGTGTTTATTTTCGTGATTTACACACACACACACATATATATATATATATATATATATATATATATATATATATATATATATATATATATATTATATATATTTTGGTAGCAGTCTATCCTGTAGACATATATTATTAAATATGACCGAAAAAGTAAGATTAATAATTCTAACACGAATTTTCTCAATCTTTCGTACATTTCTTTTCACTGTTGGAGGTAAATCAAAAATCAATTCTCCAAAATTCATTTTTATTTCTAGTCTGACGCGACACGAGCGCGTTTCGTAAAACTTATTACATTTTCAAAGACTTTAGTTTACAAATACACAACTGAATAGAACTTACGCATCTCCGATTTTATATCTACATTTGAGTGAGGTGGATGGGGTCAACACAAGACAGAACAAGAGGTGGCATTAATAGGGCATTAATTTCATCAACACAAGACAGAACAAGAGGTGGCATTAATAGGGTATTAATTTCATCAACACAAGACAGAACACGAAACAATGGGTATTGAATAGAAGTGTTTGTAGAAAGCCTATTGGTCCATATTTCTTGATGCTTCTATATTGGTGCGGAGTCTTGAGGTGGGTAGAATATAGTTGTTCCTTAATTGGCTGTTCATTGCTGGTGTTGACTTCTTGATGTGTAGTGCCTCGCAAACGTCAAGCCGCCTGCTATCGCTGTATCTATCGATGATTTCTGTGTTGTTTACTAGGATTTCTCTGGCGATGGTTTGGTTGTGGGAAGAGATTATATGTTCCTTAATGGAGCCCTGTTGCTTAGGCATCGTTAAACGCCTAGAAAGAGATGTTGTTGTCTTGCCTATATACTGGGTTATTTGGAGCTTACAGTCCCCAAGAGGGCATTTGAAGGCATAGACGACGTTAGTCTCTTTTAAAGCGTTCTGTTTTGTGTCTGGAGAGTTTCTCATGAGTAGGCTGGCCGTTTTTCTGGTTTTATAGTAAATCGTCAGTTGTATCCTCTGATTTTTGTCTGTAGGGATAACGTTTCTATTAACAATATCTTTCAGGCCCCTTTCCTCCGTTTTATGAGCTGTGGAAAAGAAGTTCCTGTAAAATAGTCTAATAGGGGGTAT
>NC_059634.1:1579517-1742017 GCF_020424385.1 Procambarus clarkii | reverse complement strand
TCCTTTGCTTCTATTCATTCCCTATTAAACCATGGATTCTTCTTTTGCTTATCGTTTTTTTCCTGCCGGGCCGGGATAAACCTGTTTACTGCCTCCTGACACTTTTGGGTGACATAGTCCATCATGTCTTGCACGGAATTAGTTCTGCGTTCTGTGTTTCATGGTATATCCCTTAGGAATTTTCTCATCTCCTCATAGTTTCCCTTTCGGTACGCCAGCCCTTTGTTTCCCAGTTCTTTTTTTGGGGAGATAATTCTTAGCTCTACCAGGTACTCAAAGCTCAATACACTGTGATTACTCATTCCCAAGGGGGCTTCCAATTTAACTTCCCTTATATCCGACTCATTTAGGGTAAATATCAGATGAAGAATAGCTGGTTCATCCCCTCCTCTCATTCTTGTCGGTCCCTTGAAGTATTGGATTAGAAAGTTTCTTGTTGCCACGTCCAGCAGCTTAGCTCTCCATGTGTCTGGTCCTCCATGTGGGTCTCTGTTCCCCAATCTATCTTCCGTGTGTGTGTGTACTCACCTATTTGTGTTTGCGGGGGTTGAGCTCTGTTCTTTGGTCCCGCCTCTCAACTGTCAATCAACTGGTGTACAGGTTCCTAAGCCTACTGGGTTCTATCATATCTACATTTGAAACTGTGTATGGAGTCAGCCTCCACCACATCACTGCCTAATGAGTTCCATCCGTTAACTACTCTGACACTGAAAAGGTTCTTTCTAACGTCCCTGTGGCTCATGTGGGTACTCAGTTTCCACCTGTGTCCCCTTGTTCGCACACCGCCTGTGTTAAACAGTTTATCTTTATCTACCCTGTCAATTCCTCTGAGAATTTTGTAGGTAGTGATCATGTCTCCCCTTACTCTTCTGTCTTCTAGTGTCGTGAGGTGCATTTATCGCAGCCTTTCTTCGTAACTCATGCCTCTTAGTTCTAGGACTAGTCTAGTAGCATACCTTTCGACTTTTTCCAGCTTCGTCTTGTGCTTGACAAGGTACGGGCTCCATGCTGGGGTCGCATACTCCAGGATTGGTCTTACATATGTGGTGTACAAGATTCTGAATGATTCCTTACACAGGTTCCTGAACGCTGTTCTGATGTTAGCCAGCCTCGCATATGCCGCAGATGGTGTGTGTGTGTGTGTGTGTGTGTGTGTGTGTGTGTCAGTAAAGAGCCACAGAGTCAGGAAGGCCCCAACATAGAGCCAGAGCTCTACTGGTGCAGGTTGTATTGCTCTGCGTCCTTCACGGCAGAGAACATAACTACGTCGTTTGTGGGTCGTGTTACCGTTGTCATCTTAAGCCTAACCGTTTTCCTGGAACATGATCCGACAATCAATTTACACCAGAGTCCGAATTACTGCTGGGGTGAACAGATGAGACAAGAGACAAAAAAAATATCAGGCCTTCTGCAGGTTCGTCAGTTCTTGCGTCTTGTCCCCCCGTGTCTACACCCACCTACACGAGGCACCTACACAGCGAGCCCCGACCTCACACCTACACCCAAGTCTTCTCTACACAGCATCCTTGAAGACCATTATCTTTTCTCCAATACTAAAAAACCCGCTCTGGCTATAAATATTCCCGAAGCTGGTTATTGGGGCCAATACTGGGTATAAACAAAGGGTTTTCTCCCCTCTCACTAATGCCACCGGATCCTCCCTGCGGAGTCGCCAGATAAAGGGTTGGGTCGTGTTACTTAGGGGATCTCATTTCCCGTGTTGATGCGATCTCTGGAGACGCTCCGACAAGCCTCTTATACCCCCTCTATACCTGCCTTCGTTTTCTTCCCGTGGCGTGGAGAGACTCTCAGATTTCTGGCCGATGTGTTTGTGATTCCATAGATTTTGTCGTCATGTGGTGTCCTCTCCGTGGTGGGACCTCCAGGAGATGAGATGCTTTTTAAAGATTCTTATCAGGCTGTGCAAGACGGGAAATGTTCGGTGTTGTATGGACAGAAAGGAACATCAGCAATGTTATGTAAACATAGAAATTCAATTTCTTTCTTTATTATGCACCCCATACCCATCCCGTGGGCGGTGGTGTAAAGGATTACAGAGGCACATAATCGGTTCAGGAACTGAACCCTCTAGTTCGTTTAGCTAAGCAAATAATAATTTTTGACGCTAGTTACAAAATTATTATTGTTATATATACATGTACACATTCTCATACATACATGTACATATATATGTACGTATACATATATACATACACATACATATTTAATCACCCATACAAGTACACACATCAATAATTTTTGTGTCACAAGTGATTCAATCAATCATAGAAAGCTGCATAATATTTCAAAAGTTGTTAATTGAAGCTTCACCCCCCCCCTTCCTAGATATTAACGATATAAACCTGTGTAAATATTGGTCTCATACTTCTAGAAATACGACTCCATTCCAACAATTATGTGGGCCAAAAAAGTTCTTTTTGCACAGACTAACCGGGTAGTGCCAAATTAAGCATTAACCAAATGCTTAAAGCACAGACTAACAGGGTAGTCTGTGCATTAAGCATTTGGTACTGAGTTTTCCCATATAACAGGGCTCGATGAAAGAGCATCGGGGGTCCCACACTATCTCATTGCCTGGGAGAGGATTGGAGTTCTGGTTGGTTAAATACCCCAGAATTCCTACCTCTCTTATGGCTTTGAAGTATGGTGTAGTGGATACAGCGTGCAACTGCCACCTTGTTGGCCAGTGTTCGAGTCCCTGGGGGGTTGAGTGTCTAAAAAGTTATATATATATATATATATATATATATATATATATATATATATATATATATATATATATATATATATATATATATATATATATATATATATATATATATATATATATATATATATATACGACATATATACGACATATATATATATATATATATATATATATATATATATATATATATATATATATAGATATATATATATGTCGTACCTAGTAGCCAGAACGCACTTCTCAGCCTACTATACATGGCCCGATTTGCCTAATAAGCCAAGTTTTCAAGAATTAATATATTTTCTCTATTTTTTTTCTTATGAAATGATAAAGCTACCCATTTCATTATGTATGAGGTCAATTTTTTTTATTGGAGTTAAAATTAACGTAGTTATATGACCGAACCTAACCAACCCTACCTAACCTAACCTAACCTATCTTTATAGGTTAGGTTAGGTTAGGTAGCCGAAAAAGTTAGGTTAGGTTAGGTTAGGTAGGTTAGGTAGTCGAAAAACAATTAATTCATGAAAACTTGGCTTATTAGGCAAATCAGGCCTTGTATAGTAGGCTGAGAAGTGCGTTCTGGCTACTAGGTACGACATATATATATATATATATATATATATATATATATGTCGTACCTAGTAGCCAGAACGCACTTCTCGGCCTACTATGTAAGGCCCGACTTGCCTAATAGGCCGAGTGATTTTCTTTATTTTCAATAAATTGTTTCCTCTTGGTTTATTGTAAATATTATTATTATATTATATTAAGAACAAAAATTATTGATTTAGTTATTTTAGTTTGGGTTAGGTTAAGATAGGTTAGGTTAGGTCATATATCTACGTTAGTTTTAACTAAAATTAAAAAAAAATAGCTCATACATCATGAAATGAATAGCTTTATCATTTCATAAGATAAAAATAAAAAAAAACATTGAATTTCTAGAAAACGTAGCTTATTACGCAAATTGGGCCTTGCATAGTAGGCCAAGAACTGCGTTCTGGCTACTAGGTACAACATATATATATATAATATATATATATATATTATATATATATATATATATATATATATATATATATATATATATATATATATATATATATATATATATATATCATATATATATATGATATCAATAGTAACACAGGATGCCTCCACCAGTATAGACACACATGGAAACACGCTAACATCAACGAGGACCTCCGCACTAGAATCGACGTAAACCTCGAGGAACTCGCGGCGCGGCATCTCCATAACACTGAGATTAGGATAATCAGGAAGCTGACATCATTATTCTGAGGCCCCATTATGGTTCCTCGGCCCTCGGATGGTTTCTTAAATCTGGCCGGAAGCAACCTCACCGAAGACCAAATCACTCTCATAAATCTGGGAATAAACTGTTACGTTATGTCCAGACCGAGTGAGATGGACCGGGAAGTAGAGTCTGAAATCTTACTAGATGATATATTCGAGCTTGAGAACCAAAGGAAGGTCACCACTTAAGACACTCTGCAAGCTGAACTGATCGCGGTAGGAGGGAAGACCCGAGAGAGATACAAGAGATACTGACCCCGGAGCTCAGAGCGGCAGCTAAGAGCCTCCGTGATAACAGGGACGGGGTAGTAAAGAGAGGCGACAAGTCACCAATATACTTCAACCTAAAAAGAGATGAGTACATTGCTAAAATGAACTTCATCCTCTCTGACCAAACAAAATTCCTGAGGGTCACGAGGCATATCACAGCCGAATTAAAAACGAAAGTAAACAATCTGATCGAAACTGTCAACGCGACAAAGTCCGGACTTGACCTGTCAACAATCACTGGAGAACACAAACCCGGCTATGCCCACGGAAACGTCAAAACCCACAAACCTGAGAACCCACTGAGGCCAACCATCAGCCACATACCAACGCCTACGTACAAGCTGGTTAAGCGACTCAACTCGTTGTTGGCACACTAATTCCGAGTGCGTTTAGTCTAAGGTCGCCGAAGGAGTTCGTTGACCTGTTGAGAGACTCACGGGCCGCAGGTGTAAGAGCCTCCCTGGACGTGGAGTCACTGTTCACTAATGTGCCCGTGGACGAGACTGTTGGAATGATGATGGAGGGAGTGTATCGCAATCCGACTGGCACTCCTCTGGACATACCAGAGAGTATATTAAAAAACTGCTTGAAGCTTGCACGAAAGAGGCGCCCTTCTTAAGGCCTGACGGACACATATAAGCAAGTGGACGGCGTCGCCACGGGCTCCCCGCTGGGTGTCTTGTTCGCGAACTTTTACATGGGTACTGTTGATCACAGAGTTCTGGTCCGGTTAGACCTAAAACCCGCCATCTACTGCAGGGATGTCGACGACATGTTTGTATAAGTCCCGGACACCGAACGACTGTTGCAGTTGAAGGAAGTCTTCGAGCAAAACTCAGTTTTAAACTTCACTTATGAGACGGAGAGTGGGGGTAAGCTGCCCTTCTTAGATGTAGCAGTCATGCAAAGGAACGGCAGGTTTCATCATGCTGTATACACTTAAGAGACAAACATAGGGATGTGCCTTAACGCTGACAGCGACTGCCCGGAGAGATACAAACGGAGTGTTGTGAACACTTACGTTGACCGAGCTCTCACTCACAGCTCTGGGTGGAAGCAGGGGGCTCAGGAGTTACGTAGAATAAGGCAGATTTTGGTCAACTATGGTTTCTCCAATGGTTATGTCGAAGACATCATTAAAGGGAAGGTGCCGAAGTGTGCATCAGGCAACGGAACAACTAATACCGTAATACCCGGACTTCCAATAAAATTGTTCCACAGAGACTTCTTCTCCACGGCCTACAAAGCCGTGAGCCCTAAAAGAGATTATTGAGAGGAACGTTACCCCAACTGACGTCAACCAAAAGATAAAACTGTCAATATATTATAAAAGTAGGAAAACCAACAATCTGCTAATGAAGAATTCTCCCAACACCAAAAAAAGCACCTTGAAAGAGACCAATGTTGTTTACACCTTCACGTGCCCACTTGGGAATTGTCAGCCCCAACGATCTCAGTATATAGGCAAGACAACAACATCTGTCTCTAATGTTTAACATTGTACAAACAATAGGGCTCCATCAAGGAACATATAGTCACCACACAACGAGACGATCACTAGGGATATTTTGACGAGCAACACCAAAATAATTGATAGATACAATGCCAATAGAAGATTAGACATCAGTGAAGGACAGCATATCAAGATGGTCTAGACCAGCCATCAATAACCAGCTAATACACAGTTACACTCTACCCACTTCAAGACCCCGAGCCAACGTAGAGGCAGGACCAAATGACCCTGCAACAGGAAGGGAAGCAATCAGAAGAACATAAACTGCCAACATGCTACACTCTTAATTTACAACTCCATTAATACCCCATTCATTTAACACCCGATGTAAGTCATTTATCCATGTCACCCACCACCTCACCATCAGAAGACATAATCAGGAGCTGCACAGAAGAATTTGCCTTTGAGAATGTAAGGAAAGACCTTACGAAACGCATCACAAGGCGTCAGACCAAAATAATAAGTAAAAATGAACTTTGGAGAGTTAATTTTTATTCTTCCTGCTTCAGTGAAGAAAAACATAAGGAATATCGAGAAGATTCGTGCTAGAGTTGGAAGCAGGTGGTGTGTGGGTAGTGGTGGCAGCAGGTGGTGGTGATGGTAGTGGTGGCAGCAGGGGGTGGTGTGATGGTAGTGGTGGCAGCAGGGGGTGGTGTGATGGTAGTGGTGGCAGCAGGGGGTGGTTGATGGTAGTGGTGGCAGCAGGGGGTGGTGTGGGTAGTGGTGGCAGCAGGTGGGTTGATGGCGGTGGTGGCAGCAGGGTGGTGTGTGTGTGGGTAGTGGTGGCAGCAGGTGGTGTGTGTGTGGGTAGTGGTGGCAGCAGGTGGTGTGTGTGTGGGTAGTGGTGGCAGCAGGTGGTGTGTGTGTGGGTAGTGGTGGCAGCAGGTGGTGTGTGTGTTGGTAGTGGTGGCAGCAGGGGCTGGTTGATGGTAGTGGTGGCAGCAGGGGCTGGTTGATGGTAGTGGTGGCAGCAGGGGCTGGTTGATGGTAGTGGTGGCAGCAGGCTGGTGTGTGTGTGGGTAGTGGTGGCAGCACATGGTGTGTGTGTGTGGGTAGTGGTGGCAGCAGGTGGTGTGTGTGGGTAGTGGTGGCAGCAGGTGGTGTGTGTGGTTAGTGGTGGCAGCAGGTGGTGGTTGATGGTAGTGGTGGCAGCAGGTGCTGTGTGTGGGTAGTGGTGGCAGCAGGTGGTGGTTGATGGTAGTGGTGGCAGCAGGTGGTGGTTGATGGTAGTGGTGGCAGCAGGGCTGGTTGATGGTAGTGGTGGCAGCAGGGGCTGGTTGATGGTAGTGGTGTCAGCAGGTGGTGTGTGTGATTAGTGGTGGCAGCAGGAGGTGTGTGGGTAGTGGTGGCAGCAGGTGGTGTGTGTGTGGGTAGTGGTGGCAGCAGGTGGTGTGTGTGGGTAGTGGTGGCAGCAGGTGGTGTGTGTGGGTAGTGGTGGCAGCAGGTGGTGTGTGGGTAGTGGTGGTGTTGTCCCACCAGTAATGGCCCTCAACTTTTAACACTCTTGGTGTCTGAGTATAAATACCATCTTCCATGAACCCAAATATAAACATTGTAATATGTAGCGATAACCAGTTAAATAAATATTACATCTTACAGCTCAGGTTTATCTGGCAGAGATCCAGGCGAAATCTCTTTGTCTAGAGCGATTCAGTGATTGGCTCACAGGATAAAAACAGGTCGATTTATTGGCTCCCTGGACTATAAACAAACCAGTTAATTGGCTCATACGACGTTTTCGAGAATGTAAACAGACTCCAGATTGGCCAGCCATTTATCCCGCCAAATCTAACGCAACAAGAAGCTCAGGAAACTGCGTCACGGCTTCCCTCTTTAAGCTGTGTAATTTTGCCTTGTTGGGGAAGCCTGAGAAAAAATCAGATAAATCAATAGGTTGCAACTGGTGGTTGTAGAGAGAAAATTAATTAATCCTGGCGAGGAAATAGCTGGATTTAGTGAGGGGGAGAGGGTAGGCTCACACACGGGAGTGTGTACAGGACCCAGTGTGTACAGGACCAGCCTCCAGTGAGGAGTGTGGACACAGAGGTTGGGTTAGGGAGGACAGACACGAAACAGGGGAGAGGAATGGGTAGATGTTTGGGTAATGGAGGGAGAGAGAGAGAGAGGGAGAGAGTAGGGTGAATGGATGGTGAATATAATTATAGTCGTGTCGTATTACTTAAATAATTAAATTAATCCAATGACTTGTTTTAATGTTTTAACGAGAATTGGTACATTTACAGATAGCAAAGTAAAGTTTATATTCTTTACTTTGGTAAAAATAACAGGTTATTATTACCGCCAAAACTTTTAATGATAAGTTACTGGAAGCTCCAAATACCCCCAATGCTAGACTACTATTGGTGTAGCATCTGCAAGCCTGGCAACATTGCCATCGGGATGGTTACTGTGACTTTAGAATTCACTGCCTTTCTATCCTGATCCTCCGCATGGTATCAGCGGTATAGTAAGCCTTTGGCGCTAAAACGTTTTATATCGTGGTTTGTATAACAGCCTTAGTGACGTGAGAACTCTTCCCGCAGACTTAAATACGAGTACAGGTGAGTCCTTGAGGTGGTTACTGATATTTGTCGGGGTGTCAACCAAGGTACCAGCACTCGGGATGTCTGATAGTTGTTATTTTGTTAATTATCCACCACAATATGATAGGAGTTTCTCCAGCACTCCAGGGACTGTGGTGAGTTTTTCTCCAGCACTCTAGGGACTGGGATGGGAGACTATGCAGCACTCTAGCGGCAGTAATGGAGGTGTCTGCAACACTATATAGAGAATATAGCAGAGGTCCCACAATAACTTCAACACTATAGCAGTGTTACCAACCCTTGAAATGTTTAGTCCAATCACGAGGGAACCCCCCTAACCAGCTGACATGTATTAGGCTCTAAATTGGTAAATTAAACATGTAAAGCAGTAGGGTTAATTAATATTAATTACCCCCCCACCCTAATTGTGAATAAAAAAATTAATGACTGTTTATTTCCTAGTTCTATTTACTAATTAATGTTAACAAATGACAAATATTTTCACTTTACATCTGACTTACTGATTACAAACAAACACCGATTTTCTGATATTATAATTTTAATTTTGTTAAGTTGTTAGCAAAAAACAATTGACATTTTATTATTATATAATACATTCACAATTAGAAATAATCATATTTTAAACTAAATAATTTTGAATTTATATATTGTCTCTTAATTTATGTGAAAGTTCGTCTTGGATTTTTTTTAACATAGTCTGTCCGTTATGTCTTTAATAAGCACATACGAATAATGTTTAACAAGCACATCTTCCTCAGACATCACTGCTCTTCTGTTTGGTTAATGTATTCGTTAAATACGGAAGTGTGTACGAGGTTAAGAATCGTAGCAGTGAGTAGCCGGCGGAGGCACAACCTGTTCTCCGGCTAGTCTCGTTAAAGCGGCGGCTGACCCCGTCCCCGCATTAACCCGTCCTCGACACAAGTCCATTCTATCCAGCGGTCGACCCCACAGACGCATTCATAAATTTTAACATGCTGCTAATTCAAAACGGGAATTTTCTCAAATATAAATTAATATTATAATATATTAGCATATTGTGGATATAAAGGCATAGGTTAGGTTAGGTGTTTAGGTTCTGTTGGCGATTATTTGTATTTGTAGTACGTGGGTGAAGCATTTACAGCGTTGTGGTTCGAACACCAGTCGTCAGTGAAGCACTTGTTCCGGAAGTGTTCGGACGTCATCAGTTGTGAGTCGTGTGTAAACCGTTTTTCATTCATAAACAGGGGGGGGGGGGTTGGCGGGTGCATGGAATCACTTTTGGGTCTATGTTTGGAGGACGGGCTGAATAATTGCCAACAAAGATCATGAACAAATCACTATTCGAAAAATGTTCGATCATAATCAGTTGAGAATTGCGTGTAACATTTGTGTCATTAATAAACAGGGGTTTAATATGTGTGTATTAACGAGCATTTGTTTACTTTGTTGACGAGGACGGCCTGCGGGAGCACCACCACTACTGAGGACGGCCTGCGGGAGCACCACCACTACTGAGGACGGCCTGCGGGAGCACCACCACTACTGAGGACGGCCTGCGGGAGCACCACCACTACTGAGGACGGCCTGCGGGAGCACCACCACTACTGAGGACGGCCTGCGGGAGCACCACCACTACTGAGGACGGCCTGCGGGAGCACCACCACTACTGAGGACGGCCTGCGGGAGCACCACCACTACTGAGGACGGCCTGCGGGAGCACCACCACTACTGAGGACGGCCTGCGGGAGCACCACCACTACTGAGGACGGCCTGCGGGAGCACCACCACTACTGAGGACGGCCTGCGGGAGCACCACCACTACTGACAAATAATTTCTTTCCGCTACAAAAAAAAATCCTCACCAAAATGTTTTCCTCCCGAGTAAAATCTGGCTGCTTAAATAACAGTTATCACGTAACTCTGTCATCGAGTTAAACTTTCATAATGACTTATTTACTACTATTATTACACCACGTTAATGTTGACCAGACCACACACTAGAAGGTGAAGGGACGACGACGTTTCGGTCCGTCCTGGACCATTAACAACTCGATTGTGGTTTTCATCGACTTGATCATTCTCAGTCAACTGGAGAATGGTCCAGGACGGACCAAAACGTCGTCTTCCCTTCACCTTCTAGTGTGTGGTCTGGTCAACATACTTCAGCCACGTTATTGTGACTCCTCGCCTGCACCACGTTAATATATTAATAATTATTTTTTTTCACAAAAAAGGCGGAAAGTTGTATTTTCCTCGTAATCCTTTAAAAATTCAAGCGGAACACCAGCCACTGCCTCGTGGAACTTCAGTAAAATATGGGACTCTCCCACATAATAAGGACTATATAAGCCTTAGTAAACAAGTGTATCATGTGTATGAAAGAGGAGGCTTATCCACTCTTTACCTGGCCAGTAATAAAGTGAATGTTAAATATATTGTCCCAAACAGCGTGAGCTATTGTATGGTCATAGTCATGAGACCCTCCCCACTAATGATAGGGTGTTGATGTTGGGCATTAAGGACAACAATAGGTGTGACCAATGTACTGAAATCGAGAATAATATGCAAATATTTTATGTCTGTAAAGGAGAAAGTTGTTCTTGTAAACTGGATTACAGACACTCTTAAAGCTTTATGTGGACCAAGCATTAGAGTGGAGTTAATGAGGCTTATAAATGGATTATATTGTCTTAAAATGTAAGAAATTTAAAATAAAATAATTCTATTACTTGCTGATTACATTTTTTGTGTGTGAAAGGCAGGCAGGAGGGTTACTGTGTGTGGATAGTCAGGCAGGCAGGAGGGTTACTGTGTGTGGATAGTCAGGCAGGCAGGAGGGTTACTGTGTGTGGATAGTCAGGCAGGCAGGAGGGTTACTGTGTGTGGATAGTCAGGCAGGCAGAAGGGTTAGTTTACGGCTCATGTTCGATGATGATATGGAAAATTAGTTTAATAAGAATTAAATAAAATATATATAAATGTAGAATTTTTCCCTTGTAAATTGCTGTAAATATGATCTATATATTTTAAATTATTGCATAAAGGGAAAGAAAGTATTTTGTGGAAGCCTGGAAGGAATTCACTGTTTTGAGGTGGGTAGTAAGGGGTCTACCTCGCTCCCAGAGGGCTGTAGATGGGTATATATCTACCCACTCTAAGTTGTGTTTTGGGGTATCTATCTATCCACTCTAAGGGCTGTAGAGGGGTATCTATCTATCCACTCTAAAGGCTGTAGAGGGGTATCTATCTATCTATCCACTCTAAGGGCTGTAGAGGGGTATCTACCTATCCACTCTAAGGGCTGTAGAGAGGTATCTATCTATCCACTCTAAGGGCTGTAGAGGGGTATCTATCTATCCACTCTAAGGGCTGTAGAGAGCTATCTATCTATCCACTCTAAGGGCTGTAGAGGGGAATCTATCTATCCACTCTAAGGGTTATGAACTAAAGTTATGAACTAAACTGTGTTCCAGTGGCACTCAGCCACCACCGGAGTCGGCGGCTGAGTGGACAGAACACTCTACGCGTGATCCCGTGGTCTCGGGTTCGATCCCGAGCCCCAACGAGAAACAACGGGCAGAGTTTCTTTCACCCTGATGCACCTGTTACCTAGCAGTAAATAGGTAACTGGGAGTGAGTCAGCTGTCACGGGCTGCTTCTTGGGGGGTTGGAGGCCTGGTCGAGGACCGGGCCGCGGGGACACTAAAGCCCCGAAATCATCTCAAGATAACCTCAAGATAGAAGATAGTTATACTACGCCTTGTTAATACCACAGCCTATAAATAGTACAGCCAAATAATAGTGAAACCAAGGAAGTAGACATCCAAGTTGTAATAAGTGAGCCTATTACAACTATTACAACATGACACCCTAGTAACACCACAACCTTGTAACATCACAGCTTACACGTAACAGCTGTTATATGCTTGACGATAACTTTATAGCAGGTGTTATCACCCCATCCCCACCTGCTGCCTCAGGGTGCTCCTCTATACAAGATAACAACAGCTCACTTGACCTCTCTTCTCTATACAAGATAACAACAGCTCACTTGACCTCTCTCCTCTATACAAGATAACAACAGCTCACTTAGCCTCTCTCCTCTATACAAGATAACAACAGCTCACTTGACCTCTCTCCTCTATACAAGATAACAACAGCTCACTTGGCCTCTCTCCTCTATACAAGATAACAACAGCTCACTTGACCTCTCTCCTCTATACAAGATAACAACAGCTCACTTAGCCTCTCTCCTCTATACAAGATAACAACAGCTCACTTGACCTCTCTCCTCTATACAAGATAACAACAGCTCACTTGGCCTCTCTCCTCTATACAAGATAACAACAGCTCACTTGACCTCTCTCCTCTATACAAGATAACAACAGCTCACTTGACCTCTCTCCTCTATACAAGATAACAACAGCTCACTTGACCTCTCTCCTCTATACAAGATAACAACAGCTCACTTGACCTCTCTCCTCTATACAAGATAACAACAGCTCACTTGGCCTCTCTCCTCTATACAAGATAACAACAGCTCACTTGACCTCTCTCCTCTATACAAGATAACAACAGCTCACTTGACCTCTCTCCTCTATACAAGATAACAACAGCTCACTTGACCTCTCTCCTCTATACAAGATAACAACAGCTCACTTGACCTCTCTCCTCTATACAAGATAACAACAGCTCACTTGGCCTCTCTCCTCTATACAAGATAACAACAGCTCACTTGACCTCTCTCCTCTATACAAGATAACAACAGCTCACTTGGCCTCTCTCCTCTATACAAGATAACAACAGCTCACTTGACCTCTCTCCTCTATACAAGATAACAACAGCTCACTTGACCTCTCTCCTCTATACAAGATAACAACAGCTCACTTGACCTCTCTCCTCTATACAAGATAACAACAGCTCACTTGACCTCTCTCCTCTATACAAGATAACAACAGCTCACTTGGCCTCTCTCCTCTATACAAGATAACAACAGCTCACTTGACCTCTCTCCTCTATACAAGATAACAACAGCTCACTTGGCCAGAGGAAATTAAGGTGATATTTTATCATCGGTGTTGACCTTTTTAATCAGCTTTTCTTTTTAATTTAAAATGTCAACTGCCAGATAAAATGATTTAGTTTTTGTGTGACTATCTGATATCGAGACCGAGCATTGAAGTTACGTCAGAGATAGCAACTTAAAATGCCTCTCTTTCCTTCAAGTCATTGGCCCAGGTAGCCTTGGCCCAGGTAGCCTTGGCCCAGGTAGCCTTGGCCCAGGTAGCCTTGGCCCAGGTAGCCTTGGCCCAGGTAGCCTTGGCCCAGGTAGCCTTGGCCCAGGTAGCCTTGGCCCAGGGAGCCTCAGTAACTGGTTAGAAATATTTTAACGTAAGAATAAATTCAATTGAAAACTTTTTTTAAGTCCTTCCTACGAGGCAGTTCATTTTAATTTGTAAGGGGAAACATATTTAAATGTCATATAATGACTGTTGTAAACACAGTCATGTAAGTTATCTTGGAGTTATCAATGAGAGTAATACTTCAGTTAGTCCAGGACTTATATACTCACTGGTTGGTCAGTAGGCTATTGCGGAGGCCTTGATATCCCAGCCGCGGTTGATAGGCTTTAATTAATTAACTTTTATCGTTTGAGAGTTTTCACCGGTACGATTCTAAAGTTAATTAAAATAAAGCAACTCTTTTTTTGCGGCATTTAGTCATATTGTGTTTGCATGTTCTCTTATGACAGCTGCCAAACATAACATATAAACGGAATAAATATATAAAACAAGAGTCCAGTCAATTGAGACAAATTAATATTGGCGATTCTGAACAGAATTCCAAGCTGAAACTATGGAAAAAAAACTGTATTTTATAAGTCCTTTTCTTACGGCTTGTTACAAGTCCTCTTCTACCTCTCGGGGGAAGAAAGCCTCGACCCCCGTCTCGGAAAAATGGCACCGAAAATTATACCGACAACGAGTCACGTGGCTTAAAATATGATGACCAAACAACACATCAGAAAATGGAGAAACGACGACGTTTCGCTCCATCTTGGATCATTGTCTGACTTGTCCCTGTTTCCCCGTGGTGAAGTGGTTTACACACTCGCCTGACGTTTCGCGAACGCTTTGTCCTGGGGTTCGTATCCTGAACGGGGGAGGATTTACTGGGCGCCAATCTTTAACTACAGCCTCTATTTAACCCAACAGTAAAGAAGGTACCCGGTTGTTAAACAATTTGGCGGGTCGTATTCTGGGAAATATTAAGGACCTGCCCGAGACGCTACGCGTGCTGGTGGCTGTACAAGACTGTAACAACTCTTATATATATAAATAAATAAATCCAAACTTAACCTATCATCCTGTTTATATAGTAGCTATTGTGACTGTCGTCAGTAGTCACGAACTCGTACACACTTAGCTTTTAGATTGTCGTGTAATGACTAGTGTAATGATTCTTCAAAAAAATTGAAGCGTAAAATCAAACTTATATATTCCTAGTCCTTTTATAGTACACATATGTACTATAATAGGCCTCAGATGTCGTGTATTAGGCCTAGGAAGGTTAGTTGTGTTTGTCTTTGCAACACAGGTCAAAAATAATTTTCCGGTTTGTCCAACTCAATAGTGCCGATTTCGACTTTCTAATTTCGTTGTACGTCGGTGTATATATATATATATATATATATATATATATATATATATATATATATATATATATATATATATATATATATATATATATATATATATATACTATGGTCCTCATCGTCACTATGAGTATACTACCCACAACCCACAACAGGATGATGAGCTGTCAAGTCGTATACATCATCGTTCCTCCATTTTCTGATGTAATTTGATCATCATTCCCGAACAGTATTTATTATCAACTATTTAGTTTCCTGTCTGTTTTAGCTAAATAGGTAACTAGGACTACCTGGAAGGAAATTTATTTCTCTACATGAAAGGTCCTGAGCATGTTGTATGTAGATGTTAAGGTATCAACACCGCTGCTGGAGTGTGGAGTGGCGATTTTGGCGCCATCTATGGACCTGCACTCCAACTCCAGGGCAGTAGGTGAGACGCAGACAACGCCATCTGTTGGCGGAGGTGTGGCATCTGTGGAAGGTTCCTGTGTCATGCCTCAGTTAGGAGGTGAGGGTGATAGTGATGACCTCTGGTGAGTGACTTAACACTATCAACACCATCTAGATTGCGCATTCGATGACAATTTCAGTTCCTCGGTGGAAGAGTGTCATCCTGTGTTCTCCCTGTATACTTTCTGTCTGGCTAATGACTGTTATGTTCACAGAGATGACGTGATGTGTCTATTGCGGTGTGGAACTCAGTTCACCTTGGGCAGTTGAGAACTCGTGACTTGTGTTCTACGAGAACCGTCAGTAGTGTGTAGTGAGTTAGCTGTTGTTGTAACTCGTCCTCTTAAAAATAACGTCGCTTTTCGCTCGTATGCGCGCTATGGACAAAAATGGACGTAATTTGAAATGAAATCGGCTCGTAAAAGTGATATACTGTCCCGTTTTCTGTTTGAGTCCTCTGGCTTACTCGGAAAGGTTAGGCGAGGAAACATTCAATTAACGTTTTTCATGACGTTTTGAAACTTTATGAGAATTTCCTGTCCTCCTAACCTATCAGAGGACCCTTAACTTACTGTTTTGGAAAAAAATACAAAATTTATTCTTTTTTTCACATTCAAATTACGTCTCGCGTAATTTGGCCACTTATTTGTTACGTCTTTAGAAATTACGTCAAAGATGTAGCAAGAGGAATATTACCTGCTGCTTATCCTTGTTCCTAAGAACACCTGTGATTTCTTGTTGCCCCCAAAACCTCTAAAATTCCTT
The DNA here is from genome assembly GCF_020424385.1 of Procambarus clarkii. NCBI lineage: Eukaryota > Metazoa > Arthropoda > Malacostraca > Decapoda > Cambaridae > Procambarus > Procambarus clarkii. Next base: position 1,725,764 of record NC_059634.1, on the reverse strand, counting down.
GAGTGAAATGTTCTATTAATGTTATAGAAATGTTATATTGCATGAGAGGAGAAAGGGGTGGCCAGGGGCGGAGGGGAAGATGGGAAGAGAGAGGGAGAAGATAAAGGGAGAATGGGGAAACGGGGGAAGAGACAGTGGAAGAATGTGGAGGGAGAGGAGGAAGGACGAATGAGAGGGAGAGGAGAAAGGAGATGAAGTTATCACTAGCATTGAGACAGTGTTGTCTTGCCTTTATATATAAATCATTTAGGCTGACAGGCTCCAAGAGGTCACGTTAAGACGGAATGAGTGAGTTACAGGACATATTGCTTCATGTTGCAGAACCCTTCATAGGAAAGTCGTCTTACTAGTTTGTGAGCCACATAAAAAGTTCTTGCTAAATACTGTAATTGGTCGGGCAGATTGTGTAATAGTGTTGAGTGTTTCATGCGAAGCAGCATGGCGGCTCGCCTTACTGTTCATATTATCTTATATATAATTATATATATGAGTATTCATTATTCACAAAGACCGGCCTTTACTGAGCTCGTAAACCTCCTCCCAAGTGGAGGTGAGTGAACACAGCTCTCACGTACCAGTCAACATTCGTGCAGTATAGGAAATTATCAAGGGCTCGAGAAGATACAAGCCAGGACTAACATTCAGGTTTTTAGGGGCAATGACTGATTAGGGCCGACTCATTCAGGTTTTGTTCATCAAAGTCACTGCACTGAACTGTGCCCTTCGAGGCATTTTAATCGATGGAGAACTGCTAACCTAACGTGGAAGGGAAGGCAATTATCAGGGGGAAGCACCAAGCTATTACGACTATATAGCACTAGACAGGGGTCAGGATAAGGATTTGGGATGGGACAGGGGGAAAGAATGATGCCCAACCACTTGGATGGGTCGGGGATTGAACGCCAACCTGCATGAAGCAAGACTGGCGCTTTACCGTCCAGCCCAAGTGGTTGGGCAGGGGTGAGGATGGTATGAACCTACCGTGGAGATATAAACCATTCGATTGCTCTGCAGTTCTAATTGAATACCGATGCTGAGATACGCAGGAAATGATTCGTTTTCCAGTCTGTCCAATGTATTTGAAATCAGAATTAATCTTAGTAAGGAATTGACTATACACAACCTGTTGAGGCAATAGGGGAGTTCTACTAGTAGTGGGGAGTCCCCCACTACTACCACCACCATCACCACTACCACCACCACCACTACCACCACTACCACCACCACTACCACCACCACCCCCACCTACACCACCACCCCCACCACCACCACCACCACCAGTACTACCACCACTACCACCACCACCACCACTACCACCACCACCCCCACCTACACCACCACCCCCACCACCACCACCACCACCACCAGCACTACCACCACTACCACCACCACCACCACTACCACCACCAGTACTACCACCACCCCCACCTACACCACCACCACAGCGAGGATCACCACAATAAGATTCATCAGTGTGAGTATGAGTAATGGGGAGATGTTGACCTAGACTACTGGAGCAGAAACACGATATCCCAGGATAGTCTCTCTGAGCCTCTGATCGCACCTCGCCAGGATAACTTAGCCCAAACGTCACCATTTACCTAGAAAGATTCGCCATTCAAATGGGAGGATTTACCTGGAAAGATTCGCCATTCAAATGGGAGGATTTACCTGGAAAGATTCGCCATTCAAATGGGAGGATTTACCTTGAAAGATTCGCCATTCAAATGGGAGGACTTACCTGGAAAGATTCACCATTCAAATGGGAGGATTTACCTGGAAAGATTCGCCATTCAAATGGGAGGATTTACCTTGAAAGATTCGCCATTCAAATGGGAGGATTTACCTGAAAAGATTCGCCATTCAAATGGGAGGATTTACCTGGAAAGATTCGCCATTCAAATGAGAGGATTTACCTGGAAAAATTCGCCATTCAAATGGGAGGATTTACCTGGAAAGATTCGCCATTCAAATGAGAGGATTTACCTTGAAAGATTCGCCATTCAAATGGGAGGATTTACCTGGAAAGATTCGCCATTCAAATGGGAGGATTTACCTTGAAAGATTCGCCATTCAAATGGGAGGATTTACCTGGAAAGATTCGCCATTCAAATGGGAGGATTTACCTGGAAAGATTCGCCATTCAAATGGGAGGATTTACCTGGAAAGATTCGCCATTCAAATGGGAGGATTTACCTTGAAAGATTCGCCATTCAAATGGGAGGATTTACCTGGAAAGATTCGCCATTCAAATGGGAGGATTTACCTGGAAAGATTCGCCATTCAAATGGGAGGATTTACCTGGAAAGATTCGCTATTCTAATGAGAGGATTTACCTGGTAAGATTCGCCACTCAGGAAGGATTCGCAGTGGTGAATGGTGACTTCACAAGCTGGTGTTGTGAAGTCTTAACTAAAGCAAAACATTAGACTATTTAAGCCACATAAAGTGAAATGTTGAATTGAGAAAACACTGTATAATGTTTAGTACTAATTGTCACTAGTGTTGAGGTCAGTGATAATTTGAGAGAATTAGATCATACTATTTTACCTGAATCAAATTTCGAGAGTTCTCCTACCGCAGTAGCCAGGGGCGAGATTCACGAAGCAGTTACGCAAGCACTTACAAACCTGTACATCTTTTCTCAGTCTTTGGCGGCTTTGTTTACAATTATTAAACAGTTAATGAGCTCCGAAGCACCAGGAGGCTGTTTATAACAATAACAACAGTTGATTGGCAAGTTTTCATGCTTGTAAACTGTTTAATAAATGTAACCAAAGCCGTCAAAGATTGAGGAAAGATGTACACGTTCGTAAGTGCTTCCATAAGTGCTTTCGTGAATCTGGCTCCTGGCCTTGATCTATGAGGTTGTCTTGGTATCTGCCAGGGCCACACACCCACAACAACCTGGAGGATCCGCTAATTGCAGCAACAACCTGTCCCTGTCCCTTGTCCCTGTCCCTGTCTCTCTTGAAAGCATCCACTATCAATCCATCGAGATTCCAGTTCGCGTTATTTGCTTAATGTATTCTACCATGTATTCTACTAACTGTCAGTATTTGATACATTAATACACCAGTAGAATACATCAGCATAGTGTATATTATGACATTAATATAAGTATTTACTGAGAGTATAAGGTATAAGGAGAGGACCAAACAAAGAGGCCTAACCTCTTGGAAGGGAAAGGGTCTTTCAGGGGAAAGCGCCAAGCCATTACGACTATATAGCACTGGGAAGGGGTCAGGATAAGAATTTGAGATGGGACGGTGGGAAAGGAATGGTGCCCAACCACTTGTGGACGGTCGGGGATTGAACGCCGACCTGCATGAAGCGAGACCGTCGCTCTACCGTCCACCCCAAGGGGATGAGCTGCATAATTTGATTCTATTTTATAGTTAAGATTTATAAGGACAGAGTGCTGGAAACGACAGCTGTCATACGCTGTCATATGACTTGACAGCAACAGTCAATATTCCAAATGGGCTGTCAAATGGAAATAGGCTTCTTCTGAAGGCTATTAACGAAAGTCTAGTTATATATAATATTAATAATTTAGCGTTGGCAAGTTGTTTATTTGTAGCTGAAGTCACCAGCAAGGTGAAGTCACCAGTGAGGTAGCAGGTGAAGTCACCCGTGAGGTAGCAGGTGAAGTCACCAGTGAGGTAGCAGGTGAAGTCACCAGTGAGGTAGCAGGTGAAGTCACCCGTGAGGTAGCAGGTGAAGTCACCAGTGAGGTAGCAGGTGAAGTCACCAGTGAGGTAGCAGGTGAAGTCACCCGTGAGGTAGCAGGTGAAGTCACCAGTGAGGTAGCAGGTGAAGTCACCAGTGAGGTAGCAGGTGAAGTCACCAGTGAGGTAGCAGGTGAAGTCACCAGTGAGGTAGCAGGTGAAGTCACCCGTGAGGTAGCAGGTGAAGTCACCAGTGAGGTAGCAGGTGAAGTCACCAGTGAGGTAGCAGGTGAAGTCACCAGTGAGGTAGCAGGTGAAGTCACCAGTGAGGTAGCAGGTGAAGTCACCAGTGAGGTAGCAGGTGAAGTCACCAGTGAGGTAGCAGGTGAAGTCACCCGTGAGGTAGCAGGTGAAGTCACCAGTGAGGTAGCAGGTGAAGTCACCAGTGAGGTAGCAGGTGAAGTCACCAGTGAGGTAGCAGTGTGAAGTCACCAGTGACTTAGCAGTGTGATGTAAATACTCATATACTTCGCATAAGATTTCACTCATTGTTTAATATGTGGTCTAGTTACGGTCGGGATTGGCTATTCGGGCTCATTGTCGACCTACAATCGTCAATTCCGGGTTCGAATCCCGGACGAGATATAAATGGTTGGGCGCCTTTCCTATGCCCCTTATGTACCTGTTCACCTGGTAGTTAAATAGGCATCCAGGAGTTTGTTAGCTTGTTACTGTGTCGCATCATGGAGGAGGCCTGGTCGACGACCGGGCCGCGGGGTCGCTGAGGCCCGGAATCACCTCAAGGGGTGGGGGGAGGAAGGGATCTCAATATAAGTCTAACATGTATAAATACCCTGGCTGCCTGTCCCAAACCCACAATGACTTACAGGTTCTCAAGAAGCATTAAACGAGGTGATTAAATCAACACATTAATGACTCCCGCGCCACAGCTTCGAGGCGAAGCCGGGTTTGTCCGCCTGTATTCATGTATGATTCCAAATAACATAAGACTTAGGGCGAGCACCAACAGGTCTGTTGATCCACACTCGGCGGGTTTATATCCACCTCCTCTCAACTATCATTATCTGGCATTATCTTCATCCTCCGATGATGATAGTACTTGTAGCCACTATTTTGGTCAAACGTTCAAAAGTGGATTTTTTTTTAACTCTGAAAAAAAATTCATGTTAGGATTTATTGAATTAGTCCAAATGACAGACCAAGAGAATGACTGTAGCCAAAGACTGTAACCTTCTCAGTCAGTTTCTAAGTCTATACATACGCAATCTTAGGCCGTTCGTAGCATATGTACGTCCTATAGGCCTAGGAATAATTAAATTGGGGGATGGGGACTTTTTTTCATCTTTTCTGCAAAATTTGCGAGTTTTGGACAAGATTCCATAAAAGAGGAACGCTGTTGGCCGCAACAGTCCGCTTTTGTACGTTCGACCAAATAGTTGCTGTTAGTACTATTATTTTAGGAGGATGGGATACTCTCTTCTATATACCACTCTGATCATTTGGACTCGTCGTCCTTGCTTCTTGGTGGGTCGGCGATCGAGCTCTGGTGATAAGAGTAGCCGAGAACTATTCCCTCGCTCCGTCCCTTTTATCATAGATCTTTATTCTCATATCCCAGTTCTATGTCCTCATATCCCAGCTCCTTGTCCTAATATCCCAGCTCCTTGTCCTCATATCCCAGTTCTATGTCCTCATATCCCAGCTTATGGGTCTCATATTTCAGTTCCTTGTCCTCATATCCCAGCTCCTTGTCCTCATACTCCTGTTCCTTGTCCTCATAATCCAGCTCCTTGCCCTCATATCCCAGCTTCTTGTCTTCATATGTCTTCTTCTTGGCTTCATCTGGCCATGTGCAATATAATCTTTGTGTCTCCTATCCCTTATAACTATCCAGTCTCTTCTTCCAACCAGTTAAACTCCTTTTCTCAGCAATGTCTTAAGCAACAGCAGTATCCAAAAGAAGGTTTAATATATGTTTATCAGCGAATATCTCTATTTTGAGTGGTTGACTGTCTCACTAGCTGAAGTCTGTCTTTTTCTGACTTTCCCTCTTTCTGTGTATGTCTGTGTATGTTTGTGTATGTCTGTGTATGTCTGTATATGCCTGTCTATCATCCCTCCCCGTTCCTCCCTCCTCTAAAGTCCCTTTTATGTGTTTGTTGTTCAATTATAGTTGACTATCCATGTCCAATCGGTAGCTGACGCGAGAGCAGACTCTCCATCTCGGGAGGAAATTGCGTGTCTGCCGATATAAATAAGCGACGATATGGGAGGAAGACTTCCATGAGTTGTCTGCCGGGTCGTATAGAGCAGAACTCTGCACTTCGTACCTCTGAATAATACGCCAGCCGGGAAGGTGTCGCTCCCGAGGGCTCATGTTTATGGTAATTTCCTCGTGGGGTCCGCCCAGCCAGCCGGGCGGGCGGCCCCCAGCGTACACGGAGTCAACACTGAACCTGAACGCGTTCAACACGGGAGATTATTGTGTGTGTTGCCTGACTGTTTTGACGGTGCTTGCTTACGGGTAACTGTATTGGAGGTAATTCTTTCGCTTGTAGGCCTATCTTGAGATGATTTCGGGGCTTAGCGTTCCCACGACCCGGTCCTCGATCAGGTCTTCTTTTTTGTTACACTCCCCCCAGGAAGCAGCTCGTAGCAGCTGTCTAACTCCTTGGTACCTATTTACTGCTAGGTGAACAAGGGGGGCATCAGGGTGAAATAAACTCTGGCCATTTGTGTCCGGCTCCGCCGGGTATCGAACCCGGAACTGAGGACTACGAATCGCGAGCACTGTCCACTCAGCCGTCAGCCCCCCCCCCTAACTGGGTAAAACAAGGGGGAAATGTAACTGGAGATGATGAGTCACAATAACGGGGCTGAAGATCTGATGGACCAGACCACACAACAGAAGATGAAGAGACGACGACGTTTCGGTCCGTCCTGGACCGAAATCGACTTGACAATGGTCCAGAACGGACCGAAACGTCCTTGTCGTCTCCTTATCTTCTGATGTGTGGCTTTGGTCATCTAAATGAAACAGGGTTAAGCAACCCTAACTGGGAACTGGCTATACGACCGAGTCTTCCTCATTGTGATGTCTGGGAACACGAAATGAGGTTGAGCACTATAAACCTTCATGAGAATGATATAAAAAAGTTGTGAAAAGAAGTGGAGCCGGTCGGCCGAGTGGACAGCACGCTGGACTTGTGATCCTGTGGTCCTGGGTTCGATCCCAGGCGCCGGCGAGAAACAATGGGCAGAGTTTCTTTCACCCTATGCCCTTGTTACCTAGCAGTAAATAGGTACCTGGGTGTTAGTCAGCTGCCACGGGCTGCTTCCTGGGGGTGGAGGCCTGGTCGAGGACCGGGCCGCGGGGACACTAAAGCCCCGAAATCATCTCAAGATAACCTCAAGGAGTGATTAGGCATCAATTTGTTATTATCAAATGTTACCAATATACTGAGAATATAAACCTCGTCGTCTATGACCAAAGTAAATCCCAAACAAAAATAATCTGATTGGTAGCCGCTGTTCTCTGCGGCATTTCCGTATAGTCCGGTCAAAATATATTCTGTCTGGCCTGTATTCTGTGGCACTGATAGCTTTATTGAAACTTAAAATTACATATTTAGCTATGCCCTGTAGACTGGGCATCTACGTTTATGTTAGCAGAAGTTGGGTGTGATGCTAAATTCTGGTCTATATCTTGTAGCGACGATTGGCAGTTGTAAATTGTAATAGTTTAGTATACCGTAATAAGATATTTAGTTCGTTTTCTATGTGTTCTTAAAGGGGACTTTTAAAATGAGATAAAACCTATAGTTTCCTCTTGCCTGTTTTATTAATCTGTTCCTTCTGTCTATTGCTTCGTTCCCCTTTCCCACCTGCACACACCACTCGTGCCCCTTCCCACCTGCACATTCACCAATCGTGCCCCTTCCCACCTGCCCTTCCTCTTCCTTCCGTTCCATACTGGCCCTGTGTGTACTCTCCTCCCTTCCCTTGTTTCCTGCATTCTTGCCACTGAGGACGACTCTGAAGGGTCGAATATTGCTATAAGTTAATGCACAAATTCAAACGAGCCGTGATGAGGGTTCGATCCTAAACAATAACTTCTCCAATATTCATTATTATTTCTAGTTTGACGCGACGCTTGAACGCGTTTCGTAATAACTTATTACATTTTCAAAGACTTTAGTTTACACACACACACAACTGTAACCTGAAAACACTAAACAGACTTTTACTTATGCTAACACTGAACAGCTTGTCTTATATACTCGCATTTAGGTGAAGTGATATGTTGCAACAGTTTTGGATGAGGTGAACAAACTTTTGACCAACACAAGACCACGATAAGACAAGACAACTTTTGAAACACGGAACACGGAACAATGGGTATTAATTGGATAAATGAGAGGGAAGAATGGAAGTAACTGCAAAGGGCCTATTGGCCCGTACTTCCTCTTGATGCTTCTATATTGGTGCGGAGTCTTGAAGTGGGTAGAATATAGTTGTGCATTAATTGGCTGTTGATTGCTGGTGTTGACTTCTTGATGTGTAGTGCCTCGCAGACGTCAAGCCGTCTGCTATCGCTGTATCTATCGATGATTTCTGTGTTGTTTGCTAAGATTTCTCTGGTGATGGTTTGTTGTGGGAAGAGATTATATGTTCCTTAATGGAGCCCTGTTGCTTAGGCATTGTTAAACGCCTGGAAAAAGATGTTGTTGTCTTGCGTATATATTGTTTTTTTTTAGGCTTACAGTCCCCAAGAGGGCATTTGAAGGCATAGACGACGTTGGTCTCTTTTAAAGCTTTCTGTTTTGTGTCTGGAGAGTTTCTCATGAGTAGGCTGGCCGTTTTTCTGGTTTTATAGTAAATCGTCAGTTGTATCTTCTGATTTTTGTCTGTAGGGATAACGTTTCTATTAACAATATCTTTCAGGACCCTTTCCTCCGATTTATGAGCTGTGGAAAAGAAGTTCCTGTAAAATAGTCTAATAGGGGGTATAGGTGTTGTGTTAGTTGTCTCTTCAGAGGTTGCATGGCGTTTCACTTTCCTTCTTATGATATCTTCGACGAAACCATTGGAGAAGCCATTGTTGACTAGGACCTGCCTTACCCTACAGAGTTCTTCAAGGAAGAACTCTGTAGGGTAAGGCAAATATAATTAATTGTCTATTTACTCTATTATGTGAGAGGTCGCCAGGAAGAGGAGCTCAGTGGTGTGAAATATTAAAATAAGAATAGTTCTCCTTTACTCTTTTAGTTAGAACTGCTTACCCGTTACTCTAATAGTTAGAATAGTTACCCCTTAATCCTTCACACTATTGCAGCTTGAGAAACCTTAGCAGCTGTTGAAGAATCATTTGATTTATGTAAGTACAGGCAAATTATTGACAGCAAAATATGCTGTCAATACCTAATTTTCGCGTGATTAACAAATAGTGGTAAATACTGCTATAAGAAACTAATATTTTTTAAAGACTCGTTTTGAAAATATTTAGCTGAGTAGCGTGGGACAGTTCCAAAAGTCTTTCTTAGTTTTTCAGTGCTGACTTGGCACTTTGTTCACTTTTAAATTATGGCAATCCTTACCATCCTACGTTCATACCATTCCCCAGACCATTCCCTCTGCAAATTTGAGTGAGATTATAGCGTATAATTACACAATCCAAGTAACTTCAGTAGAACTTCTGGTTTCAACTATTTTTGACCATGTCGTACCTCAGTCGATTAAGGCAGCGTCTGGGATGCTCTCGGACGTAGGTTCGAATCCTCGTCACGGCCCTTGTGGATTTGTTTATAGCGTAAAGCCCCCAGCTACGGGGCTACACACATCAGTCACAGCAGTAGGCTACACTGTCAGCCCGACAGCAACCACCCCTCGCCAGTGCTGTCAGCTGTCAGCACAAGTCCAAGAAAATGTGGAAAACACAACTAAACCCTCTAATGTCGAGCTCCACCGGGCCGTCAACATCATCAAGGATTCCGTTGCGTACCAGAATTTGTACTTATCGTAGCAATTGCGCTTGAAACAGAGAGAAGAGAGGGAGGAGCTGAGAGCAACAGCAAGGGATCACTGCCTCCTAAATAAAGAGAAAGAACTTGAGTACATTAAACAACTAAATATTGTTTACTTTTCTTTCTAAAAAAAAAATGATGGAACAAGATGATGGAAAAATTGGCAAACAAATTGGAAAAAATTGTGAACTTTTCCCTTGCAGAAGTTCACCTGTTTATTCCTGGAATGTTGCCCAAACAGTCGTGTCAGCTTTGACAACTTGACAGCTTTGACTCGGTCCATCACCTTGTATGAAGCGAGAAGCATTTGCAACGATTAAATGGTCTATATCTCACTCACCAGCCAGGAACACAGACCAGAATCTGTATTCAGTTGTAAATTCAGGACAAAATTTTTTTTTAAATTACTTTCCCACAGAAATAGAGAATTACGCTATCTTTGTCAACTCCCGGAAGAGGTATTTGCCGGGACAAGACTTGCACCATCTGTGGTGGTACACACACCACCACCACCAGCACCAGGGTACACACAACACCACCACCAGGGTACACACAACACCAGCACCAGGGTACACACAACACCAGCACCAGGGTACACACAACACCAGCACCAGGGTACACACAACACCAGCACCACCACCAGCACCAGGGTACACACAACACCAGCACCAGGGTACACACAACACCAGCACCAGCACCAGGGTACACACAACACCAGCACCAGCACCAGGGTACACACAACACCAGCACCAGGGTACACACAACACCAGCACCAGGGTACACACAACACCAGCACCAGGGTACACACAACACCAGCACCAGCACCAGGGTACACACAACACCAGCACCAGCACCAGCACCAGGGTACACACAACACCAGCACCAGCACCAGGGTACACACAACACCAGCACCAGGGTACACACAACACCAGCACCAGCACCAGCACCAGGGTACACACAACACCAGCACCAGGGTACACACAACACCAGCACCAGGGTACACACAACACCAGCACCAGGGTACACACAACACCAGCACCAGGGTACACACAACACCAGCACCAGGGTACACACAACACCAGCACCAGGGTACACACAGCACCAGCACCAGGGTACACACAACACCAGCACCAGGGTACACACAACACCAGCACCAGGGTACACACAACACCAGCACCAGGGTACACACAACACCAGCACCAGGGTACACACAACACCAGCACCAGGGTACACACAACACCAGCACCAGGGTACACACAACACCAGCACCACCAACCGGGTACACACAACACCAGCACCAGGGTACACACAACACCAGCACCAGGGTACACACAACACCAGCACCAGGGTACACACAACACCACACCAGCACCAGGGTACACACAACACCAGCACCAGGGTACACACAACACCAGCACCAGGGTACACACAACACCAGCACCAGGGCACCAGCACCAGGGTACACACAACACCAGCACCAGCACCAGGGTACACACAACACCAGCACCAGGGTACACACACCACCAGCACCACAACACCAGCACCAGGGTACACACAACACCAGCACCAGGGTACACACAACACCAGCACCAGGGTACACACAACACCAGCACCAGGGTACACACAACACCAGCACCAGGGTACACACACCACCAGCACCACACCACCAGCACCAGCACCAGGGTACACACAACACCAGCACCAGGGTACACACAACACCAGCACCAGGGTACACACAACACCAGCACCAGGGTACACACACCAGCACCAGCACCAGGGTACACACAACACCAGCACCAGGGTACACACAACACCAGCACCAGGGTACACACAACACCAGCACCAGGGTACACACAGCACCAGCACCAGGGTACACACACACCAGCACCAGGGTACACACAACACACCAGCACCAGGGTACACACAACACCAGCACCAGGGTACACACACCACCAGCACCAGGGTACACACAACACCAGCACCAGGGTACACACACACCAGCACCAGTACACACAACACCAGCACCAGGGTACACACAACACCAGCACCAGGGTACACACAACACCAGCACCAGGGTACACACAACACCAGCACCAGGGTACACACAACACCAGCACCAGGGTACACACAACACCAGCACCAGGGTACACACAACACCAGCACCACACAACACCAGCACCAGGGTACACACAACACCAGCACCAGGGTACACACACCACCACCACCAGCACCAGGGTACACACAACACCAGCACCAGGGTACACACAACACCAGCACCAGGGTACACACACCACCAGCACCAGGGTACACACAACACCAGCACCAGGGTACACACAACACCAGCACCAGGGTACACACAACACCAGCACCAGGGTACACACAACACCAGCACCAGGGTACACACAACACCAGCACCAGGGTACACACAACACCAGCACCAGGGTACACACAACACCAGCACCAGCACCAGGGTACACACAACACCAGCACCAGGGTACACACAACACCAGCACCAGGGTACACACAACACCAGCACCAGGGTACACACACCACCAGCACCAGGGTACACACAACACCAGCACCAGGGTACACACAGCACCCACCAGCACCACACACCAGCACCAGGGTACACACAACACCAGCACCAGGGTACACACAACACCAGCACCAGGGTACACACAACACCAGCACCAGGGTACACACAACACCAGCACCAGGGTACACACACACCAGCACCAGCACCAGGGTACACACAACACCAGCACACACAACACCAGCACCAGGGTACACACAACACCAGCACCAGGGTACACACACACCACACCAGCACCAGGGTACACACAACACCAGCACCACACACCACACCAGCACCAGGGTACACACAACACCAGCACCAGGGTACACACAACACCAGCACCAGGGTACACACAACACCAGCACCAGGCACCACACACACCACACCAGCACCAGCACCAGGGTACACACAACACCAGCACCAGGGTACACACAACACCAGCACCAGCACCAGGGTACACACACAACACCAGGGCACCAGCACCAGGGTACACAACACCAGCACCAGGGTACACACAACACCAGCACCAGGGTACACACAACACCAGCACCAGGGTACACACACAACACCAGCACCAGCACCAGGGTACACACAACACCAGCACCAGGGTACACACAACACCAGCACCAGGGTACACACACCACACCAGGGCACCAGCACCAGGGTACACACAACACCAGCACCAGGGTACACACAACACCAGCACCAGGGTACACACAACACACACACACCAGCACCAGGGTACACACAACACCAGCACCAGGGTACACACAACACCAGCACCAGGGTACACACAACACCAGCACCAGGGTACACACAACACCAGCACCAGGGTACACACAACACCAGCACCAGGGTACACACACACCAGCACCAGCACCAGGGTACACACAACACCAGCACCAGGGTACACACAACACCAGCACCAGCACCAGGGTACACACAACACACCAGCACCAGCACCAACACCACACAACACCAGCACCAGGGTACACACAACACCAGCACCAGCACCAGGGTACACACAACACCAGCACCAGGGTACACACAACACCAGCACCAGCACCAGGGTACACACAACACCAGCACCAGGGTACACACAACACCAGCACCAGGGTACACACAACACCAGCACCAGCACCAGGGTACACACACACCACACCACACCAGCACCAGGGTACACACAACACCAGCACCAGGGTACACACAACACCAGCACCAGGGTACACACAACACCAGCACCAGGGTACACACAACACCAGCACCAGCACCAGGGTACACACAACACCAGCACCAGGGTACACACAACACCAGCACCAGGGTACACACAACACCAGCACCAGCACCAGGGTACACACAACACCACCACCAGGGTACACACAACACCAGCACCAGGGTACACACACACCAGCACCAGCACCAGGGTACACACAACACCAGCACCAGGGTACACACCACACCAGCACCAGGGTACACACAACACCAGCACCAGGGTACACACAACACAACACCAGCACCAGGGTACACACAACACCAGCACCAGGGTACACACAACACCAGCACCAGGGTACACACAACACACCAGCACCAGGGTACACACAACACCAGCACCAGGGTACACACAACACCAGCACCAGGGTACACACAACACCAGCACCAGGGTACACACAACACCAGCACCAGCACCAGGGTACACACAACACCAGCACCAGCACCAGGGTACACACAACACCAGCACCAGGGTACACACAACACCACACCAGCACCAGGGTACACACAACACCAGCACCAGGGTACACACAACACCAGCACCACAACACCAGCACACACACCACCACACCAGCACCAGGGTACACACAACACCAGCACCAGGGTACACACAACACACACCAGCACCAGGGTACACACAACACCAGCACCAGGGTACACACAACACCAGCACCAGGGTACACACAACAACACCAGCACCAGGGTACACACAACACCAGCACCAGGGTACACACAACACCAGCACCAGGGTACACCACACCACACACAACACAACACCAGCACCAGGGTACACACAACACCAGCACCAGGGTACACACAACACCAGCACCACACACCAGGGTACACACAACACCACACCAGTACACACAACACCAGCACCAGGGTACACACAACACCAGCACCAGGGTACACACAACACCAGCACCAGGGTACACACAACACCAGCACCAGCACCAGGGTACACACACACCACACCAGCACCAGGGTACACACAACACCAGCACCAGGGTACACACAACACCAGCACCAGGGTACACACACCACACCAGCACCAGGGTACACACAACAACACCAGCACCAGGGTACACACAACACCAGCACCAGGGTACACACAACAGCACCACACCAGGGTACACACAACACCAGCACCAGGGTACACACACACCACACCAGCACCAGGGTACACACAACACCACACCAGCACCAGGGTACACACAACACCAGCACCAGGGTACACACAACACCAGCACCACACAACACCAACACCAGCACCAGGGTACACACAACACCAGCACCAGGGTACACACAACACCAGCACCAGGTACACACAACACCACCAGGGTACACACAACACCAGCACCAGGGTACACACAACACCAGCACCAGGGTACACACACACCACACCAGCACCAGGGTACACACAACACCAGCACCAGGGTACACACAAGCACCAGCACCAGGGTACACACAACACCAGCACCAGGGTACACACAACACCAGCACCAGGGTACACACAACACCAGCACCAGGGTACACACAGCACCAGCACCAGGGCACACACACAACACCAGTACACAACACAGCACACAACACCAGCACCAGCACCAGGGTACACACAACACCAGCACCAACACACACACCACACCAGCACCAGGGTACACACAACACCAGCACCAGGGTACACACAACACCCAGCACCAGGGTACACACAACACCAGCACCAGGGTACACACAACACAGCACCAGGGTACACACAACACCAGCACCAGGGTACACAACACCAGCACCAGGGTACACACACACCAGCACCAACACCAGCACCAGGGTACACACAACACCAGCACCAGGGTACACACAACACCAGCACCAGGGTACACACAACACCACACACACACCACCACACCAGCACCAGGGTACACACACACCACACCAGGGTACACACAACACCAGCACCAGGGTACACACAACACCAGCACCAGGGTACACACAACACCAGCACCAGGGTACACACAACACCAGCACCAGCACCAGGGTACACACAACACCAGCACCACACAACACCAGCACCAGCACCAACACCAGCACCAGGGTACACACAACACCAGCACCAGGGTACACACAACACAGCACCAGCACCAGGGTACACACAACACCAGCACCAGGGTACACACAACACCAGCACCAACACCACACACAACACCAGCACACAACACACACAACACCAGCACCACCACACCACACCACAACACCAGCACCAGCACCAGGGTACACACAACACCAGCACCACACACCAGCACAACACACAACACCAGCACCAGCACACACACACCAGCACCACACAACACCACCACACACACACACAGCACACCACACCACACACACACACAACACCAGCACCAGGTACACACAACACCAACACCAGGGTACACACAACACCAGCACCAGGGTACACACAACACCAACACCAGGGTACACACAACACCAGCACCAGGGTACACACAACACCAACACCAGCACCAGGGTACACACAACACCAGCACCACAACACACACAACACCACACCAGGGTACACACACCACCAGCACCAGGGTACACACACAACACCAGCACCAACACCAGCACACACACAACACCAGCACAACACCACACACAAACACAACACCAGCACCAGCACCAGGGTACACACAACACCAGCACCACACACACACAACACCAGCACCAGCACCAGGGTACACCAACACCACACCACCACAACACCAGCACCAACACACCAACACCAGGGTACACACAACACCAGCACCAGCACCACAGCACAACACAACACCAGCACAGGGTACACACAACACACACAGCACCAGGGTACACACAACACCAGCACAACACAACACCAGCACCACCACACACAACACCACACCAACACACACAACACACAACACCAGGGTACACACAACACCAGCACCAGTACACAACACACACCACACCAGCACCAGCACACAACACAACACAACACCAGCACCACACAACACACAACACCAGCACCAGCACCACACACACACACACCAGGGTACACACAACACCAGCACCAAACACACAACACCAGCACCAACACACACAACACCAGCACCAGGGTACACACAACACCAGCACAACACCAACACAACACAGCACCAGCACAACACAACACAACACCAGGGTACACACAACACCAGCACCACACCACACACAGCACCAACACCAGCACCAGGGTACACACAACACCAGCACCAGGGTACACACAACACCAGCACAACACACACACAACACCAGCACCAGCACAACACACAGCACAGCACCAGGGTACACACAACACCAGCACCAGCACAACACACAACACCAGCACCAGGGTACACACAACACCAGCACCAACACAACACAACACCACACACACCACCAGGGTACACACAACACCAGCACCACACACCACAACACCAGGGCACAACACCCACACAACACAACACCAGCACCAACACACACCAGCACCAGCACCAGGGTACACACAACACCAGCACAACACCAGGGCACCAGGGTACACACAACAGCACCACACCAGGGCACACCACACACCACACAGCACCAACACCAGGGCACAACAACACCAGCACCACACACAACACCAGCACCAACACACACAACACCAGCACCAGGGCACACACAACACCAGCACCACACCAGGGTACACAACACAACACACACCAGCACACAAACCAGCACAACACCAGCACCACACACAACACCAGCACAACACCACACAACACCACACACAACACCAGCACCAGCACAACACCAGCACAGGGTACACACAACACCAGCACCAGGGTACACACAACACCAGCACCAGGGTACACCACACACAACACCAGCACAACACCACACAACACAACACCAGCACCAGGGTACACACAACACCAGCACCACAACACCAGCACACAACACCACCACCAACACACACAACAACACAACACCAACACAACACACACACACCACAACACCAACACAACACCAGCACCACACAACACACAGCACCAACACCACAACAACACAACAACACCAGCACCAGGGTACACACAACACCAGCACCACACAACACACACAACACACAGCACCAGCACCAGCACCAACACACAACACCAGCACCAGGGTACACACAACACAACACCAGCACACACACAGCACACACAACACCAGCACCACACCACACACAACACAGCACACCACACACACCACACACACACAACACCAGCACCACACACACAACACCACACACCAGCACAACACCAGCACAGGGTACACACAACACCAGCACCAGGGTACACACAACACAACACCAGCAGGGTACACACAACACCAGCACCAACACAACACCAACACAACACCAGCACCACAACACACACACACCAGCACCAGGGTACACACAACACCACCAGGGCACAACACACACACCAGCACAACAACACAGCACAACACCAGCACAGGGTACACACAACACCAGCACCAGGGTACACACAACACCAGCACCAACACAACACACCAGCACCAGGGTACACACAACACCAGCACCACACACACACACAACACCAGCACCAGGGCACAACACACAACACCAGCACAACACACACAACACCAACACCACACACACACCAGCACAACACCACACACAACACAGCACCAGGGCACCAGCACCAACACCACACAACACCAGCACCAACACAACACAACACCAACACCAGCACAACACACCAGCACCAACACCAGCACCAGTACACACAACACCAGCACCAGCACAACACAACACCAGCACCAGGGTACACACAACACCACACCAGCACACACACCAGCACCAGGGTACACAACACAACACCAACACCAGGGCACAACACCAACCACCACACAACACCAGCACCAACACAACACCAGCACCAGCACCAGGGTACACAGCACAACACCAGTACACACAACACCAGCACCACACCACACCACACCAGCACCAGGGTACACACAACACCAGCACAACACACACACCAGCACCAGGGTACACACACACAACACCAGCACAACACAGCACAACACAACACAGCACCAGCACACAACACCACACACACAACACCAGCACCAGGGTACACACAACACACAACACCAGCACAACACCAGGGCACAACACAACACCAGCACCACACCAACACAACACAACACCAGCACCAGCACAACACAACACACAGCACCAGCACAACACACAACACCAGCACCACAACACAACACAACACCAGCACCAACACACAACACCACACCACACCACACACACCACAACACAGCACCAACACAACACAACACCAGCACCACACACACAACACCAGCACCACACAACACAGCACCAGCACAGCACAGGGTACACAACACCAGCACCAACACAACACAACACCAGCACCAGCACAACACCACACACAACACCAGCACCAGGGTACACACAACACCACACCACCAACACACACAACACCACCAGCACAACACAACACAACACCAGCACCAGGGTACACACAACACCAGCACAACACAACACAACACCAGCACCACACACAACACAACACCAGCACCACACACACACACCAGCACCACCCACACACAACACCAGCACCACCAACACAACACAGCACCAGCACAGGGTACACACAACACCAGCACCACACCACACACACACAGCACAGCACCAGCACACACAACACCAGCACCAACACAACACAACACCAGCACCAGGGCACACACAACACCAGCACCAACAACACCAGCACCACAACACACACAGCACCAGCACCAGGGTACACACAACACACCAGCACCAACACAACACACAACACCAGCACCAACACACACACACACACCAGCACCAACACACACAACACAACACCAACACCAGCACCACACACAACACCAGCACCAACACACACAACAACAGCACCACAACACACACAACACCAGCACCAGGGTACACACAACACCAGCACCACACAACACAACACCAACACCAGCACACCACACCAGCACCAGCACCAGGGTACACACAACACCAGCACCAACACACACACACCACACAGCACCACACAACACAACACCAACACCACACCACACCAGCACCACAACACCACACAACACCAACACAACAGCACCAGCACCAACACACACAACACCAGCACAACACCAGCAACACACACAACACCAGCACCACAACACCAGCACAACACAACACCAGCACCACACAACACACAGCACCAGCACCAACACCACACAACACCAGCACCAGGGCACAACACAACACCAGCACCACAACACCACACAACACCAACACCACAACACACACAACACCAGCACCACCACACAACACCAGCACCAACACAGCACACCAACAACACCAGCACCAACACAACACACAACACCAGCACAGCACCAACACAACACACAACACCACACAACAGGGTACACACAACACCAGCACCAACACACACAACACCAGCACCACACAACACACCAGCACAACACCAGCACACACCAGCACACAACACCAGCACCAGCACCACCAACACACAACACCAGCACCAACACAACACAACACCAGCACAACACAACACCAGCACCACACACACAACACCAACACCAACACCAACACAACACACACAACACCAGCACAACACAGCACACACACAACACCAGCACAACACAACACCACACCAACACCAACACAACACCACACAACACCAACACAACACAACACAACACAACACCAGCACACAACACAGCACACAACACCAACACCAACACCAGCACACACACACACCAGCACCACACCAGCAACACAACACCAGCACAACACCAAACACCACACCAGGCACAACACCAGCACCAACACCAGTACACACAACACCAGCACCAACACACACACACAACACCAACACAACACAACACCAGCACAAACACAGCACAACACAACACACAACACAACACCAGCACACACAACACACCACACCAGCACAACACAACACAACACAACACCAGCACAACACCAACAACACAACACCAGCACCACACAGCACACAACACCAGCACCACACACAACACAACACCAGCACCACACACAACACCAGCACAACACAACACACAACACCAGCACAACACCAACACAACACCAACACCAGCACAACACAACACCAGCACAACACAACACCAACACCAGCACAACACAACACCAGCACAACACAACACCAACACAACACCAACACAACACCACACAACACCAACACACAACACCAACACAACACAACACAACACCAGCACAACACCACACAACAACACACAGCACAACACCACACAACACAACACCAGCACAACAACACCACAACACAACACCAGCACAACACAACACAACAACCAACACAAACCAGCACAACACAGCACAACACCACACAACACAACACCAGCACAACACACACAACACAACACAACACCAGCACACACACCACACCACACAACACCAGCACACACAGCACCAACACACACACAACACCAGCACCAACACAACACAACACCAACACACAGCACAACACAACACCAGCACACCAGCACACACAACACCAACACCAGCACCACACACAACAGCACACCAGCACAACACAACACAACACCAGCACCACAACACCAGCACCACACACACACACCAGCACACAACACCAGCACAACACAAGCACCACACAACACACAACACCAGCACAACACACCACAACACAACACCAGCACAACACACACACAGCACCAACACCAACACCACCACACACACCACACCACACCACAACACAACACCAGCACCACACAACACACACAACACCAGCACAACAACACCACACAACACCAGCACAACACAACACACACAACACACCAGCACAACACAACACAACACAACACCACACCACAACACAACACAACACCAGCACCAACACACACAACACAGCACACAACACAACACAACACCACACAACACAACACCACACCACACAGCACACACACACCAGCAACACAACACACAACACCAACACCAACACAACACAACACCAACACCAGCACAACACACACAACACAACACCAGCACAACACCAGCACAACACAACACAACAACACCAACACAACACCAGCACAACACCACACAACACCAGCACAACACCAGCACAACACAACACAACACAACACCAGCACAACACAACACAACACCACACAACACCAGCACAACACAACACAGCACCAACACAACACCAGCACAACACAACACCAGCACAACACAACACAACACAACACCAACACCACACAACACCACAACACCAGCACAACACCAGCACAACACCAACACCAACACAACACCAGCACCAACACCAGAGCACCAACACAACACAGCACAACACAACACAACACCAACACAACACAACACCACACCAGCACACACACACAACACAACACAACACCAGCACAACACAACACCAGCACAACACAACACCAGCACACAACACCAACACAACACCAACACACACACAACACCAGCACCACAACAACACACAGCACAACACCACACCAGCACAACACACAACACCAGCACAACACACACAACACCAACACCAGCACAACACACACAACACCAGCACCAGCACAACACAGCACACACAGCACAACACAACACCAGCACCAACACAACACAACACACACACAACACCAACACAACACACACAACAACACAACACACACCAGCACAACACAACACCACCAACACCAACACCAACACAACACAGCACCAACACCACACAAACACACACAACACAACACCACACAACACCACACAACACCACACCACACAACACAACACACCAGCACCAACACACACACAACACCAACACCACACAACACAACACCAGCACAACACAGCACAACACCAGCACAACACAGCACAACACAACACCAGCACAACAACACAACACAACACAACACCAGCACAACACAACACAACACACCACCACCACACAACACAACACAACACCAACACAACACAACACAACACAACACAACACAACACCAACACCAACACAACACAACACCAACACCAACACAACACAACACAACACCAACACCAACACAACACCAACACAACACCAACACAACACCAACACCAACACAACACAACACAACACAACACCACACACAACACCAACACAACACAACACCACACACCACACAACACAACACCAGCACAACACAACACACAACACCAACACCAACAACACCACAACACCAGCACACAACACACACAACACAACACCAGCACCACACAACACCACAGCACACAACACCAACACAACACCACCACAACACCAGCACAACACCACACAACACCAACACCACCACAGCACAACACAACACCAACACAACACAACACAACACCAGCACCAACACCAACACAACACCACACCACACCAACACAACACCACACAACACAACACAACACCAGCACAACACCACACACAACACCACACCACAACACAACACAGCACAACACAACACCACACACAACACAACACCAGCACACACACCACACCACACCACCACAACACAACACACACAACACAACACAACACACACAACACCACAACACAACACAACACAACACAACACAACACAACACAAGCACAACACCAACACAACACCACACCACACCACAACACCAACACAACACCAGCACAACACCAACACAACACAACACAACACAACACCAGCACAACACAGAACAACACAACACAACACCAGCACAACACAGCACAACACAACACCAGCACAACACCAACACAACACAACACAACACAACACAACACAGCACACACACAACACCAACACACAACACCACACACAGCACAACACAACACACAGCACAACACCACCACAACAACACACCAGCACAACACCACACAACACCAGCACAACACAAACACAACACCACCACAACACAACACAACACCACACACAACACCAGCACCAACACAACACCACACCACACAACACCACAACACAACACCAGCACAACAACACCAGCACCAACACACACACAACACCACACAACACAACACCAACACAACACAACACAACACCAGCACAACACAACACAACACAACACACAACACAACACAACACCAGCACAACACAGCACAACACAACACAACACCAGCACAACACACAACACCACACACCAACACCAACACAACACCAAGCACAACACAACACAACACCACAACACCAGCAACAACACACCAACACCAGCACAACACAACACAACACCAGCACAACACCAACACCACACAACACAACACAACACCAACACCAACACCACAACACAGCACCACAACACCAACACAGCACAACACAACACCACCAACACCAACACAACACAACACAACACCAGCACAACACACACAGCACCAACACAACACAACACAACACAGCACACACCACACAACACAACACCAGCACAACACAACAACAACACAACACCACACAACACAACACACCACAACACCAGCACACACCACCAACACCAACACAACACAGCACCACACCACCAACACCAGCACAACACAGCACAACACAACACAACACCAGCACACCACAACACCACACACACACAAGCACCAACACCAACACAACACCACCCCACCAGCACCAACCACAACACCAGCACAACACCAACACAACACCAACACAACACACAACACCAGCACAACACCAGCACAACACAACACAGCACCACAACACAACACAACACCACACCAACAACACAACACCAACACCAGGGCACACCACACACCACACAACACAACAACACAACACCACACACCACACAACACCACACACACCAGCACAACACCAACACAACACCAGCACAACACAGCACAACACAACACCAGCACAACACAACACAAACACAACACAACACCAACACAACACCAGCACAACACCAGCACAACACCAGCACAACACAACACCAACACAACACAACACACAACACAACACAACACAACACAACACAACACCACACACAACACAACACCAGCACAACACCAGCACAACACCAACACAACACCAGCACAACACCACACAACACAACACCACAACACACAGCACAACACAACACCAGCACAACACAACACAAGCACACACCACAACACCAACACAACACACACAACACCAGCACAACACAACACAACACCAGCACAACACCAACACACACACACACACACACAACACCAGCACAACACAACACCAACACAACACAACACCACAACACCACCACCACAACACCAACACAAACACACCACACAACACCAGCACAACACAACACAACACCACACAACACCAGCACACACACACCAACACAACACCACACCACAACACCAGGCACACACAACACCAGCACCACAACACACAACACAACACCAGCACCACACAACACAACACCAACACCAGCACAACACCACACACAACACCAGCACAACACAACACCACACAACACCAGCACCACACCAACACCAACACCAGCACAACACAACACCAACACAACACCACACAACACACACAACACACCACAACACCACACCACACCACACCAACACAACACCAGCACAACACAGCACAACACAACACCAGCACAACACCACTCACAACACCAGCACAACACAACACCACCAGCAACACACCAACACAACACAACACCAGCACCACACACACACACAAGCACCACACAACACAGCACCACACAACACCAACACCAACACAACACAACACCAACACAACACAACACAGCACAACACAGCACAACACCAACCACACACAGCACCAGCACAACACAACACCAACACAACACCAGCACAACACACCACACCACACACACAACACCAGCACAACACCAGCACAACACCAGCACCAGCACCACACAACACCAGACAACACCACAACACCAGCACAACACAACAACACCACCACCACAACACCAACACCAGCACAACACCAGCACACACACCACACAACACCACCACAACACACACAACACCAGCACAACACCAGCACAACACCAGCACAACACAACACCACACACCACCAGCACAACACAACACCAGCACCACACAACACCACACACCAGCACCAGCACACACACCAGCACAACACCAGCACAACACCAACACAACACCAGCACAACACAGCACACCACACCAGCACACACAGCACAACACACCAACACCACCAACACACACACCAACACAACACAACACAGCACCAACACAACACCAGCACACCACCACAACACCAGCACAACACAACACCAGCACCACACCAGCACAACACCAACACAACACAACACCAACACCAACACCAAACCACACAACACCAGCACAACACCAACACAACACCACAACACAACACAACACAGCACCAACACAACACCACACCAGCACCAACACAGCACACACAACACCAGCACCAACACAACACACCAACACAACACAGCACAACCACAACACCACACAACACCAGCACAACACCAACACAACACCACACACAACACCACACAACACAACACCACACAACACCACAACACCAACACAACACACAACCAGCACAGCCAACACAACACACAACACAACACCAGCAC
Organism: Procambarus clarkii; assembly: GCF_020424385.1. Taxonomy (NCBI): domain Eukaryota; kingdom Metazoa; phylum Arthropoda; class Malacostraca; order Decapoda; family Cambaridae; genus Procambarus; species Procambarus clarkii. The sequence continues at coordinate 1,699,448 of NC_059634.1, read as the reverse complement.
CAACACACAACACACCACACACACCACCACACAACACACACAGCACCACCACACAACACCAGCACAACACCACACAACACCAACACCACACACACCACACAACAACACCACAACACCAGCACAACACAACACAACACCAACACCAACACCAACACAACACCACACACACACACCACAACACCACACAGCACAACACCACACAACACACACAACACCAGCACAACACCACAACACCAGCACAACACAACCAACACCCACAACACCAGCACACACACAACACCAGCACAACACAACACACAACACCAACACCACACCAACACAACACCAACACACAACACAACACCAATACACAACACCACACCACACAACACAACACAACACCACACCAATACACAACACCACACCAACACCACACCAACACACAACACAACACCAACACCAGCACAACACCAGCACCAACACACACACAACACAACACCAGCACAACACAACACCAGCCACACAGACACACCACACCAACACCACCAACACCAACACACACCAACACAACACCACAACACAACACCAAACACAACACCAACACCAGCAACACAACACACACCAGCACACACACAACACAACACAACACCAGCACCAACACACAACACCAGCACAAACACACCAACACCAACACAACACAACACCAACACCAACACCAACAACACCACACCAACACCACACACACACAACACCAACACCAGGGCACAACACAACACCACACACCAACACAACACCACAACACCAACACCAACACACACACAACACCAGCACAACACCACACAACACACCACACCAACACAACACCACACAACACCAGCACAACACAACACAACACAACACACAACACACCACACACCAGCACAACACACAACACAACACCAACACCACACCCACCACAACACACACACACAACACCACACAACACCAGCACAACACCAACACCAACACCACACACACCAACACCACCACCACCACAACACACAACACCAGCACCACCAACACAACACAGCACAACACCACACAACACAGCACAACACAAACACAACACCAGCACCACACCACACACAACACCAGCACAACACACAACACCAGCACAGCACAACACCAGCACCAACACACACACACCACCAGCACCAGCACCAGGGGTCACACAACACACACACCAGCACCAGGGTACACACAACACAACACCAGCACCACACACACAACACCAACACCAGCACCAGGGTACACACAACACACCAGCACACAGGGCACACACACACCAGCACCAGGGTACACACACAACACCAGCACAACCAGGGTACACACAACACCAGCACCAGGGTACACACACACAGCACCAGCACCAGGGCACACACAACACCAGCACCAGGGTACACACCACACCAGCACCAGGGTACAACACAACACCAGCACCAGGGTACACACACCACCAGCACCACACACACACAACACCACACACCAGGGCACACACACAACACCAGCACCAGGGTACACACACAACACCAGCACCAGGGTACACACAACACCAGCACCAGGGTACACACAACACCAGCACCACACAACACCACACCAGCACCACACAACACCAGCACCAGGGTACACACACACCAGCACCAGCACACACACCAGCACCACACACAACACCAGCACCAGGGTACACACAACACCAGCACCACCAGCACCAGGGTACACACAACACCAGCACCAGGGTACACACAACACCAGCACCACACACAACACCCACCAGCACCAGCACAACACCAGCACCAGGGTACACACAACACCAGCACCAGGGTACACACAACACCAGCACCACACACACACAACACCAGGGTACACACAACACCAGCACCAGGGCACACACAACACCAGCACCAGCACACACACCAGCACCACACAACACCAGCACCAGGGTACACACAACACCAGCACCAACACACACAACACCACACCACCACCAGGGTACACACACACCAGCACCAGGGTACACACAACACCAGCACCACAACACCAGGGTACACAACACCAGCACCAGGGTACACACACAACACCAGCACCAGGGTACACACAACACCAGCACCAGGGTACACACAACCACACCACACCACCAGCACCAACACACCAGCACCAGCACCAGCACCAGGGTACACACAACACCAGCACCAGGGTACACACACCAACACCAGGGTACACACACACCAGCACCAGGGTACACACAACACCAGCACCAGGGTACACACAACACCAGCACCAGGGTACACACAACACCAGCACCACACACAACACCAGCACCAGGGTACACACACAACACCAGCACCAGGGTACACACAACACCACCACCAGGGTACACACAACACCAGCACCAGGGTACACACAACACCAGCACCAGGGTACACACCACACACAACACCAGCACCAGGGTACACACAACACCAGCACCAGGGTACACACAACACCAGCACCAGGGTACACACAACACCAGCACCAGGGTACACACAACACCACCACACCAGGGTACACACACACCACCAGCACCAGGGTACACACACAACACAGCACCAGGGTACACACAACACCAGCACCAGGGTACACACAACACCAGCACCAGGGTACACACAACACCAGCACCAGGGTACACACAACACCAGCACCAGGGTACAACACCAGCACCACACCACAACACCAGCACCAGGGTACACACAACACAGCACCAGGGTACACACAACCACACCAGGGTAAACACACCACCACACCAGCACACCAGGGTACACACAACACCAGCACCAGGGTACACACAACACCAGCACACACAAACACCAGCACCAGGGTACACACAACACCCACCAGCACCAGGGTACACACAACACCAGCACCAGGGTACACACAACACCAGCACCAGGGTACACACACCACCAGCACCAGGGTACAACACAACACCAGCACCAGGGTACACACAACACCAGCACCAGGGTACACACAACACCAGCACCAGGGTACACCACAACACCACCAGGGTACACACAACAACACCAGCACCAGGGTACACCAGCACCAGCACCAGGGTACACACAACACCAGCACCAGGGTACACACAACACCAGCACCAGGGTACACACAACACCAGCACCAGCACCAGGGTACACACAACACCAGCACCAGGGTACACACAACACCAGCACCAGGGTACACACACCACCAGCACCAGGGTACACACAACACCAGCACCAGGGTACACACAACACCAGCACCAGGGTACACACAACACCAGCACCAGGGTACACACAACACCAGCACCAGGGTACACACACCACCAGCACCAGCACCAGTACACACAACACCAGCACCAGCACCAGGGTACACACAACACCAGCACCAGGGTACACACAACACCAGCACCAGGGTACACACCACCAGCACAGCACAACACACAGCACCAGCACCAGGGTACACACAACACCAGCACCAGGGTACACACAACACCAGCACCAGCACCAGGGTACACACAACACCAGCACCAGGGTACACACAAGCACCAGCACCAGGGTACACACACCACACCAGCACCAGGGTACACACCACACACACCAGGGTACACACAACACCAGCACCAGGGTACACACAACACCAGCACCAGGGTACACACAACACCAGCACCAGCACCAGGGTACACACACACACCAGCACCAGGGTACACACAACACCACACCAGGGTACACACAACACCAGCACCAGGGTACACACAACACCAGCACCACACCAGCACCAGGGTACACACAACAAGCACCAGCACCAGGGTACACACAACACCAGCACCAGCACCAGGGTACACACACCACCAGCACCAGGGTACACACAACACCAGCACCAGCACCAGGGTACACACAACACCAGCACCAGGGTACACACACAACACCAGCACCAGGGTACACACAACACCACACCACCACCAGGGTACACACAACACCAGCACCAGGGTACACACAACACCACACCAGGGTACACACAACACCAGCACCAGGGTACACACAACACCAGCACCAGGCTACACTCACCACCAGCACCAGGGTACACACAACACCAGCACCAGCACCAGGGTACACACAACACCAGCACCAGCACCACCAACACACACAACACCAGCACCAGGGTACACACACACACCAGCACCAGGGTACACACAACACCAGCACCAGCACCAGGGTACACACAACACCAGCACCAGGGTACACACAACACCAGCACCAGGGTACACACAACACCAGCACCAGCACCAGGGTACACACAACACCAGCACCAGCACCAGGGTACACACAACACCAGCACCAGGGTACACACAACACCAGCACCAGGGTACACACAACACCAGCACCAGGGTACACACAACACCAGCACCAGGGTACACACAACACCAGCACCAGGGTACACACAACACCAGCACCAGGGTACACACAACACCAGCACCAGGGTACACACAACACCAGCACCAGCACCAGGGTACACACACACCACACCAGCACCAGGGTACACACAACACCAGCACCAGGGTACACACAACACCAGCACCAGGGTACACACAACACCAGCACCAGGGTACACACAGCACCAGCACCAGGGTACACACAACACCAGCACCAGCACCAGGGTACACACAGGGTACACACAAACACACACAACACCAGCACCAGGGTACACACAACACCAGCACCAGCACCAGGGTACACACCACAACACCAGCACCAGGGTACACACAACACCAGCACACACAACACCAGGGTACACACAACACCAGCACCAGGGTACACACACCACACCAGCACCAGGGTACACACACCACCAGCACCACCACCAGGGTACACACACACCACACCAGCACCAGGGTACACACAACACCAGCACCAGGGTACACACACACCAGCACACAGGGTACACACAACACACCACCACACCAGCACACACACAACACCAGCACCAGGGTACACACCACCACACCAGCACACACACACCACCAGGGTACACACAACACCAGCACCAGGGTACACACAACACCAGCACCAGGGTACACACAACACCAGCACCAGGGTACACACACCACACCAGCACACACAACACCAGGGTACACACAACACCAGCACCAGCACCAGGGTACACACAACACCAGCACCAGGGTACACACAACACCAGCACCAGGGTACACACAACACCAGCACCAGGGTACACACAACACCAGCACCAGGGTACACCACACCAGCACACCAGCACCAGGGTACACACAACACCAGCACCAGGGTACACACACCAGCACCAGGGTACACACAACACCAGCACCAGGGTACACACACCACCAGCACCAGGGTACACACAACACCAGCACCAGGGTACACACAACACCAGCACCAGGGTACACACAACACCAGCACCAGGGTACACACAACACAAGCTCTAAGGAAGCTCACACAACAAAGAGGATGAGAAACATTCCGTGTCAGAATGATGACCACATACCCGAGGCTGTTGCAACTCTCAGAATGTTTCTCAAGTCTGTGAGACAAGCGTGAGGAATCTCCTCTGAAGATGTGTAATCCCCAATATGTTTCCTCTTCTCGGCTCCTGTTCCTTCAGAACCATTAGCAGAATATCTTGCTCCAACAGAGAAGAAGGAGATAGGAACGAAGAAAGAATGTTGAATGGTAGGAAAGTAGATTAGAAAAATCACATCAACGAATATAACATCTTTAAACGGCGACCAACAGAAGACATTCCCTCTTCAAACCTCAACCAAAACCCCAGATCGAACCATAACACATCATGTCCAAAATACATTAATATGTAGTGTCGTCTCTGAGGACGACTCTGGCCCCCGAGAACGACCCCTTCGGCAGGACGGACGTGAGCACCGAAAAGTATTAAAGCTGTCCTACTACTTTTTGGCTCCGAATAAAATCATTACTCAAGGTGTCGTTGCGTTCGGTCGTAAGCGTGTCGTACAGCTTACGAGGAGCAAGGCTGGGGGGGATACGACATCTCAACTTTTATGAATGGGGGGGGGGGCAAAGGATAGGGGGGGGAGTTTACGGGTTTACACACAAAGGGGAAGTGGAATTATTGGTGTTAATAGTCTACTCTCTGAGACAAGCTTGGGGTACAGTTTACATGTAATGGTAGAGTTGGGGGATATTGGTAGACGAGTGGTCTACGCTCTTTTTTTTTTTAGCGTGTCGTGGCTTAGTGGTTTAGGGCGTGCGCTTGGGAGTACCAAGTGTGCGGGTTCGAATCCTGCTCACGGATCCTATTGACTTTCTCACTGATACATAACGTTAATGTGAGTTCTTTGTGCAATAATACTTTTATTATATCAACACTTACATTATACCAACACTTACATTATACCAACGCTTACATTATACCAACACTTACATTATACCAACACTTACATTATATCAACACTTACATTATACCAACACTTACATTATACCAACACTTACATTATATCAACACTTACATTATATCAACACTTACATTATACCAACACTTACATTATACCAACACTTACATTATACCAACACTTACATTATACCAACACTTACATTATACCAACACTTACATTATATCAACACTTACATTATATCAACACTTACATTATACCAACATTTACATTATACCAACACTTACATTATACCAACACTTACATTATATCAACACTTACATTATTACCAACACTTCAATTATTCAAACATTTTCACTATACTAACACTTCTTTTATAACAATAGTCTGTAATGATAACAATCATATCAACTGTCTATAATGATAGCACTTAATTATATCAACTGTCTATAATGATATCAACTGTCTATAATGATAACACTTAATTATATCAACTGTCTATAATGATAGCACTTAATTATATCAACTGTCTATAATGATATCAACTGTCTATAATGATAACACTTAATTATATCAACTGTCTATAATGATAACACTTAATTATATCAACTGTCTATAATGATAACACTTTAAAAAACTTTCATTATACTAAATATCTATAAGATAAATACTTCATCATACCAACATTATTCACAAACTTCCATTATACCAACACATTAATTATACCTGCACACATTCATTATTTACCTGAAATTACCTGAAGGCCACTATTACTCTAGTGGCCTCGATGAGGACAGGAAGCCGACGGCTTGTCAAAGGCCCCCCAATTTGTCCTGGTGATTTTTCAAGCTGGATTTTAAAGCTCAGCAGAGATTTGGCCTTTACGGCTACGGCGGGTAGGCGGTTCCATGGGTTAATAACCTTGTGGGTGCCAAAGCATCTCTTGTTCTCAGTACTACATTGTGGCTTGTTGAGCTTGCAACCTTTGTTCCTTGTTTGTGTTGCCTTTGACCTTTGGACGAAGTTGTCTGGATCAACATCATTGAAATTGTTCAGTATTTTGAACGTTTTGTTGAGATCAGCGCTATCGTGCCTGGTTTGCAGTGTTAATGAACAAATCTACAAGGGCCGTGACGAGGATTCGAACCTACGTCTGTGAGCATCCCAGACGCTGCCTTCTCTTGAGATTATCTTGAGATGATTTCGGGGCTTTTTAGTGTCCCCGCGGCCCGGTCCTCGACCAGGCCTCCACCCCCAGGAAGCAGCCCGTGACAGCTGACTAACACCCAGGTACCTGTTTTACTGCTAGGTAACAGGGGCATAGGGTGAAAGAAACTCTGCCTATTGTTTCTCGCCGGCGCCCAGGATCGAACCCGGGACCACAGGATCATAAGTCCAGCGTGCGGTCCGCTCGGCCGACCGGCTCCCTGGTTTGCAGTGTTAAAGAACAAATCCACAAGGGCCGTGACGAGGATTCGAACCTACGTCTGTGAGCATCCCAGACGCTGCCTTAATCGACTTTATTTTGCAGTGTTGTTAGCCCTGTGGCCCTCAACCGTTCCTGTATGAGAGTGGACGTCGTTCTGGAATTATTGTTTTTGTAGAGTGTTGAATTTTCTCCAACGAAGCTCTGTCTTTCTGACGATGGTCACCATGCCTGGATGCAATAACCCAGGTGGGGGCGCACCAGAGATTTACTCAATTGAATAACTACTTTTCCTTGTGCAGGCGATGAGTCACAATAACGAGGCTAAAGTACGTTGACAAGACCACACACTAGAAGGTGAAGGGACGACGACGTTTCGGTCCGTCCTGGACCATTCTCACGTCGATTGTCTTGAAATCTCACAATCGACTTGAGAATGGTCCAATACGGACCGAAACGTCGTCGTCCCTTCACCTTCTAGTGTGTGGTCTGGTCAACACTACTTTTCCTTTCCTTAAAATCAAAGGTTCGCTTGATTGTTCCTAGGGTTTGGTTAGCTTTTCCTACTGCCGCTCCTACTTGTACAACTTTCAGTGAATGATGGATTCTGATTCCAAGATCCTTTTCTTCCTCAATCTGCTGCAAGGTAGTGTTGTTAATGTGATAGTTGTGACTTGGGTTGTAATGCCCCACAAGCAAGGTCTTGCATTTATCAATATTAAAAAGCATTTGACAGTCTTCTGTCCATTTGTGGTGTTCATGTATCTCCTCTTTGTAAAGCCTCAATATCATTTTCACTTTCCACTTTACCATAGATCATAGTGTCATCTGCAAATTTGGTGATGTGGGTCGTGATATTCTCATATATGTCACTTATGTATATGATAAAAAAAGGTTTGGCCCCAAAAGGAACCCTTGCGGTACCCCCGCTTACAATTTCTTTTATTTTAACCGTTTATTTATTTTATCCATTCCAGTATTCTACCATTTATTCCATGCGTCTGTAGTTTCCTTACCAGTTCCTCATGTACTACCTTGTTAAAAGCTTTATCCAAGTTCATGTAAGCTACACCTACCTAAACGTCCTTTGTCTGTATAGCCGGTTATCATTCCCAGAAATGTGAACAGGTTGATAGGGCAAGATCTATTTTCAACACATGTTGCCTTGATTTGAGAGCATTACTCCGGGCTCACCATAGACCGTGCTACTTGGAACATTTTGTTCCAGGTAGCAAATCTTAAACAACAACAAATGACAAGATTGTTCACTGTGAGATGGTGATTGATTCTCTTCGTTTAGGATTCTCTCCGTGAGCTTGTAGATGTGTGATTGGTAAGCTGATCGAACAAACACATTATATATTATAATGATTATACAAGCACTTTAATTATACCTACACTTCAATTATACCAAGACCTCCCTGATTCCAAATAACTATAATGTCAACACTTAAATTATACCAATTATATTATTCCAACAGTTCCATTTTACCAAAAATAGAATTATAGTAATACATCGATTACCATCCATATATAATGCCAGCCCTTCCATTATACCAACAATTCTATTATACCGACTTTCTACAATGACAACACTCTCATTATACCATCTACAATGACAACACTCATTATACCATCTACAATGACAACACTTTCATTATACCATCTACAATGACAACACTTTCATTATACCATCTACAATGACAACACTTTCATTATACCATCTACAATGACAACACTTTCATTATACCATCTACAATGACAACACTTTCATTATACCATCTACAATGACAACACTTTCATTATACCATCTACAATGACAACACTTTCATTATACCATCTACAATGACAACACTTTCATTATACCAACACTTCCGCTTTACTAAATGTCAATAATGGTGATCACCCTCACATTAGATAAAGATGTCTACAAAGGTTCACATTGTGAATTCATTTAGAGGAAAGAAAGAGGTTTTGAAAGGAAGACTCATCGCCGTTAACTAGTTTATTAACTTAACCACTGTGTATAACAACTTGGGCAATGTTTACCTTAACAAGTTAACCACCACTCAGCCGGCAAGCGGACCCACGAACTACTCACCTAGTTGTGTTTGTGGGTGTTGAGCTTTGGCTCTTTGGTCCCGGCTCTCAACTGTCAATCAACTGGTGTACAGGTTCCTGAGCCTACTGGGCTCTATCATATCTACATTATAAACTGTGTATGGAGTCAGCCTCCATCACATCACTGCCTAATGCATTCCATTTGTCAACCACTCTGACACTGAAAAAATTCTTTCTAACGTCTCTGTGGTTCATCTGGGTACTCAATTTCCACCTGTGTCCCCTTGTTCGTGTCCCACCCATGCTGAAGAGTTTGTCTTTGTCCACCCTGTCAATTCCCCTGAGAATTTTGTAGGTGGTTATCATGTCTCCCCTTACTTTCTGGTTTTCTAGGAACGTGAGGTTCAGCTCCTTTAGCCTTTCCTCGTAGCTCATTCCTCTCAGTTCCGGGACGAGTCTGGTGGCATACCGCTGAATATTCTCTAACTTTGTCTTGTGTTTAACTAGGTATAGACTCCAGGCTGGAGCTGCATACTCCAGGATTGGTCTTACATAAGTGGTATACAGGGTTCTGAAATATTCCTTACACAAGTTTCTGAAGGCAGTTCTTATGTTGGCCAGTCTAGCATATGCCGCTGAAGATATCCTTTTGATGTGGGCCTCTGGGGACAGGTTCGGTGTGATATCGCCCTATGATATATAGTTATAATAGTTATAATAGTTATAATAGATATAATAGTTATAACAGTTATAACTATTAAGTTATACTAACTAAGTCGGTATAGTTATAACTAATAATAGTTATAATAGATATAATAATTAACCTCAGAGAAACTATCAGACATCAAGTGACAGTCCATTATGGCAGCGTGGGAGTGTGTTACCACCCCAGAGATCTGGGGGCCAGTTTCACGAAGCAGTTACGCAAGCACTTACGAACCTGGGGGCCAGATTCACGAAGCAGTTACGCAAGCACTTACGAACCTGGGGCCAGATTCACGAAGTAGTTACGCAAGCACTTACGAACCTGGGGCCAGATTCACGAAGCAGTTACGCAAGCACTTACGAACCTGGGGCCAGATTCACGAAGCAGTTACGCCAGCACTTACGAACCTGTACATCGTTCCTCAATCTTTGGCGGCTTTGTTTACAATTATTAAACAGTTAATGAGCTCGGAAGCACCAGGAGGCTGTTTATAACAATAACAACAGTTGATTGGCAAGTTTTCATGCTTGTAAACTGTTTAATAAATGTAACCAAAGCCATCAAAGATTGAGGAAAGATGTACACGTTCGTAAGTTCTTGCGTAACTGTTTCGTGAATCTGGTCCCAGTTTTGTACGTGCTTGCGTAACTGCTTCGTGAATCTGGCCCCAGGTTCGCAAGTGCTTGCGTAACTGCTTCGTGAATCTGGCCCCAGGTTCGTAAGTGTTTGCGTAACTGCTTCGTGAATCTGGCTCCAGGTTCGTAAGTGCTTGCATAACTGCTTCGTGAATCTGGCCCCAGGTTCGCAAGTGCTTGCGTAACTGCTTCGTGAATCTGGCCCCAGGTTCGTGTAGTGCTTGCGTAACTGCTTCGTGAATCTGGCCCCAGGTTCGTAAGTGCTTGAGTAACTGCTTCGTGAATCTGGCCCCAGGTTCGTAAGTGCTTGCGTAACTGCTTCGTGAATCTGGCCCCAGGTTCGTAAGTGCTTGCGTAACTGCTTCGTGAATCTGGCCCCAGGTTCGTAAGTGCTTGCGTAACTGCTTCGTGAATCTGGCCCCAGGTTCGTAAGTGCTTGCGTAACTGCTTCGTGAATCTGGCCCCAGGTTCGTAAGTGCTTGCGTAACTGCTTCGTGAATCTGGCCCCAGGTTCCTAAGTGCATACGTAAATGCTTCGTGAATCTGGCCCCAGGTTCGTAAGTGCTGCGTAAATGCTTCGTGAATCTGGCCCCAGGTTCGTAAGTGCTTGCGTAACTGCTTCGTGAATCTGGCCCCAGGTTCGTAAGTGTTTGCGTAACTACTTCGTGAATCTGGCCCCAGGTTCGTAAGTGCTTGCGTAACTGCTTCGTGAATCTGGCCCCAGGTTCGTAAGTGCTTGCGTAACTGCTTCGTGAATCTGGCCCCAGGTTCGTAAGTGCTTGCGTAACTGCTTCGTGAATCTGGCCCCAGGTTCGTAAGTGTTTGCGTAACTGCTTCGTGAATCTGGCCCCAGGTTAGTAAGTGCTTAACTACTTCGTGAATCTGGCCCCAGGTTAGTAAGTGCTTAACTACTTCGTGAATCTGGCCCCAGGTTAGTAAGTGCTTAACTACTTCGTGAATCTGGCCCCAGGTTCGTAAGTGCTTGCGGAACTGCTTCGTGTACCTGCCCTCCAGATCTCTGGGGTGGAGAGAGGCCAACACCCTGTCACCCCCAGAGACCATCAGTTCCTGTCCCACAGCTTGGTAACACACACCCACGCTGCCATAATGGACTGCCACTTGATGTCTGATAGTTTCTCTGACGTGTCTCAACACTAGAGACACTGGCACCCACCTGCCAGGCTAGACAATACCACACACACACAGGCACTGTGTACTGGTGGCTGCCGAGGTGAAGAGGCACAGCTCTCAAGGTCTCAGCATTTACTGGCACTGTCTCGTGCACACGGACCTCTTACTGACGTACACACATGGGTGGACATGCACATGTACACACACACACACACACACGAAAATTTGAATAATTCTTTTTCTTTAGTGTCAGAGTAGTTGACAAATCGAATGCTTTAGGCAGTGATGTGGTGGAGGCTGACTCCATACACAGTTTCAAGTGTAGATATGATAGAGCCCAATAGGCTCAGGAACCTGTACACCTGTTGATTGACAGTTGAGAGGCGGGACCAAAGAGCAAGAGCTCAACCTCCGCAAGCACAAATAGGTGAGTACACAAGGTGGTCACACTGTTCGCAGCCCCATCATGGAGCCCCAACCTGAAGAAACACATAAGGAAACAGAATAGGTTTAAAAGTTTGCGACGAGGCTCGTTCCTGAGGTGCGAGGGATCGAGTATAAAGAGCGACTGAAGGAACTGAACCTGACGACGCTAGAAAAAAGGAGGGAGCAGGGAGATATGACAGAAACATATAAAATACTGTAACAACTATAGTAATGTTTGCTATTGATTTGTAACCCTAAGGCTGTAATAATTATATTCATTAATCCCAGAAGAACTAGAGTCCACCCTCGCAGCAGAAAATACTCAACCCGGTTATGAGGGGAATGGGAGAGAAATGACCAAGATATTAAAGATATCTCTTCAGTCAATTACAGCCTGGATAGTTAATAAGGTTACTCATTTATCACATTAATGCCGACACCACTCCTCCCAGAAACTTTATTAATTAGGCTAATTGACTCGGGAGGAGACTAGTCAACTAACACCAGTAACTTAAGGAACATAACCCTATTTATAACTCCTGGGTGAATGGAATTCCTTCTACCTTGGCATCATGAATTACAGAGTGGATATATCAGCTCATAATATGCTCATATGATCTCAGGTAATGCTCACAACAACCCAAGATCTATATGACAGATACTGATTAAGGAAAATATGAAAATACTCAGGAGAGAATTCAAAAGTAAATTTATTTAATGACGCAGATTAAATAACTCAGAGCTAGAATGATATACTATTCCTTAAGAGACATGGAGAAAATGGACTACAAGTTGTGTGGGGAAACTCAAACAGATATTGCCTTTCCCAGTGTTCTGTTGGTCGATCAACCTAGTTCACACTGGGTTGCACTCTTTGCACTCCCAGCTCACACTCTACTGAAATCTTTTCCTCTTGCATCCTTTAAAGTGAAGGCTCGGCACCTCCCTCCATACAGGCCCCATGCCCTCAGAAGCTCCACCCCTTTTCATAGGTCTATAACCAATCAGCTGAAGAAGGCCTAGGGTCTATAGCACCTTCAGCCAAATGACAAGCTAGGCCTGACCCCAGAGGGCCCACTTGGGCCCAATCACTCTCATCTAGACGCCATAGGCGGGGTTTTCACACGAGCCCCCTCCCCCCCCTCTCTCTCTCTAGTGGTCTAGTTTCCTTCTGTCATATAATCACAAGAGCAGTGGACTTTGGTCCCTATGCAAGAGCACTACATAATTCGAGACGCTTGTAATGGTCCGCCCTCGCCCGTACACAGAGGGGAAAAACTATTAAAATTTATGACTGGGATCCTTTACACCAAGTCTGGGGTGACCCGGAGGAAGCACGGAGAAGGGGAAACAGCGGAGAGAAGAAATGAAACCCTCTTTTTAGGAAAGAGGGAAAACATGAAGAGGGAAAGAGGGAAAGAAGAGGGAAAGAAGCCGGGAACGTCTGAGCCGTTACAATACTTGAGAGGATTGACAGAGTGGAAATAGACGAATTATTCCCTCAAAATACCAACAGGACAAGGGGGGGGGGACATGGGTGGAAGCTGGAAACTCAAATGAGTCATAGAGATGTTAGACAAAAATGTTCTCAGCGTGAGAGTAGTGTGAACAAGAGGAGCACATTTAGGCTCCTTTAGGCTCCCCCCCCCCACTACCACGACCCCCCCCCTGGCCAAGGGGGTGGTGGGTTACAGAACCTGTAACTGGGTTACAGTTACAGATCAACTTCTCAATGACTGGCACTGGGATGGCTCCTCAGGTCAGCTTGCTGAACATCTCTGAAATCAGCAGATGATTGCGGACCACAAGTACACTGATAATATCAGCGGGGCAGTATTTTTTAATTTTATTTTTCTTCTTATCAGGAGAGCGCCAAGCCATTATGGTTATAACACTGGGAAGGGGTCAGGATTAGGATTTGGGATGGGACGGTGGGATGGGAGGAATGGTGGTCAACCACTTGTTGACGGTCGGGGATTGAACGCCGACCTGCACGAAGCATGGGCTGAAGAGCCCGCCAAACACTCACACACCGAAACTACGACGTTGATACAACGTTGGAACAAGTTTTAATACCTCCTAACCAGTTATAACAACCAATATAGCAAGTTGTAACAACGTTCTAATACGTCATAAACACGTTAAGGCAAGATGGAACAACTTTATTACAAGTTGTAACAAGCGGAAAATAGAGACAGTTTCGGTTTGTGTTTCTAGGGCGCTCACATATTTAATACACTGGGATATATGTATTGATGTGTATAAATGTGCATGATGAGTTTCATGAAGAGAATGTGAACTTAGATGTGAGTCATAAGCTTGATGAGTATCTTCTTGAGGTTATCTTGAGATGATTTCGGGGCTTAGCGTCCCTGCGGCCCGGTCCTCGACCAAGGCCTCATTTTTGTTACACATCCCACAGGAAACAGCTCGTAGAAGCTGTCTAACTCCCAGGTACCTATTTACTGCTAGGTGAACAGAGGGCATCAGGGTGAAAGAAACTCTCCCCATTTGTTTCCGCCTGCACCGGGGATCGAGCCCGGAGCCACAGGACTACGAATCCAATACGCAGTTCACTCAGCTGTCAGGTAGACCACGACTTGCTGGCTTTGCGTGTTCCCTTAAGTGAATGGAAACTTAGAACTTTCCTTGAAGTCTTAAACTTAGTCATTTAATGTAACATGAGTGTTAAGTTAAATATACTCAACCATTCTCATATGACAGATAGTACCTATAGCTACTATGGAAGGAATGTACATAATACGGGCATTGTTATAATTTAAAGCTGCTTACGTTTTGCAGTAATTGAATATTACAACCTGTCCCAGGCTCAGCATAAGTAAATTTGAACTAATCAAGCCCAATCACTTGGGTTGGACGGTAGAGCGACGGTCTCGCTTCGTGCAGGTCGGTGTTCAATCCCCGACCGTCCACAAGTGGTTGGCCACCATTCCTTCCCTTCGTCCCATCCCAAATCCTTATCCTCTTTGAACAGACTGCCTCCAGGCTGAACGGCCTGTAGCAGCCAGTGTCTCCCATATAGCAAGATCGACGTCCATGGCTTTCAGGTCCCTCTTGCATACGTCTTGTACCGTAGCTGGCCTGGACAACCAGATATGAACACGGATGATCACACACAAATACTCATTGTAGGTGAACAAATCCACAAGGGCCGTGACGAGGATTCGAACCTGCGTCCGGATACATCTCAGACACTGCCTTAATCGACTGAGCTACAACAGGGTAAAAGAGTTGAAACCGAAGTTCTAAAATCCTGGTTTGTGCCTCGGAGAGGCTAAGGGATCCATTAAGTTCAGTAGAACTTCGGTTTCAACTCTTTTACCCTGTCGTAGCTCAGTCGATTAAGGCAGTGGGATGCTCCCGGACGCAGGTTCGAATCCTCGTCACGGTCCTTGTTGCTAATTCTTCTTCCCCTTCATCTTCACCTGTCAAATGGAGCACACAGTAATAATTGTAACCATTATATGATAGCTACATCAGGGGAAATTAATATGATTAATTATTAATTGATATTTACCCATTTGGGAGGTTCGCTACGTGTTCTGACCGCTAATGTGCCCACATTACTGGCCAGGAAGGTGTAGGTGTAACGGGTTATCGGGGTATCGAACCCTTATTATTGACGAAGATGGTGGTGATGATGGGTGCTGTTTACATCACATAACACTGCCTCTACAGGGGCATAATTGTGGAGCTTCAGGTGAGAGTTTTGTTGTTAATGGCGTCTGCCTCACTCTTGGCCCAGAGTGACGCCACTCTCTCCCTGGCGTCTGCCTCTCTCTTGGCTCAGAGTGACGCCACTCTCTCCCTGGCTCAGAGTGACGCCACTCTCTCCCTGGCTCCTGGCTCTCTCTTGGCCCAGAGTGACGCCACTCTCTCCCTGGCGTCTGCCTCTCTCTTGGCCCAGAGTGACGCCACTCTCTCCCTGGCTCCTGCCTCTCTCTTGGCTCAGAGTGACGCCACTCTCTCCCTGGCTCAGAGTGACGCCACTCTCTCCCTGGCTCCTATAATGCACCTTTATTGACAATGGGAAGTAGACTTTAGTTTGTTAGTAATTATATTAGATCAAGTCATAGAGACTCATTTTTTATTGACTCTAATGCTAGACTCACTCTAGTTTTAAGTGATTCTCATTGTTATTAGCTGGTGAGTTTAATAGCAATGTGGTAATGATATCCCGTTTTCTTCCGGGGAAAATTTCATTGGAATCTCGTTTCCTTGAATAATTAAACACCTACTTTGGGTTCATTTGTTAGTACAAAAACAGCAGCAATATTAACTGCATATTGTATTAATGGGTAGAATATGGTGTCGGTGTTTCCGACAAATGTGACCGAGACACTGACTTGCACCCTAGTGTTTCATAAAGCCTTACCGGTGTATTCTGACAGAGACAACACTGACTTGCACCCTAGTGTTTCATAAAGCCTTACTGGTATATTCTGACAGAGACAACACTGACTTACACTCTAGTGTTTCATAAAGCCTTACTGGTGTATTCTGACAGAGACAACACTGACATACACCCTGGTGTTTCATAAAGCCTTACTGGTGTATTCTGACAGAGACAACACTGACTTGCACCCTAGTGTTTCATAAAGCCTTACTGGTGTATTCTGACAGAGACAACACTGACTTGCACCCTAGTGTTTCATAAAGCCTTACTGGTGTATTCTGACAGAGACAACACTGACTTACACTCTAGTGTTTCATAAAGCCTTACTGGTGTATTCTGACAGAGACAACACTGACTTACACCCTAGTGTTTCATAAAGCCTTACTGGTGTATTCTGACAGAGACAACACTGACTTGCACCCTAGTGTTTCATGAAGCCTTACCGGTGTGTTGTGGGGCTTATACCTGAGGAGCTGCAGCAGGAATCACCAACAGCGCCGAGAAACAACATTTTTATTGCAGTGTCAAGTGCAAAATGTCAATAAACCTCGACCCTGGGTATTATTATAGTCCAGGAGAGTCTTATGTTTATGTCTGCGTGACGGGATCATCTCAGCGTTGTTTGTCCCGAGTGTGCCCTTCTGAGTGACCTGAATGTTGGTGTGTCACAGCCTGAATGTTGACCTGTCACAGCCTGAATGTTGAGCTGTCACAACCTGAATGTTGGCCTGTCACAGCCTGAATGTTGAACTGTCACAGCCTGAATGTTGGCCTGTCACAGCCTGAATGTTGGCCTGTCACAGCCTGAATGTTGAGCTGTCACAGCCTGAATGTTGGAATGTCACAGCCTGAATGTTGAGCTGTCACAACCTGAATGTTGGCCTGTCACACCCTGAATGTTGGCCTGTCACAGCCTGAATGTTGGCCTGTCACAGCCTGAATGTTGGCCTGTCACAGCCTGAATGTTGAGCTGTCACAGCCTGAATGTTGGCCTGTCACAGCCTGAATGTTGGCCTGTCACAGCCTGAATGTTGGCCTGTCACAGCCTGAATGTTGGCCTGTCACAGCCTGAATGTTGGCCTGTCACAGCCTGAATGTTGGCCTGTCACAGCCTGAATGTTGGCCTGTCACAGCCTGAATGTTGGCCTGTCACAGCCTGAATGTTGGCCTGTCACAGCCGGAATGTTGACCTGTCACAGCCTGAATGTTGGCCTGTCACAGCCGGAATGTTGACCTGTCACAGCCTGTATGTTGAACTGTCACAGCCGGAATGTTGAACTGTCGCAGCCTGAATGTTGACCTGTCACAGCCTGAATGTTGGCCTGTCACAGCCGGAATGTTGAACTGTCACAGCCTGAATGTTGGCCTGTCACAGCCTGAATGTTGACCTGTCACAGCCTGAATGTTGAACTGTCACAGCCTGAATGTTGACCTGTCACAGCCGGAATGTTGAACTGTCACAGCCTGAATGTTGACCTGTCACAGCCGGAATGTTGACCTGTCACAGCCCGAATGTTGGCCTGTCACAGCCTGAATGTTGGCCTGTCACAGCCTGAATGTTGACCTGTCACAACCTGAATGTTGTCCCCCAGTTCTAGAGAGTAATCATTGGTGATAAAGATACGTTATTATGGTATACTTTACAAATTAATGTTCGCAAGGCACCATCACACGTTGTCACTGTTTTGTAAACAAACGCTTTCTGACTCGGGTGCTCCCGTAGGTCGCTTCTCTCTCGAGTTTGGCTCCACCCTCTCGCTAGAGACGGTAGCTTTCAATGAATATTAATTGATTATTTTTACTGTCAAGACATATGATTGAGATAAGATTTGATTATAATATAATTAGATATAGGATTTAAAAATTATAAGTAGTACTTGCTAGTACTACTGATTCTTATTAAGGATTTGATTTAATCCTCACCGGAAATTGATTGATTGTTCCAATAGTTTTTAATTAAGATGGACCAGTGTGTCTCGAAGTTGCTAGATCTTTGGGAAATCGTTCACCAAGTCACGTAGGCAACTATAGTTACCTATGGTGTATGTGATCAGAGGTGGCATTGTCCTGTAGGATCCAGATGTAGGATATAGTGAATCTGTAGTGATTCTGAGATGATTTTGATACTCTGTGTAAGTGATTAGCATCATTTGTTTTCATAATTGACCTACTCAGAGTAGATGGAAGAGCGACGGATTGGCTTCTTGCAGGTCGGCGTTCGAACCCTGAATGTGGTAGCGGTTGGGCAGCATTGCTTTCCTCCGTCCGGTCCCAACTCCTTGTCCTCGTGTCCCTTCATGGTGGTATGTAGTCATTGTGGCTTAGCGCTTTTCCCCTGGGAGTTACATGAGCTCTCTCCTGGTGAGTACATGTACTTTCTCCTGGTGAGTACAAGTGCTTTCTTTTGATAATTACATTTGCTCTCTCTTGATAATTCTCGGTGAATGGAAAATATTTTTATTTTATTTTTTATTTATTTATATACAATAAGGTACATTGGGTTTGTGAGAATTGTGAGAGTAAGAATGAGAGAAATATTGGAAACGATCTACAACTCAGATTCAAAAGTTGAATATAATTGGAAGTTTGTTAACCAATATTCCAAATCACAACTTATGTTTTTAAAGGTAAAAAAGAGAGCGATTAAGATTGCAATCTAATGTTAGAAATAAATTAAAATATGTTTTAGCGACTCGAACGAGAGAATTATCAATATTGTGATCTTTTTTGGGCAAACCATAGATGGGAATAAGATCATAATATTGATTTTAAAAAAGGTGAAATAGCCTATAAAAGTAATATTAGAACTAGAGGGGCAGTAGAAAGGGTTTTAATATATACTCTGAATACTTTCGCTGCCAACAAAAGCTTTACTTCGGAGGATAACTTTACTAGGAAAGTGATTCTGAGTGAATTAAAATTAGATCCCAATAAAGTTACGAGGGATAGCATCCAGATTAACAACTCTAGTAATAACAACTCCAACTCTCAGAGTATCAGGATTACAGACAGGACACCTGGCCATAGTTCCATAGAAGACATCACCGCAGGTGCAACACCAGTCCAGGATAGCGGTGACCTGGTCAGGAAGTCAAGAAGGATAGCAGGACTGGACCCTAGGATACCAGCCTCACTAGACATTGATGATTTAAGTCTCGTCCTAACCCCACACTCAGAGCTTGACGAAGCACTCAGGAGAGTGAGAAAGACTTCGTGTAAATCATTTATAATAAAATGTAAAATGGTTGTCTCCTGTTGTGTGATGGTGAGCTCTTCACATGATTAATCGCACTCACCACCTGTGTAGTGTGACACATTCAACACCAGGTGTAGTGATGAGACACATTCAACACCAGGTGAAGTGAGACATGCTCAACTTGTGGAATGAGAAACATAAAACAAATGAGTTGAGACATAATCCCGGCTACATGAGACACACGACCCTATTGCAGTAATACTCAACTCCCCCCCCCAAAAAAAAAAAAAAAATTATAATAACCGAATTAACCAGTGTAATGAGAGACTTTTCCTCAGGTGTAATGAGACTTTCCTCGGCCGATAAAGAAATGAGAGAGTGAGTGAGAGAGACACTCTCACTGCGGTAAGCAGTGAGCTCCATAGATCCGTTTCTTAGCATTGATCTTCACAATGAATTCACAATTCTTTGGGAGAATTTGTAAGTTCTTGGAAGGTGTTTGGAATCTTTGGGGTCGTTATTAAGTCCGTAGCTTATAGACCAATCAGTAAATCTCTTTATGTATACAGTATACTGTGAAAGGTGGAGTATACATCTTCGTATACATATCCTTAGTTATTTGGGGGATTGGATTTGGCTAGACATAATTTCTGGATGGGTATTGAGGTCACTACAAAGTATACTGACTGGCCAACTGGTATACTTTACACCTTAAGTAAACTCACAGTGTATATTCGCCGAAAAGCGAGTTTACCTCTGTAGGTATATATACTTTATGTCATCTATTGGTAATATATATTGACAATATCATGAAACATTTATGAGATTCAATTGTATTCAATAATAAACTTGTTAAGAATCAGATTATCTAACAAACACATTAAATATACACATCTGTATTGAATTTTTATTGTTAAAAAAATGGTAATTACTTATCTGCTAGAAGTAACAACAGGTAAACTAACACTGGTTTTCCAATTGTATTTATTTAATAATATGAAGTAAACAATAGTCAGCCAGGGCTGAGGACTGGGCTTATATTCTAAGACGTCCATGTCGGCCTTCATGGGCTCTTTGGTATCTGTATGACTCAAAATCAAAGCACAGGAACACCATTCACTGATTATAGTCAAAGACACGACGTTTCACACCTAAAGAATTAAATACACACGCACACACACACACGCACACGCACGCACACACACACGCACACACCACAATGCTGTAGCACAGGAAAACTTAACAGATATGGTATCTAAAGTTCCCTCTTTCTCTGAGCCTCAGTTGACCCCCCAAGAACGCGAGATTAGAAAACGGCACCAATAATTTAGTCTGATGTTGCAACTCGTCCTCTTAAAAATAACGTCACTTTTGGCTGGTATGCGCGGCGCTATGGCCAAATTTGGACATAATTTGAAATGAAATCGACTCACAAAAGTGACGTACTGTCCCGTTTTCTGTTTGAGTCGTCCGGCTTACTCCGTAAGGTTAGGAGAGGAAACTTTCAACTAACGTTTTTTATAACGTTTTGAAACTTTATGAGAAAGTCCTGCCCACCTAACCTATCAGAGGACCCTTAACTTACTGTTGTTGAAAAAAATCCCAAATTTATTTTCGTTTTTAAATTACGTCTACTTTTGGCCATACTGGTAAACGGCCAAAAGCGACGTTACTTTTAAGTGGACAGGTGCATCGGTTGGTAGGAAGGACAACACAAGACAGGAGGGACAAATGTTTACAAAAATTACATTTGTGTAAAACCAACAACTTTGTCTTAAGTCTCGTCAAGAAGTGAAGGGATTTATTCTCTCATGTTGTTGTTGTTGTGTATGTTTCAATATCACAGTGACGCCACGAGTATGAGCGCTTCTACTGGACAAATATATAAATATACTTGCTCATCCAAAAGAAAAACTAAATAATAATTACATGCGATAATTATACAAATTATATACAGTATCAAGAGATGAATTAACCCCCATGAACTCTTTTTTTTTGTGTTTTTTTTATATATAAGTTTTTGACAATTACAATTTTATTTATTGCAGGTTTACCTATGACGAAGGTTTAATAATTACAGACTGTACCTTACAAACAGTACACTTAACTACAGGAACTCAACTCCTCTCATCAGATAAGAAAGCCACAGTTACCCCTTGACAGACACGAGACTACTGACCTAGAGAAAACGTGGAAGAACGTAGCACACTAAGACAAGGACTCCCACACTCTTCTACACAACGTTTCAAAATACAGAGCATTAATAGTGCTCCTTTTTTGTTTATCGAAATTTAACATTTTCAGTAAAATTGTTAACCCTCTCTGCTATAACTTCAAAATAACAGTGTTAAAATAAGGAGGGTTAAATTAACATAGTTTCTCACATGAGGTTCACATAAGATTCTGAAGGAAGATGGGGACTAATTAGTCCCCCTATTTATACGCCTTAGTTATATATTATTATCAAACGCCCTGTCACGGCCCTATTTAGCAACCAATTATAGGTTAGATTGCTAGAATAAGGTTAAATATAGCTGGTGAAGAATTAACATTTTGCTATAATTCCTCTCCTCCTCCCCACCGTCGCTATCACAGATGACCGCAGCTGTAGCCACGTGTGTGTATAATGTATTTCGCTGTATTTGCTGTATTATGCAGTGTGTCGGGTGCTGTAGGCCTATTTAGTGTAATATGACTGGTCAGCGTCCCAAGCATATTCGTTATTTTTAAGCTGTGACTGTTCACTTGTGCAGGGTTGTTCAGCACAGTCTTGTTGTTCATCTCGCTGAGGGTGATGAACAAAGTATGAACGGAGGATACAGTGTGTCTCTTCGTCCGACTGTAACTGTTCATCACAGTGTGGGTGTTCATCACAGCATGAACGAAATGTTTTGTGGGCTGGTGAGCGTTCATATGGAGAATGTTGAACATGAAGGGTGTGCTCTGGGGAGTGTTCATCGCAGTAGGAGTCTTGGGTGTGGGAAGTGTGTGCTGGTGAAAGTTCATCACAGTATGAATGATGAGTACTGCAGGTGTGGGCTGGTGATTGTTCATCACAGCATGAATGATGAGTACTGCAGGTGTGTGCTGGTGACTGTTCATCACAGTATGAATGAAGAGTACTGCAGGTGTGTGCTGGTGATTGTTCATCACAGCATAAATGCTGAGTACTGCAGGTGTGTGTTGGTGACTGTTCATCACAGTATGAATGCTGAGTACTGCCGGTGTGGGCTGGCGACTGTTCATCCCAATAAGACTGCTGCGTGGAGCTTGTGTGCGTTGGAGTGTGTTGAGTGCGTGGGTGTTGCGTGTGTGGGCGTTGCGTGTGTGGGCGTTGCGTGTGTAGATGTTGCGTGTGTGGGTGTTGAGTGCGTGGGTGTTGCGTGCGACACATGTGTGCTGGCGACGGGGTTTGGACCGTAACAGGGAGCCTGGGCTACACCGAGGTCGTCATCTCTTCTATGACTGTGATATTCCGCCGAGGGTGGGCGGCGGGCGGCGCCACCCGCCGGAGTATGGGCGGCAGCGGCACAGGCGGCACGCTGCCGTCGTGGGCGGCGGGAAGCGGTCGTCTCGCTCCAGCGCTGCCTACCTGTCCCAACCTCGCTAAACCTTCGGGTTCGCTAAAACTCACACCACTAGTCTGCCGCAAGCGTCTTCCCGCCGCATGTGCCGGCTGCGGCGGCCTGGCGATGGGCTCATCGTCCTCATCTTCGGCATCGAAGTCAATGTTCTCCTGACAGTCATTGAAAAACACATTGTCGTATTTACACGAAGAGCCGCACTGGCCCACATAGTCGTAGTAATTGTCCAATAATCCTTCTTCGGATATGCAGGTGAGGAGTTCGGGCTTGAGGCGCGCCTCCATCACATCTACCGAACTCGCGAAGGAAATGGTCTTGCCCAGTTTGCCGAAGACTTGGCCCTTACTGGCGTCGTACATCTGGGCGCTGATGGGAGCCGGAGCGGAGGTAGGGTCCGCGCCACATGTACACACCGGACCACCACCACCACCACTGCCGCCACTGGCTATCTGCGGCGTGGCTGTGGTCTTCGGGGTACAGCCACCTACACTGACGCCGCCACTGCCACCGCCACCCCCGTTCTCCAGCGGCACGGCGTACGGGTCGTGGGCCAGGTGGGCGTCCACAGTGGTGAAGGAGACGGTGGTGTCGTGTTTGGCCAGGCGCTCCTTGAAGTAGTTGAGGAGGAAGAGGCACGACGCTCCGGACAACAGGAAGAAGCTGGCGAAGAAGTAGCCAGTCTTGGGCGTGCTGTCGTTGATGTAACCTGTGGAGGCAGCACAACAACATCTTAGATCTCCCAATCATAGCAAAATACCATAAATACAATCTAACATATATATAATTATATATATATATATATATATATATATATATATATATATATATATATATATATATATATATATATATATATATATATATATATTAAATATGACCGAAAAAGTAAGATTAATAATTCTAACACGAATTTTCTCGATCTTTCTTACGTTTCTTTTCACTGTTGATGGTAATTCAAAGATCAGTTCTCCAAAATTCATTTTTATTTCTAGTCTGACGCGACACTTGAGCGCGTTTCGCAAAACTTATTACATTTTCAAAGACTTTAGTTTACAAACACACAACTGAAACTGAATAGAGCTTACACATCTTCGATTTTATATCTACATTTGGGTGAGGTGGATGAGGTGAAAACAAACTTTCAACAATGGGTATTGAATGGGTATTAAATTTAAACACAAGACAGAACACGAAACAATGGGTATTGAATGGAAGTAATTGTAGAAAGCCTATTGGTCCATATTTCTTGATGCTTCTATATTGGAGCGGAGTCTTGAAGTGGGTAGAATATAGTTGTGCATTAATTGGCTGTTGATTGCTGGTCTTGACTTCTTGATGTGTAGTGCCTCCCAGACGTCGAGCCGCCTGCTATCGCTGTATCTATCGATGATTTCTGTGTTGTTTGCTAAGATTTCTCTGGTGATGGTTTGTTTGTGGGAAGAGATTATATGTTCCTTAATGGCGCCCTGTTGCTTATGCATCGTTAAACGCCTGGAAAGAGATGTTGTTGTCTTGCCTATATACTGGGTTTTTTGAGGCTTACAGTCCCCAAGAGGGCATTTGAAGGCATAGACGACGTTGGTCTCTTTTAAAGCGTTCTGCTTTGTGTCTGGAGAGTTTCACATGAGTAGGCTAGCAGTTTTTCTGGTTTTATAGTAAATCGTCAGTTGTATCTTCTGATTTTTGTCTGTAGGGATAACGTTTCTACTGACAATATCTTTCAGGACCCTTTCCTCCGTTTTATGGGCTGTGGAAAAGAAGTTCCTGTAAAATAGTCTAATAGGGGGTATAGGTGTTGTGTTAGTTGTCTCTTCAGAGGTTGCATGGCGTTTCACTTTCCTTCTTATGATGTCTTCCACGAAACCATTGGACAAGCCATTGTTGACTAGGACCTGCCTTACCCTACAGAGTTCTTCGTCGACTTGCTTTCATTCTGAGCTGTGGCTGAGGGCACTGTCGACATAAGCGTTAACAACACTCCTCTTGTACCTGTCCGGGCAGTCGCTGTTGGCATTCAGGCACATTCCTATGTTTGTTTCCTTAGTGTAGACTGTAGTGTGGAAAACTCCGCTCCTTTCCATGACTGTTACATCTAGAAAGGGCAGCTTCCCATCCTTCTCCATCTCGTAAGTGAAACGCAACACAGAATTCTGCTCAAATGCCTCCTTCAGCTCCTGCAGATGCCTGACATCAGGTACCTGTGTAAAAATGTCGTCAACATACCTGCAGTATATGGCCGGTTTCAAGTTCATGTCGACTAAGACATTTTGCTCGATGGTACCCATGTAGAAGTTTGCAAACAGGACAACTAGGGGAGAACCCATGGCGACCCCATCTACTTGCTTATACATGTGTCCATCCGGGCTCAAGAAGGGTGCCTCTTTAGTACAAGCTTGGAGTAGTTTCCTTAGACTGTTTTCTGGTATGTCAAGAGGAGTACAGGCCGGATCACGGTACACTCTGTCGGCTATCATTCCGATTGTCTCATCCACAGGTACGTTGGTAAACAGAGATTCTACGTCCAACGAGGCTCTTATCCCTGTGGCCCGTGTTCCCCGCAGCAAGTCAACAAATTCCTTTGGAGACTTCAGGCTGAAGGCGCAAGGGACATAAGGAGTCAGCAAGCCGTTGAGTCGTTTCGCCAGTCTGTACGTGGGTGTGGGTATCTGGCTGATGATTGGCCGAAGTGGGTTTCCAGGCTTGTGTATCTTGACATTTCCATATGCATATCCAGGTTTATATTCCCAATAATCTTTGGCAGGTGGAGTCCAGATTTCTTGGCGTTCACAGTTTCGATCAATTTGTTGACCTTTGCTTTCAGTTTGGCTGTAGTGTCCTTCGTTACCCTTTGGAATTTAGTTTGGTCAGAGAGTATGAGGTTCATTTTCGCTAGATATTCGTCTTTTTCGCCAATATATAAGTCGCCAATATACGTCATTCTTAAAAAAGAATATAATATCACATAAGAGGCTGGTGCATAAGTTGGCGAAACAGACAAGAGTTACTGGTACGGTGCTCCAATGGATAGGGAGTATTTAACCAATAGGAATCAGAGAGTTACTGTGAGGAGTGTAACACTAGAATAGCATGATGTCACCAGCAAGGTCCCACAAGGTTCTGTACTAAGATGTTATCTTCTTTCTCATATACGTAAATCACCTTCTAAAGGGAATAGATTCTCTTTTCTCAATGTCTGCTGATGATTCTTATGAGGGGGATTAAGACAGAGGAAGACAGCTTGAGGGCTTCAAGTTTGTCCTGGACAAATAGTAAGATTGGCCCAACAAAAGGCCACTAGAGTTTAACCCGAGCAAATATAAAGTAATGAAGATAGGTGTAGTGAGCAGAAGGCCAGATAAAAGATATCATTTGGAGGGATGAACTCCTTCAAGAGTCAGAGAGATAGAAAGACCTGGGGATTGATATCACGCCGGACCTGTCCCCTGAAGACCACGTCAAGAGGATAACATCGGCGGCGATATCCAGGTTGTCCAACACAAGAACTAATTGTGTTAACACGTTTAAGGAATCATTTCCAACCTTGCGTACCACATATGTCAGAACAATCATGGAGTATGCAGCTCCAGCGTTGAGTTCGTATCTAATGAAGCAAAAGACTAAATTGGAGAAGGTTCAAAGGTATGCCACAAGACTAGTACCCGAGCTGAGGGATATGAAATACGAGAAAACACTGCTGGAACTAACCCTTACGTCGCTGGAAGACAGAAGAATTCGGGGAAACATGATCACCATATACAAGATTCTTAGGGGAATTGATAGGATAGATACAGACAGATTATTTAAAACGGGCAGTACTCGCACAAAGGGACACAGGTGGAAGATTAGTACTCAAATGAGCACAGGGACGTTAGAAAGAACTTTTTTAGTGTCAGAGTGGTTGACAAATGGAATGCAATAGGCAGTGATGTGGTGGAGGCTGACTCCATACATAGTTTCAAATATAGATATGATAGAGTCTAATAGGCTCTGGAACCTGTACACCAGTTGATTGACAGTTGAGGGGCGGGACCAAAGAGCCAGAGCTCAACCCCTGCAACCACAACTAGGTGAGTACTAGCGTACCCCTACACTAAACAGCCAAAGGAATAAGAAGCAAGAAAGAGATAACAACATTACCAAGGACCCAGTAACTTACCTTAAACATTTCTACCTAAGATTTCTCTCCAAGATACAAGCTCTTGAAAACATGTATTTACAATCTACCAACTCCACATATATGTTCGTTTTTCTTCAGAGACTCTTTAGTTGTTCAGTAAAATAATGCTTTCTGGTTGTTAAAACTATAGAGTCAAATACTCCATTTAATTTCTTGCAGTTTTATATTTCATGCCTATATTATGTAGGCCTACC
Organism: Procambarus clarkii; assembly: GCF_020424385.1. Taxonomy (NCBI): domain Eukaryota; kingdom Metazoa; phylum Arthropoda; class Malacostraca; order Decapoda; family Cambaridae; genus Procambarus; species Procambarus clarkii. Next base: position 1,671,068 of record NC_059634.1, on the reverse strand, counting down.
CTGACCTTCCTCATTATACCCCCCCTCTACCGTATACACTTATACACTCATGACCACAGTACTCAACTCTATACTCCTTCTCTCACTCACTACACCCTATACACACTCACAACCCACCACAGGCGCACTCTAAACACACACAACCCACCACACACACACACACACACACACACACACACACACACACACACACACACACACACACACACACACACACACACACACACACACACACATACAACCCACCCACCCACCCCGTACCAAAGAGAGAGAAGAACGTGAGAGACATACCCGTGATAGGGATGCCCAGGAGGATGGGGAGAGCAGTGCCGCCCTGGATGAAGCCCCAGGCGCGGGAGAAGTGTCTGGCCCGCACCTTCTCCAACGTCAACATCTGGAAGGAGTAGTGGGCGCCGCCCAGGAACATGCCGTAGAGCCACATGAAGAGCACGTACCCGTAGTAGCCCCTCACCGCCGTCAGCGCCAGCATCGTCACCCCTGGAACAGAGTCAGTATAGTCACCCCTGGAACAGAGTCAGCATAGTCACCCCTTGCAATAGAGTCAGCATAGTCATCCCCTGCACCAGTTAGCATAGTTACCCCCTGCAAGAGCCGGACTTACATTACGGGTTATGTTATCATGGCTCTGTTAGAGTCAGGGGGGTCCGTCTATATTCCTGTTAGAGCCAGGGGGTCCCTCTATATTACCTATATTACTGTTAGAGTCAGGGGGTCCCTCTATATTACTGTTTGAGTCAGGGGGTCCCTCTATATTACTGTTAGAGTTCAGGGGGGTCCCTCTATATTACTGTTAGAGCCAGGGGGGCCCCTCTATATTACTGTTAGAGTCAGGGGGTCCCTCTATATTACTGGTAGAGTCCGGGGGGTCCCTCTATATTACTGTTAGAAGCAGGGGGGTCCCTCTATATTACAGTTAGAACAAGGGGGGTCCCTCTATATTACTGTTAGAACCAGGGGTCCCTCTATTAAACCCTAATATGGTAATTTGTTATATAAATCAGTAAAGCAGTTTGTTAACCAATTTTTGTCAAGTTATTTCTGAATATAAACTTGCTTGTTTGCTAATTGTCGTACTGGGCACGACAACTGGGAACAAATATATATATGGGAGTCCCTGGCAGGTGGGATTGTCTGCCTAGGATGAGATAAGGCTGGAAAACCTTATATGATTGTACTTGTGATATAGGATATATCTGATATAGGAAAGATATCATTGTACTTGTGTCCAGAACAATCAAATTTGTGTCGTTGCTAGATCTGATTGGTGTAAACTATCTTGGGAGATGCAATGTATTTATATCATACAACAGTCCGTGATAGCAGGGGACTTTTAACATTGATATCAGTGACTCTTAACATTGATAACAGGGACTCCTAATATTGATAACAGGGACTTTTAACATTGATAACAGGGACTCTTAACATTGATTACAGGGATTCTTAACATTGACAACAGGGATTCTTAACATTGGCAAGGATGTCATGAACGGTAGCAACGGGAGGAACGGCAGGAACGTGAGTTATATTTGAAGGGAAGGAGGTGGCAGATTTTGTGGATTTAATTAACAACTCATTCACCAAAAAATGACCGATTTCGGGCACCAATCCTCCTGAAATTGACCATTTTCGGGCGCCAGTCCTTAACTGTAGCCTCTGTTCACCCAGCAGTGAATGGGTACCTGGTTGTTAAACGATTTGGCGGGTCGTATTCCCGGGAATATTAGGATTATGGACCTGCCTGAAACGCTGTGCGTGCTGGTGGCTGTACAAGACTGTACGAACTCTTGTATATACAAAATAAACAAAGAAACATAAATAAATGATTGAATTTATAGTAAATATCGGGTGGAAACTACCAAAATGTAGTTATGGACCACTAGTAAACAACTTTTTTGTACTATCAATTTTATAGCCCGGCAAAAATAATGCTAAATACCAAACTTTAATATTCCTAGGCCTAGTATAGCACCTATATGTACTATATAAGGCCTTAGATAACGTCCTCGGATTGCTCGGAGAGGTTAGGTTAATTCTTATATTTATGCTGAGACAATCAATCATTCAAAATTGAACGTCCTACTGGGCCATTCCTACACATTGGTACTTTTGAGCAAATAGTTATTATAAGTATTGTTATTTAGGAGGATGGGATGTTATTTCAGGACAAATTATATCATTTGCTGAGCGATTAATGATTCGAGAATCTTGCCAGTAATGGAGAGCAGTGATTCTGTAGTTACCAATCACTGAGCGGCTCTTCTGTTTATCTACTGGAACAACATCTGCCTTCTTCCATAAGGGCTAAATTCGTTGTCCCTCATCAGTACACCCTCCAGTACTCACCCAGACCAGACCACCCAGTACTCACCAGTACACCCAGTACACCCAGTACTCACCAGTACACCCAGTACTCCCCAGTACACCCAGTACTCACCAGTACACCCAGTACTCACCAGTACACCCAGTACTCACCAGTACACCCAGTACTCCCCAGTACACCCAGTACTCACCAGTACACCCAGTACTCACAATACACCCTCCAGTACTCACCCAGACCATATATGGAGGCCTGACACAGGTACTGCCCCTCCCCAGTACTCACCAGTACACCCAGTACACCCAGTACTCACCAGTACACCCAGTACTCACCAGTACACCCAGTACTCACCAGTACACCCAGTACTCACCAGTACACCCAGTACTCACCAGTACACCCAGTACTCACCAGTACACCCAGTACTCACAATACACCCTCCAGTACTCACCCAGACCATATATGGAGGCCTGACACAGGTACTGCCCCTCCCCAGTACTCACCAGTACACCCAGTACACCCAGTACTCACCAGTACACCCAGTACTCACCAGTACACCCAGTACTCACCAGTACACCCAGTACTCACCAGTACACCCAGTACTCACCAGTACACCCAGTACTCCCCAGTACACCCAGTACTCACCAGTACACCCAGTACTCACAATACACCCTCCAGTACTTACCCAGACCATATATGGAGGCCTGACACAGGTACTGACCGTCCCCAGTACACCCAGTACTCACCAGTACACCCTCCAGTACTCACCATTACACCCAGTACTCCCCAGTACACCCAGTACTCACCAGTATACCCAGTACTCACCAGTACACCCTCCAGTACTCACCATTACACCCAGTACTCCCCAGTACACCCAGTACTCACCAGTACACCCTCCAGTACTCACCCAGACCATATATGGAGGCCTGACACAGGTACTGACCCTTCCCAGTACACCCAGTACTCACCAGTACACCCAGTACTCACCAGTACACCCAGTACTCACCAGTACACCCAGTACTCACCAGTACACCCAGTACTCACCAGTACACCCAGTACTTACCAGTACACCCTCCATTACTCACCAGTACACCCAGTACTCACCAGTACACCCAGTACTCACCAGTACACCCTCCAGTACTCACCCAGACCATATATGGAGGCCTGACACAGGTACTGCCCCTCCCCAGTACACCCAGTACTCACCAGTACACCCTCCAGTACTTACCCAGACCATATATGGAGGCCTGACACAGGTACTGGCGGGAGATCATGCACTGGGCGCTCTGTTTGACGACAATGAGACCGAAGCCAATGCATCCGAGGGCGTAGGCGAAGCCCAGGAAGGTCTGGAGCAGGATGAGGGCAGAGTCCTCCAGGCCCTCCTGCTGCGCCCCGAGGATCTGCGGCGGGAGAGGCGGTTACTACGGGATCACCATAGCCCGTGCTACTTGCAACTTTTTGTTCCGGGTAGCGAATCTTACACAACAGAGTTGGTTATTTCAGGCCTGTGTGTGTGTGTGTGTGTGTGTGTGTGTGTGTGTGTGTGTTGTGGGGAGGGTGTCTGGTGTTGTGTGTGGGGCTTGTTGCTCACAGTACTGTGAGGTATCTGTTGCTCACAGTACTGTGAGGTACCTGTTGCTCACAGCACTGTGAGGTACCTGTTGCTCTCAGTATTGTGAGGTGCCTGTTGCTCTCAGTACTGTGAGGTGCCTGTTGCTCACAGTACTGTGAGGTATCTGTTGCTCTCTCAGTACTGTGAGGTGCCTGTTGCTCTCAGTACTGTGAGGTGCCTGTTGCTCACAGTACTGTGAGGTATCTGTTGCTCTCTCAATACTGTGAGGTGCCTGTTGCTCTCAGTACTGTGAGGTGCCTGTTGCTCTCAGTACTGTGAGGAACTTATCTCTCACAGTACTGTGAGGAACGTCTCTCTCATTATTGAGAGGAATTTGTGTAACATCAAGTGAGGAATTGAATTGTCAGGTGGTTACTCATTAGATACTCACGAGGCAGAGGAGATATACTCAAGAGATAGCGGGGAGTGCCTCTTCTCTCCTGAGAGAGACCTCTTCTTCAAGGGCTGGAAAAGAGGTACCCACAAAGTAGAGGAGATCGAGGTACTCACAAGGCAGAAGAGAGATACTCACGAGTTAGAGAAGAGGAATACCACAAGGTAGAAGAGCTATACTCAGGGGGTAGAAGAGCGGTACTCAGGGAGGTAATAGAGCGGTTCTCAGGGAGGAAGAAGAGCGGTACTCAGGGCGGTAATAGAGCAGTACTCAGGGAGGTAATAGAGCGGTACTCAGGGAGGTAATAGAGCAGTACTCAGGGAGGTAATAGAGCGGTACTCAGGGAGGTAATAGAGCAGTACTCAGGGAGGTAATAGAGCAGTACTCAGGGAGGTAATAGAGCGGTACTCAGGGAGGTAATAGAGCAGTACTCAGGGAGGTAATAGAGCGGTACTCAGGGAGGTAATAGAGCGGTACTCAGGGAGGTAATAGAGCAGTACTCAGGGAGGTAATAGAGCAGTACTCAGGGAGGTAATAGAGCGGTACTCAGGGAGGTAATAGAGCGGTACTCAGGGAGGCAGAAGAGCAGTACTCAGGGAGGTAATAGAGCGGTACTCAGGGAGGTAATAGAGCGGTACTCAGGGAGGTAATAGAGCGGTACTCAGGGAGGTAATAGAGCGGTACTCAGGGAGGTAATAGAGCAGTACTCAGGGAGGTAATAGAGCGGTACTCAGGGAGGTAATAGAGCGGTACTCAGGGAGGTAATAGAGCAGTACTCAGGGAGGTAATAGAGCGGTACTCAGGGAGGCAGAAGAGCAGTACTCAGGGAGGTAATAGAGCGGTACTCAGGGAGGTAATAGAGCGGTACTCAGGGAGGTAATAGAGCAGTACTCAGGGAGGTAATAGAGCAGTACTCAGGGAGGTAATAGAGCAGTACTCAGGGAGGTAATAGAGCGGTACTCAGGGAGGTAATAGAGCAGTACTCAGGGAGGTAATAGAGCAGTACTCAGGGAGGTAATAGAGCAGTACTCAGGGAGGTAATAGAGCAGTACTCAGGGAGGTAATAGAGCGGTACTCAGGGAGGTAATAGAGCGGTACTCAGGGAGGTAATAGAGCGGTACTCAGGGAGGTAATAGAGCGGTACTCAGGGAGGTAATAGAGCGGTACTCAGGGAGGTAATAGAGCGGTACTCAGGGAGGTAATAGAGCGGTACTCAGGGAGGTAATAGAGCGGTACTCAGGGAGGTAATAGAGCGGTACTCAGGGAGGTAATAGAGGAGGTAACTCAGAGAGGTAATAGAGCGGTACTCAGGGAGGTAATAGAGCGGTACTCAGGGAGGTAATAGAGCGGTACTCAGGGAGGTAATAGAGCAGTACTCAGGGAGGTAATAGAGCAGCACTCAGGGAGGTAATAGAGCAGTACTCAGGGAGGTAATAGAGAGCACTCAGGGAGGTAATAGAGCAGTACTCAGGGAGGTAATAGAGCGGTACTCAGGGAGGTAATAGAGCAGTACTCAGGGAGGTAATAGAGCGGTACTCAGGGAGGTAATAGAGCGGTACTCAGGGAGGCAGAAGAGCAGTACTCAGGGAGGTAATAGAGCGGTACTCAGGGAGGTAATAGAGCGGTACTCAGGGAGGTAATAGAGCGGTACTCAGGGAGGTAATAGAGCGGTACTCAGGGAGGTAATAGAGCGGTACTCAGGGAGGTAATAGAGCGGTACTCAGAGAGGTAATAGAGCGGTACTCACGAGGTAGAAGAGCGGAGCATAGAGGCCAACAGAGGTGACGGCCGCTGTCATCAGCAGCACCTGTACAGAGCGCAGCTTGAGGCAGCTGAGGTCGAAGTACGGCGGCTTGTCAGAGTCAACCTTGTGCTTGTCCTTCACCTGCTGAGGGGAGAGGTTATAGGGGTCACTGGGGGTCACTGGGGGTCACTGGGGGTCACTGGGGGTCACAGGGGTCACAGGGGTCACTGGAGGTCACACGGGGTCACTGGGGGTCAGTCACTGGGGGTCACTGGGGGTCACTGGGGGTCACTGGGGGGGGTCACTGGGGTCACTGGAGGTCACTGGGGGTCACGGGGTCACTGGGGGTCACTGGGTGTCACTGGGGGTCAGGGGTCACAGTCAGGGTCACAGGGGGTCACTTGGGGACACTGGGGTCAAATGGGGTCACTGGGGTCACAAGGGAGTCACACGGGGTCACTGGGGGAGTCACACGGGGTCACTCGCACGGGGTCACTGGGGGTCACACGAGGTCACTGGGAGTCACACGGGGTCACTGGAGGTCACTGGGGGTCACAGGGGTCACAGGGGTCACTGGAGGTCACACGGGGTCACTGGGGGTCACACGGGGTCACTGGGGGGGGGTCACTGGGGGTCACTGGAGGTCACTGGGGGTCACAGGGGTCACTGGAGGTCACACGGGGTCACTGGGTGTCATAGGGGTCACAGAGGGTCACAGGGGGTCACTTGGGGACACTGGGGTCAAATGGGGTCACTGGGGTCACAAGGGAGTCACACGGGGTCACTGGGAGTCACACGGGGTCACTGGGGGTCACTGGGGGTCACACGAGGTCACTGGGAGTCACACGGGGTCACTGGAGGTCACTGGGGGTCACTGGGGGTCACTGGGATCACACGGGGTCACTTGGGGTCACTGGGGGTCACTGGGGTCACACCAGGATAATATTACAAGCCCTTCCCTCTTGTGCGAGATATTACTGGCAGTATGAAGTATATAAGCGACAAAATGAAAGAAATATGTTCCAATATGAGGTATATCAGTGGACGTATAACGTATAACAATACTTGAGTCAGGTGTTGTATGTCACACTAGCGTGTCAAGCTTGGGTGGGTAGTATGATAGTGTCAAGCTTGGGGGGGGGGGTAGTGTGATAGTGCCAAGCTTGGGGGGGGTAGTGTGATACTGCTAAGCTTGGGGGGGGAGTATGATAGTGCCAAGCTTGGGGAGAGGGGGTAGTATGATACTGCCAAGCTTGGGGTGCGGGTAGTATTATACTCCCAAGCTTGGGGTATTATGATCGCTTGGGCGCGTAGTATGATTACAGAGCACAAGTTCGAGTCCATCTCACGGCTCCAGCTGACTCTCCCATCAAGATATCATTATATATTATTAAACACACTGATATCAAAAGTCAGGTGAGGGGAAGATGGGTATATTTACCTTTCTCTTCTGGTTCTTAAGATGCAAGATTGCTCTCCGCTGTGGGTGGTAGAGGGAGGCTGAGCGGTAGAAGATGCCCAGGAAGAAGGTAGTGAAGACCACGCCAGTCACGGCCTGTAGGCCTAGTCTCCAGCCTACTGACCTGCCGGGGGGGATGGTTAATTATGGGCCTGTATATGTCCTCTATAGCATGGTGGTCTATATACCGTGAGAGGCTAGTATAGTGAATATACGGTATAAACCCCTGGTTCATGCTGTACCTCCTGCCTGCTGGCTGGTAGGTTAGGTTAGGTCACACACACACACACACACACACACACACACACACACACACACACACACACACACACACACACACACACACATACACATCGTTTATTAGGGGGTGATGTGGTGGAGGCTGACTCCATACATAGTTTCAAGTGTAGATATGATAGAGCCCAATAGGCTCAGGAATCTGTACACCTGTTGATTGACGGTTGAGAGGCGGGACGAAAGAGCCAGAGCTCAACCCCCGCAAACACAACTAGGTGAGTGCTAGGTGAGTACACACACACACACACACACACACACACACACTCAGGAAACTCTAGAAATGCCTCACCTGATGGCCTCCTTGAAGAAGACGGAGAAGAGAGTGATGCCTATCCCACACCCGGACTGGGCAATGATCTCCACGAACTCTCTCCGACGCTTGAAGTACTGTCCCAGCATGAGGTTGGCTGTCTCTCTCGTCATACCCACGCCCACTCCCAGCGCCAGGCCGTAGCTGTCAGAGAACCACGACTCTCTCAACATATCATGTTAATATCCATCATGTTAACCTGTTTTATCCAGGCAATGATGATAACTTCGCCAGATCACTATTTTAACATGCGTGTATCAAGAGTAATACATGTATGAACATTGTTTCGAATGGAGCAATAAATAATTCTTGACTACTCTGAAGAGTTAGCTAACTATATGTACTCAGCTGAAGGTAAACAAATTAGACTCCTTCCTTAGAGTCCAATTTGTCTGAGATGAGAAATGTGACACATTTATCATCTTTATTGTTAATTTCCTGTGAAAATCTCTAGCATTTGTATGTTTAAGGTTGCTGTGGTTTTACACATATTCCAAGATTACCCTGGAGTTTATGTGTGCCAAGACTGCTCTTGTTATGCGTTTAAAGGGAGCATGAAATGCAGGGAGTCTGCGGAGTAGGCCACCCACATTTCATTACCTCTGACTACTTTGTGACGGGGAAAGGGGGGGGGGGGGGGAAGGTGGGAGGTTATGCGGTGGGAGAGGTGGTGGGAGAGGGGGTGGGAGAGGGGGTAGGGGAGGGGGAAGGGGGAAAGGGGGAAGGGAAGGGAAGGGAGGGGGGGGTAAACATTGCAGCAAACTCTCCCAGGTAAAACTGGTCCTACTCCGACCCACCAGTCTCATATATATATATATATATATATATATATATATATATATATATATATATATATATATATATATATATATATATATATAGGCTCGATATAGTCTACACATATTTTATACTAGGCCGCCTAGGAATATTTGTTTTTAGCTGTATATATTTTCCGGACATATAAAAATTAAAGTGAATAAGTGACCTTTTTTCATTTTAGTGGTCATCAGTACATATTGGTACTTGTCAAGCCAATACTTTGCATAATCCCCATCATTTCAAGAGGATTGTTGAGAGATACATGTATCCCTGACACTATGTGTAATCCAGTATAAATAATCAGGCACTACTTACCTGAAGAAACTTAGACACTTGTGCTGGACGGTGGAGCGACGGTCTCGCTTCATACAGGTCGGGGTTCAATCCCCGACCGTCCATACAAGTGGTTGGGCACCATTCCTTTCCCTCCGTCCCATCCCAAATCCTTATCCTGACTCCTTCCCAGTGCTATAGAGTCGTAATGGCTTGGCGCTTTCGCCTGATGAATTAACTATCGCCTGATAGTTAAAATAGTTCAAAAATAACTTACCTGAGGAAGATCTGATGAAGCTGCAAGGCGAAGGAGGCGAAGAGGATGGCCAGTGCCATGACCAGTCCACCAATGACAGCAGTGAGCCTGGTACTCTTCCGTCTACACAGTGCCACCACCAGAGGCGCTGACACCCTTGACACTGCCAGACTGGTCGACCCCACCCAACCTGAGGCAGGAGAGACACATACACACACACACATACACAACTCACAAACTCATTGTCACCGTCTAACAAATCAAATTTTCCCTATTAGGACCATTCAATAGCTCGGTCAATAGAGTTTTGGCCTCACGCCCGCGTGGGGGTCTACGGTTCGAGTCTCCTACAGCCCAGGCACGGCTATAGCACGTACATATCTAACTCATTTCATCTAACTTGACTCTTGCCAGTAGCTTGTAAAATAATTTACAACTTAATTCAGCTTTATTTTACGTATTACTAGTTAAGAATATGTCTACGTGTGGCCCTTTGCCTCTGGCTGACTCGCTAGGTGTTACTCATGGGTCCATGAATGAACACTTAGCTGTACAGAGCTGATTGAACATTGAACACCCAGGATGTTCACTACTCGTGCAGCTCTGACTCCACCAACAGCGGACAAACCACAATTTGTCGTTAACGACAAGATATTCTAAGTTAACTAGAGGGCTTCGCTATAGCTGGCCTGAGGGAGAAAAAAATAGCATATAGAGGAAATGTATCAAATATCTCCCATAACTATGAACGTAATCTTGTATCTTGTATCAGTCTCTAGCCAGATTGTGAATGTTGATACCACTCACATGATACCATATATATATATATATATATATATATATATATATATATATATATATATATATATATATATATATATATATATATATATATATATATATATAAAATGTCCTTCACTGTGACTCTCTTGATACAGCTGGTTTTCCTCAGTTGAGATATTTGTGGTCGTTGTGTATTATAGTAACCTTCCCTCTTCTGTGGAGGCTATTGCGTTCTTGCATTTGAGTCGTTTGCATTCTCTATCTAACCTAATTTTAGAGGTAGAGGTTATCTAAAGATAACCTCTACCTCTATTAGTGGGACATTATTTATGCTAATTGTTAATGTTTCTGAATTTAATACATCTATGGATGTCGTTAGCGTCCTGGAGTTCACGAAGGCTGCTCAGAGAATAGTGGAATATTAATTGATAATTTTGTTCAAGTCGTATCCACGATTATTGGGATAAAAAACGGATTGAATGCCTCTCACACATCTGTTTTGTTCACGTTACATGAGATTGCATTTAGCTTCAAGGAGCAAATCACTGCATCGTTCAAGGAGGATGAGACTCCTCCTTGAAGTTTGTATTTGCTCCTCAGTTTTTATTTGAGGTAAGGAAAAACTGGATCACTTCTTCATTGTGAATCTCGCTTTGGCCTGGGTTCGTATCCTGGCCGGGGGAAGGATTGACTAGGCGCCAATCCTTAACTGTAGCCTCTGTTCACCCAGCAGTGAATGGCTACCTGGTTGTTAAACGATTTGGCGGGTCGTATTCCGGGGAATATTAGGATTAAGGACCTGCCTGACACGCTATGCGTGCTGGTGACTGTACACGACTGTAAGAAATCTTGTATATTGAAGTGAAAGATAATACGTGGTAGAAACATTGACAAATATAAGCCACCGGCCACGTATGGAATAAAGTTGAAGTGAAGATGTTTCGGTGTGTTGTGGACCATTCTGCCTCACCTTCCCTCTTGCCTTAACCTGACCCTTCCTTTACCACCACGTGATAACAAACCAACACTGTCTGAACCGTAGCCCCTTTCACACGTGTGGGCAGACAGGTTATTACTGTCATTTTCTCCAGGAAGCTCAATTATCTATGATTTTATTACCAAATTGTCGCAAAATCTTGCCAAGAATCTTGAAAACCTTTAAGAAAAATGCGAATTAAACCTTGCCATTGTATCCTTAATGGCTGTGTTTACACAATCCCTTCGAAATGTTCTCTGTTATTTCTGTTTTTTTCTATTAACACCATCACCACTAACAAGGCCAATCTGTGCTGAACAAACTGGCCACAAACTACACCTTCACTAGAGAACACGAAGAACAAACATATTCATTGATCACTGGTCAGGATTCCTAGGTATTGATTATTCATTTGAGAAATTCAATCCTTCTCGTTAACCAGATTATTTAATTGAAAATCACCGAGTGTAAATTTGTTAATGAAGGAAATTGTATTTGAATCTTCTAAACTAATTACTTCTAATACAAGGACAATAAACATTATTTACACTGACAGTCATCACTAACACTGACAGTCATCACTGACTGTTGACCAGACCACACACTAGAAATTGAAGGGACGACGACGTTTCGGTCCGTCCTGGACCATTCTCAAGTCGATTGTGATGAGGACAGGTAGGGACAGGCATTAAATAGGCAAGAGAGAGCTGAGGAGGAAAGTCAGGTGTAGGGGATAGTAGTAATGAGAACTGCAGCAGGCCTATTGGCCCATACGAGGCAGCTCCTATTATAACCACCGAAGGAGAGAGTAATAGGAATAAGAAGAGGATAGCAAGGGAGCGTAGAAGACAATGAACAGAAAAAGGGAGAAGAGAGAAAGAAAGGAAAAGAGAAAGAAAGAAAAGGAAGGGGGAAAGCTTATGTTAAGTCACGTTTGTTAGAAAGATTAGAGCATTTGAGTATATACTGTGAAAGGGAAGAGTCCACAGCAACAAAGCCAGGACTCAAGTTCATCACTGACACTGAAAGTCATCACTGACACTGTTTTGGAATAGTTGTAAATATATATATATATATATATATATATATATATATATATATATATATATATATATATATATATATATATATATATATATATATATATATATGTATATATATATGTATATATATATAAATGTATATATATATATATATATATATATATATATATATATATATATATATGTATATATATATATATATATATGTATATATACCTTACTCATTAGTGTTGATTAGAAAATAGTATAAATAGTTGCCTATGATGCCTGGGCGCTACGGGTCTCGAACCAGGGACGTATAGGGCCGGGTACAGCCCAAGATCTATCGACTGGGCTATGGGTAGTCTTAAAAGGAAAATTTATTTCCACGGTTGTGTGGATAATAATTTACATGTCAACTGTAGCTTGGCATATTCTCATGTTTTTAACGTGCGAATGTTATTTGTAAATTCAGGTCATACAAATCAGCAAGAATTGGACTACATGGACTCTCTTCCTCTAACACAGACGTGCAAATGTGGACGAGCAATTGGAGGAGAGTTGGTGTACCCACTGGCATCCATGGCGCGGTCCTCGCCGAGGTGTTTTAGCAGGTCCGTGTACAACACGCCGTACGAGAACTGAAGACCAGTGGTCAGAACGTGAACCACGAACACACAGGCACAGATCAGCCATCCCCAGCCGCCTGTCGAGGGACATTTGGGGAGGTTAGCAATAGGTGAGATATATTACTCACAGAAATCACAATAGTTTGATGCATCAAATGAACTAATCCACAAGGGCACAATTCTTTTGACCATGATGTAGCTCAGTCGATTAAGGCAGCGTCTGAAATTCTCTCGTACGTAGGTTCGAACTTGTCACAGCTTTGTGGATTTGTTCATGTGAGATATATGATCAGCTATGGCGGTGGGGATAGGCACTTTGAGCGGGGTTCGAACCGGTGGGTTTGGGGCATTGACGAACTATGAGGAGGATGCTATATGGAAGTTATGAAGATGCAGTATGGAAGTTATGAGGGCGCTATATGGAAGTTATGAAGATGCAATATGGAAGTTATGAGGGCGCTATATGGAAGTTATGAGGGTGTTATATGGAAGTTATGAGGGCGCTATATGGAAGTTATGAGGGCGCTATATGGAAGTTATGAGGGTGTTATATGGAAGTTATGATGGCGCTATATGGAAGTTATGAGGGCGCTATATGGAAGTTATGAGGGCGCTATATGGAAGTTATGAGGGCGCTATATGGAAGTTATGAGGGCGCTATATGGAAGTTATGAGGGTGTTATATGGAAGTTATGATGGCGCTATATGGAAGTTATGATGGCGCTATATGGAAGTTATGAGGGCGCTATATGGAAGTTATGATGGCGCTATATGGAAGTTATGAGGGCGCTATATGGAAGTTATGAGGGTGTTATATGGAAGTTATGATGGCACTATATGGAAGTTATGAGGATGTTATATGGAAGTTATGATGGCACTATATGGAAGTTATGAGGATGTTATATGGAAGTTATGATGGCACTATATGGAAGTTATGAGGATGTTATATGGAAGTTATGATGGCACTATATGGAAGTTATGAGGATGTTATATGGAAGTTATGAGGGTGTTATATGGAAGTTATGAGGGCGCTATATGGAAGTTATGAGGGCGCTATATGGAAGTTATGAGGGCGCTATATGGAAGTTATGATGGCGCTATATGGAAGTTATGAGGGCACTATATGGAAGTTATGAGGATGTTATATGGAAGTTATGAAGATGCAATATGGAAGTTATGAGGGTGCTAGACGTTAGGAGAGCTATATCAGCGACACATGATAGCGTGTTATGAGCAAGATAACAACAGAATGGGAACTTGGCCGAAATACAGAAACATTACAAAGATTAATATGTGTTGATGAATGAGTAATTCGCACAGAGAATAAAGTATATTTGTTGATTAATTAATAAATTGTTTGCTGTCGTCCACGAGACCAATGGTACAAGTGAAGGTAAACAATTGTTGAATAACGGTGGAGGAGAAATAGAAATAGTATATAATAGTATATATATATATGTATATATATATATATATGTCGTACCTAGTAGCCAGAAGGCACTTCTCGGCCTACTATGCAAGGCCCGATTTGCCTAATGAGCCAAGTTTTCCTGAATTAATATATTTTCTCTAATTTTTTTTCTTATGGAATGATAAAGCTACCCATTTCATTATGTATGAGGTCAATTTTTTGTAGTTGGAGTTAAAATTAACGAATTAACGTAGATATATGACCGAACCTAACCAACCCTACCTAACCTAACCTAACCTAACCTATCTTTATAGGTTAGGTTAGGTTAGGTAGCCGAAAAAGTTAGGTTAGGTTAGCTTAGGTAGGTTAGGTAGTCGAAAAACAATTAATTCATGAAAACTTGGCTTATTAGGCAAATCGGGCCTTGCATAGTAGGCTGAGAAGTGCGTTCTGGCTACTAGGTACGACATATATATATATATATATATATATATATATATATATATATATATATGTGTGTGTGTGTGTGTGTGTGTGTGTGTGTGTGTGTGTGTGTGTGTGTGTGTGTGTGTGTGTGTGTGTGTGTGCGTGTACTAATAGGAAATAGGATATCATTGTGCTATCAATCAGAGAGGCACAGGAACCTTATAATCAGTTTACACATTCAGTATTTGGTTGAGAAAATTGGATTTGAAATGGGTGCAAGGAGAGACGGAATAAATTAGATCATGAGTTTAATTACGTCCCTAAATGAGGCAGGACAGGTCAACAGGATATGAGGCTGCTATAGGCCTCATGATATCCTGTTCTCACACTTAATGTGTAGTAATTCAGTGGCAATATAGACCTATGCATATTTTACGATCTCCCGGCCTAACGAAGACTTACGACCGGGGAGTTGGGTTGGTAGTACGATATCGTACGGCTAGGCCAAGCCACTTGATATCTGAAGCTTATGATAGCGTCAAATTGGGTGATATGTGGAGGCGGTGTTGCCAAGCTTTGCAGGTTCAGTTGCAACGGGGATGTGGCAACGAGGCGAAGCAGTTAGTTGCAGGGATAGAGATGGATAGAGTAGAGCTGACGTGTTGCAACATGGGATGGCAATGTCATGGAATAATGAGGAGTGTGTGAGTGTGTGAGTGTGTGAGTGGCTGAGTGTGTGAGTGTGTGAGTGTGTGTGAGTGTGTGAGTGGCTGAGTGTGTGAGTGTGTGAGTGTGTGTGAGTGTGTGAGTGTGAGGGGCCCCAGGGATGCTGAACGAGTGTGAGTGACCCACAATAGTAGAAGTCCTTTGATAACTGTGGTGTGGGAGGATTGACTGGGACATGCGCTCTGACGTGTCAACAAAGACCTTAAACACTGACCTTCCGGGTAGTAGTGTTGACGGATGGTCGAGGTCTTCACATCATGACGCTTGAGACCTGGCATGTGCTTCTGGAAGGAGTTCATCTCCCTCTCCGCGATGACCTGGAGGCCGTCAATCACGTTGTCGTCGCCCAGGTCCTCGTACCTCGAACGCTTCTCCTGCCCACCGCCATCTGTCCAAAACACAGCATCTTAGATATAGAAACATGTCTTAAGGTCTTATAGCCATTGCTTATAGCGTCACTAATCTCATTAGAGTGAGAAAATCAGTAGGAGCCATGGACAGGATTCGAACCCTGCACACGAACCTGAATCCTCAGTACCACAGTCGGTTCACCAGACCACACACTAGAAGGTGAAGGGACGACGACGTTTCGGTCCGTCCTGGACCATTTTCAAGTCGATTGTGGACCAAAACGTCGTCGTCCCTTCACCTTCCAGTGTGTGGTCTGGTCAACTTACTTTAGCCACGTTATTGTGACTCATCGCCTGCACCACAGTCGGTACTGATACCCATGATATGTGGATCATGTGTAGAGACAGGATTGGGGGCTCAGAGGATGCCTCAGGCACCCTAGAGGGTTCAGTGGCATCTCAGGTTGCACTACTTTTTGTAGCATATAGTGGCTCTAGTGGTTTAGGACGTGTGTACTCTGAACCCAGTGTGCAGGTTCGAATCCTCCTCATGATTCATACTGATTTTCTTACTGATACAATACTTTAATGTCATTTGGGCAATGATTTCAATGTATATTTACATCTTGGCTTGCATTTCTCAAAGCAATTGGCCCTAATTCAAATAAAAAGTTCAAAATTCACAGTAATCACTTCAATTTAATATACAACATGCTATGTGTAACCTTCGTATATCTAAAACATTACAACATAGAGTAAGAATTCCTTTATTGTATCATCTTCAAATCACTTGTGCTGTCCCGTCTTGAGTACTGCTCGGTATTCACGCCATCACGACTATATAGCACTGGGAAGGGGTCAGGATAAGGATTTGGGATGGGACGGAGGGGAAGGAATGGTGCCCAGCCACTGATGCACGGTCGGGGATTGAACGCTGACCTGCATGAAGCAAGACCGTCGCTCTACCGTCCACCCCAAGTGGTTGAGAAAGGAGACCAGAGAGATATTAAATAATATATACATAGACAAAACTGGAGGGCCAGGTCCCTAATCTACACAGTAAAATAACAACGTACTGGAGTGAATGATATGGAAGAAAATGTAGAATAGAACCGGTGAAGAGCAGAGGTGCCATAGGCACAATCAGAGAACACTGTATAAATATCAGAGGTCCAGTGAAGAGCAGAGGTGCCATAGGCACAATCAGAGAACACTGTATAAATATCAGAGGTCCAGTGAAGAACAGAGGTGCCATAGGCACAATCAGAGAACACTGTATGAACATCAGAGGTCCAGTGAAGAGCAGAGGTGCCATAGGCACAATCAGAGAACACTGTATGAACAACATCAGAGGTCCAGTGAAGAGCAGAGGTGCCATAGGCACAATCAGAGAACACTGTATGAACATCAGAGGTCCAGTGAAGAGCAGAGGTGCCATAGGCACAATCAGAGAACACTGTATGAACATCAGAGGTCCAGTGAAGAGCAGAGGTGCCATAGGCACAATCAGAGAACACTGTATAAACATCAGAGGTCCAGTGAAGAGCAGAGGTGCCATAGGCACAATCAGAGAACACTGTATGAACATCAGAGGTCCGCGGTTGTTCAACGTCCTCCCAGCGATGTTGAACAACTCTCTCTCTCTCTCTCTCTCTCTCTCTCTCTCTCTCTCTCTCTCTCTCTCTCTCTCTCTCTCTCTCTCTCTCTCTCTCTCTCTCTCACCCACTAAGATCCATCCAAAGATCACTCTGAAGATTGGGGGTTCCCTAGGGCAGAAATCCAATCCTCGAAACATTTCCCCCTAGTTATTCCGGGTGATTGGTCAATCACTTTGCATCGGGGTTGAGACCCTGAATAGTATCCCAACTCTCCTGTCAAGCGCCCTGGACAGCAGATCGAATCCTACACATAAATCCTTCAAAGGGAACTGGATCCTCTTTGGGGACAGGGGTTTGGTGGGGCAGACTGGCAGCTGAATCTGTAATTTAATTTCCCCTCTATAATTAACAAACTCTGACTTGACAAATTCATCAAAAATTCCTTTTTTTTCTACTGTGAGGAGACTGTTCTACTGTGAGGAGCCTGTTCTACTGTGAGGAGGCTGTTTTACTGTGAAGAGGCTGTTCGACTGTGAAGAGACTGTTCTACTGTGAGGAGACTGTTCTACTGTGAGGAACCAGTTCTACTGTGAAGAGACTGTTTTACTGTGAAGATGCTGTTCGACTGTGAAGAGACTGTTCTACTGTGAGGAGCCTGTTCTACTGTGAAGAGACTGTTTTACTGTGAAGAGGCTGTTCGACTGTGAAGAGACTGTTCTACTGTGAAGAGACTGTCCTACTGTGAAGAGACTGTCCTACTGTGTGGAGCCTGTTCTACTGTGAGGAGGCTGTTCTACTGTGAGGAGACTGTTCTACTGTGAGGAGGCTGTTCTACTGTGAGGAGACTGTTCTACTGTGAGGAGACTGTTCTACTGTGAGGAGGCTGTTCTACTGTGAGGAGACTGTTCTACTGTGAGGAGGCTGTTCTACTGTGAGGAGACTGTTCTACTGTGAGGAGGCTGTTCGACTGTGAAGAGACTGTTCTACTGTGAAGAGGCTGTTATACTGTGAGGAACCAGTTCTACTGTGAGGAGACTGTTCTACTGTGAGGAGACTGTTCTACTGTGAGGAGACTGTTCTACTGTGAGGAGCGTGTACAATATGGTACAATAAGGTACCTTAGGAACAGGTACAATACCAACATGGAACACTGGGTACTAAGGTACAATACCAACATGGAACACTGGGTACAAAGGTACAATACCAACATGGAACACTGGGTACAAAGGTACAATACCAACATGGAACACTAGGTACAAAGGTACAATACCAACATGGAACACTGGGTACAAAGGTACAATACCAACATGGAACACTAGGTACAAAGGTTCAATACCAACATGGAACACTGGGTACAAAGGTACAATACCAACATGGAACACTGGGTACAAAGGTACAATACCAACATGGAACACTGGGTACTAAGGCACAATACCAGTATGGAACAATGTACAATACCCGTTTGCCAACTTTAATGCCTGAGTTAGTGAGGACTTCCTTGATGAACGAGGGAAAGTCTCCAAGTTCTCCAAGAAGTTCTATCCAAGTTCTACAAGAACTTAGCAAGAACTTCACCCGAGCCCCATGAATGGTTCGAAACCCACCCGAATTAAATAGGATATAACAATCACCTCGTTCCAAAGACCACATAATTCTCCACGTCGACTATTTCGAACCAGTAGTCATGCCAGTGGCTAAAGTCGACTTTACTATGAGAACTTTACTATGATATACTTTACTGAAGAGACTTTAATATGACAGTAAGAACCATAGAGAAATGTCAAGCTCGTCCCAGACTCACATAAGTTTGAGCGAGTTGGAATTGCATCGAAAATATGCAATTGAATCCAACTCCAATTGGACCCTTTCGTGTCGCATTGCTCGTTAAGCTTAACGCTGTTATGGCTGCAGATTGTTGGCTCAGTCATGCTTGCTCTTGCATCTGGGACGGCGTAGTTGCAGGAGCAATCACTTCTTGCACCAACATGACGAAGCCAGTGCATCCCTACGGTCGTGTAGTGTGACACTGAGGATCGCGACGGAATATTTGACTCAGATTTTGTGACTTATTTTTTGTCCAGATTTGAGATATTGTCGTGGAGATGTTGTGGTGGTGATGTTGTGGTGGTGATGTTGTCGTGGAGATGTTGTGGTGGTGATGTTGTGGTGATGTTGTGGTGATGTTGTGGTGGTGATGTTGTGGTGGTGATGTTGAGTGGGTGATGTTGTGGTGATGATGTGTGGTGGTGATGTTGTGGTGGTGATGTTGTGGTGGTTGATGTTGTGGTGGTGATGTTGTGGTGGTGATGTTGTGGTGGTGATGTTGTCGTGATGTTGTGGTGGTGATGTTGTCGTGGAGATGTTGTGGTGGTGATGTTGTGGTGATGTTGTGGTGATGTTGTGGTGGTGATGTTGTGGTGGTGATGTTGTGGTGATGTTGTGGTGATGTTGTGGTGGTGATGTTGTGGTGGTGATGTTGTGGTGGAGATGTTGTGGTGGTGATGTTGTGGTGGTGATGTTGTGGTGGTGATGTTGTCGTGGAGATGTTGTGGTGGTGATGTTGTCGTGGAGATGTTGTGGTGGTGATGTTGTGGTGATGTTGTGGTGATGTTGTGGTGGTGATGTTGTGGTGGTGATGTTGTGGTGATGTTGTGGTGATGTTGTGGTGGTGATGTTGTGGTGGTGATGTTGTGGTGGAGATGTTGTGGTGGTGATGTTGTGGTGGTGATGTTGTGGTGGTGATGTTGTGGTGGTGATGTTGTGGTGGTGATGTTGTCGTGGTGATGTTGTGGTGGTGATGTTGTGTTGTGGTGATGTTGTGGTGGTGATGTTGTGTGGTGATGTTGTGGTGATGTTGTGGTGATGTTGTGGTGGTGATGTTGTGGTGGTGATGTTGTGGTGGTGATGTTGTGGTGGTGATGTTGTGGTGGTGATGTTGTGGTGGTGATGTTGTGGTGGTGATGTTGTGGTGGTGATGTTGTGGTGGTGATGTTGTGGTGGTGATGTTGTGGTGATGTTGTGGTGGTGATGTTGTGGTGATGATGTTGTGGTGGTGATGTTGTGGTGGTGATGTTGTGGTGGTGATGTTGTGGTGGTGATGTGGTGTGTTGTGGTGATGTTGTGGTGGTGATGTTGTGGTGGTGATGTTGTGATGTTGTGGTGGTGATGTTGTGGTGGTGATGTGTTGTGGTGGTGATGTGTTGTGGTGGTGATGTGTTGTGGTGGTGATGTGTTGTGGTGGTGATGTGTTGTGGTGGTGATGTGTTGTGGTGGTGATGTGTTGTGGTGGTGATGTTGTGGTGGTGATGTTGTGGTGGTGATGTTGTGGTGGTGATGTTGTGGTGGTGATGTTGTGGTGATGTTGTGGTGGTGATGTTGTGGTGTGATGTTGTGTGGTGATTGGTGTGATGTTGTGGTGGTGGTGATGTTGTGGTGGTGATGTTGTGGTGGTGATGTTGTGGTGGTGATGTTGTGGTGGTGATGTTGTGGTGATGTTGTGGTGGAGATGTTGTGGTGGTGATGTTGTGGTGGTGATGTTGTGGTGGTGATGTTGTGGTGGTGATGTTGTGGTGGTGATGTTGTGGTGGTGATGTTGTGGTGGAGATGTTGTCGTGGTGATGTTGTGGTGGTGATGTTGTGGTGGTGATGTTGTGGTGGTGATGTTGTGGTGGTGATGTTGTGGTGGAGATGTTGTGGTGGTGATGTTGTCGTGGTGATGTTGTCGTCGAGATGTTGTCGTGGTGATGTTGTGGTGGTGATGGTGTTGTGGAGATGTTGTGGTGGTGATGTTGTGGTGGTGATGTTGTGGTGGTGATGTTGTCGTGGTGATGTTGTGGTGGTGATGTTGTCGTGGTGATGTTGTCGTCGAGATGTTGTCGTGGTGATGTTGTGGTGGTGATGGTGTTGTGGAGATGTTGTGGTGGTGATGTTGTGGTGGAGATGTTGTGGTGGTGATGTTGTCGTGGTGATGTTGTCGTGGTGATGTTGTCGTGGAGATATTGTCGTGGTGATGTTGTCGTGGAGATATTGTCGTGGTGATGTTGTCGTGGTGATGTTGTCGTGGTGATGTTGTCGTGGAGATATTGTCGTGGTGATGTTGTCGTGGTGATGTTGTCGTGGTGATGTTGTCGTGGTGATGTTGTCGTGGTGATGTTGTCGTGGTGATGTTGTCGTGGTGATGTTGTCGTGGAGATATTGTCGTGGTGATGTTGTCGTGGTGATGTTGTCGTGGTGATGTTGTCGTGGTGATGTTGTCGTGGTGATGTTGTCGTGGTGATGTTGTCGTGGTGATGTTGTCGTGGTGATGTTGTCGTGGAGATGTTGTCGTGGTGATGTTGTGGTGGTGATGTTGTCGTGGAGATATTGTCGTGGTGATGTTGTCGTGGTGATGTTGTCGTGGTGATGTTGTCGTGGTGATGTTGTCGTGGTGATGTTGTCGTGGTGATGTTGTCGTGGAGATATTGTCGTGGTGATGTTGTCGTGGTGATGTTGTCGTGGTGATGTTGTCGTGGTGATGTTGTCGTGGTGATGTTGTCGTGGTGATGTTGTCGTGGAGATGTTGTCGTGGTGATGTTGTGGTGGTGATGTTGTCGTGGTGATGTTGTGGTGGTGATGTTGTCGTGGTGATGTTGTCGTGGAGATATTGTCGTGGAGATATTGTCGTGGTGATGTTGTCGTGGTGATGTCGTGGAGATATTGTCGTGGTGATGTTGTCGTGGCGATGTTGTCGTGGAGATATTGTCGTGGTGATGTTGTCGTGGCGATGTTGTCGTGGGTGTTGTAAGTGTATTAATACCTCTTATAGTGGGTGTTGTAAGTGTATTAATACCTCTTATAGTGGGTGTATTGGTAAGTCCAATTGTGAATTAATACTTCTTGTTGGTGTATTGTGTTACTTTTCTAGTTTGACTTTTGTATTGTTTTACCAGCTGTACCCGGCCAGCTACAGCAACCTTTTCTCCTCCCCTCGTCCTCCCCACCATCCCCCCCTCCCCCGTCCCCTCGTCCTCCCCACCATTCACCCCTCCCCCGTCCCCTCGTCCTCCCCACCATCCCCCACTCTTTTCCCTGGAGGACGGTGTCTGTCCCTGGGGGAAGGTGTCTGTCCCTGGGGGACGGTGTCTGTCTGTCCCTGGGGGACGGTGTCTGTCTGTCCCTGGGGGACGGTGTCTGTCTCTGGGGGACGGTGTCTGTCTGTCCCTGGGGGACGGTGTCTGCCCCTGAAGGACGATATCTGTAAAGATGGGTAAGGGGGGGTACTTAACCCTCCCCCCACCCCCTCCCCTTTAATTGGAGTCCCACTCCAAGCTCCCCCTTCACATCTCCCCCTCAACGCACCAGCCAAAAGTTACTCCTCGAGCTGGAGTGCAAGTCTGGAGGAGGAGGAGGAGGGAGAGTGCCTGAGTATCGTCCGCTCACTCCAGACATATTCCTCAAGGAGCCTCGAGTCTTCCATTAGGAATCTTCCGTGTGAGCGTGAGATGAGTTCCTGAGCGCCTCCTCCGGAAGAGATCACAGGGAGTTACCACACACCTTCGGCTCCTGTGAGGAGTGAAGTGCTCACGGAACCACGCTCCTCGGAATGGGAATAGGCATCGTAAATAGGAAGATGGATGTGAATGAAATGGGAGTCGGGGAGATGGAGGGTTGGGGGATCGAACGTGGGGGTGTAGCGGGGGCATTGACCAAACGGGGGTGGGGGTGAGACAGAAAAAACTTAATTAATTGGTATTGTTTGTCAGACAGTGACAGTCAGACAGATAGACAGTATATGAACAAATTCAAAAGGGCCGTGACGAGGATTTGAACCTATGTCCGAGAGCATCCCAGACAGACAGCATAGTTGGAGGTGACATGCCTTGGGGGTTGAGTTTGCAGGGGGGAAGTTCTGGAGTATGGGACTGACGTAGGCTTGTCCAGTTAGGCCTCAATTAACTCCTTTGAGAAATATTACTAATTATAAACACCAATTGTCGAAAGCCAGAGATAAGTGAAATATACGGTGTGACTACCGTAGAGTTCTCATGTAATAATATATTTTCAGAGACCCATATAGTTATTGCTGTGATAATTAATAATCTTAGAGGAGGAGGAGGAGGAGATAGGGTGCAGCAAAAGGGGGGGGGGAAGGTTAAGGGATAGATGTAGGATAGATAGAAATCGACAGATAGAAAGACGGACAGACAGGACAGGGGGGAGACAGATATACACTGGTGTATATGGCCTGTAGTATCATACACCATGTGAAGTTTTAAAGAGATGGATATCCTAGGCTGTGGATGCTTCAGTGACTACATAACAAGTACTATATATATATATGGCATTTGGAAGACAGAAAATAGTCATATATAGAAGACAATAGTCATCTATATAATCCCCCCCCCCCCCGCGACCAAATGACACACGTCCCAGACAGGAATACAAAAAACAACAACATGTCTACCATTAATACAATAGAGAGAGCAGCTTATGTCGCTAGCAGGAACGGGTGTAGCCTGTTGATCATGGCAGATCTCAACCACGGGCCAGATTTACGAAGCAGTTACACAAGCACTTACGAAGTTGGGGCCAGATTCACGAAGCAGTTACGCAAGCACTTACGAACCTGAGGCTAGATTCACGAAAGCAGGTACGCAAGTACTTACGAACGCGTACATCTTTCCTCAATCTCTGACGGCTTTGGTTACATTTATTAAACAGTTTACAAGCATGAAAACTTGCCAGTCAACTGTTGTTATTGTTATAAACAGCCTCCTGGTGCTTTAGAGCTCATTAACTGTTTAATAATTGTAAACAAAGCCGCCAAAGATCGTGAAAAGATGTATAGGTTCGCAAGTGTTTGCGTAACTGCTTCGTGAATCTTGGCCCCACGTGAAGACAGACTGGAAGAACAGAGACCCACTTGAAGGGGCCAGACCTGGAGAGCGAAACTACTGGACGTGGCAGCAAGAAACGTTCTAAGCCAACACGTTAAGGGACCCACATGAAGGAGAAGGGCTTGATAAACCAATTAGACTTCATGTGAAATTCATCCTGAATGAAGTCATACATAAGGGACCTCAATTTGGAAGCCCCACGTGAATCAGTGACCACAGTGTATTGATAGTTATGTCTCTGGTGACTAACGTAACTGGTGGTTACGTCCCCTAATCCTCCCCACCATTCCCCCCTCCCCTGTCCCCTCGTCCTCCCCACCCCCCCCCTACTTCCCCATACCCTCATCCTGACAAAAAAGACGTGAGAGCAAAGGGCCGGTGTATGGAAAGGGAAGTTATGATAGGAGAAATTTCCTACAGTACCCAGAGTCACGTCTGAACATGCCATGATTGATTAATTCACATAAAAGTGTCAGGAGGCAGTGAACAAGTGTATCTCAGGCCAAAAAGGTAAAAAAAGGGGCAGTGAAAAAGAGGAATCCATAGTTTAATAGGGCATGTGAGGCAGCAAGGGAATTCAAACACAAGGGCATGGAGGAACTGCAGGAGTAACAGAACACCAGAGAGCAGAGGCAGATGCCAGACGGCCAGGAATGAAGACCTGAGCGGGAGAAACTCAGCAGAGCGATAGACTGAATATGTCAGCTAATAAAGCCAAGACAGCCACAAGCCTGCGTCACAGTCACACCAGGAGGAAAACAACAGTGAAAGAACAGGGGATGAAACGTAAGATCGGGTGTGGACAAGTGCACAGAGAATGACAAAGAGATGTGTGTGAAGAACTAAACAAGAGATTCCAATAGGTATCCGCAATAAAACGAAGAGAGGTCCCTGAGCTAAGAGAGGTGGCAGACTTTATTTTTCTTTTTTGGACTGTCGGAAAGCCTTTGACACAGTACCGCATAAGAGGCTGGTACATAAGCTGGAGAAACAGGCAGAAGTAACTGGTAAGGTGCTCCAGTGGATAAGGGAGTACCTAAGGAATAGGAAGCAGCGAGTTACAGTGAGGGGTGAGACCTCAGACTGGCGTGAAGTCACCAGTGGAGTCCCACAGGGCTCTGTACTCGGACCTATCCTGTTTCTGATATACGTAAATGATCTCCCAGAGGGTATAGACTCATTTCTCTCAATGTTTGCTGACGACGCCATAATTATGAGAAGGATTAAGACAGAGGAGGACAGCTTGAGGCTTCAAGGTCAAACTGAAGGAATGGTCTAACAAATGGTTATTAGAGTTTAACCCGAGGAAATGTAGAGTAATGAAGATGGGTGTAGGGAGCAGGAGGCCAGATTCAAGGTATCATTTGGGAGATGAAAGTCTTCAAGAATCAAGGAGAGAAATATCTGGAGGTTGATATCACGCCAGACCTGTCCCCTGAAGCCCATATTAAAAGGATGTCATCAGCGGCATATGCCAGTTGGCCAGCATAAGAACTCCCTTTAGAAATTCATTTGTGAAAGGAATTATTTAGGATCTCGTATACCACATATGTCAGACCAATTCTGGAGTATGCAACTCAAGCATCGAGTCAGTATCTAGTCAAGCACAAGACTAAGTTGAAGAAGGTTCAAAAGTATGTCACCAGACTGGTACCCGAGCTGAGAAATATGAACTACGAGGAAATATTAGGTGAAGTAAACTTTACGTAGCTTGAAGACAGAGAAGTTAGTGGAGACGTGATCACTACATACTAAATTCTCAAGTGAATTGATAGGGTCGATAAAGACATTAATGAACACAGGTGGTACTCACACAAGGCGACACAGGTAAGGTTGAAGCTGAGTGGACAGCGCGCAGGACTCGTAATCCTGTGGCCCGGGTTCGATTCCCGGACTAGGCAGAGACATATGGGCAGAATTTCTTTCACCCTGATGCGGCTGTTACCCAGCAGTAAATACGTACCTAGGAGTTAGGCAACTGTTACGGGCTGCTTCCTGGGGGAGGATGGGGTGTTGGGTGGGGGGGAATAGTTAGTTAGTAGTAAGTAACAGTTGATTGATTGACAGTTGAGAGGCGGGCCGAAAGAGCAGAGCTCAACCCCCGCAAGCACAACTTGGTAAATACAACTAGGTGAATACAGGTGCAAACTGAGTGCCCAAATGAGTCAGAGAGACATTAGAAAGAACTTTTTCAGTTTCAGAGTAGTTAACAGATGGAATATATTAAGTAGAGATGTGGTGGAGGCTGACTCTACCTTGAACACATCCTGTCTTCATCCTGGACAGCTGGTAGATATCCTGTTATTGATACCCCCCCCCCCCACATGCCTGGCTGTCAACAGGGCCTCATTGTGACGTCAATCGCCCCTCATCATTATATTTTATGTATTGGTTGTGTAGCTTGTATGATGTAATAACAATCCAGGCTGTTTAGACACACATATATTACTAGCTATTTGATCTAACAATGCATAAACAAGGTAATGACATTATTAGAGTTGACGAGGGAGAGGGAGAGAGAGAGAGACGGAGATAAAGATAGAGATAGAGAGATAGATAGAGAATTACACCTAGAGTCTAATACACGTCATCTAGGCTGTCAACAGGGGTAGAACGACTTTAAAAGTCTAATTTCCATCACTCAATTTTACCGTCATTCAGTCGTATGAGTCTTTCAATAATCGCTCTCAGAAAATTCTTCGATTTCACCGCTCAAATGTGAAAATTTGATTATTTGAAAGGTTCTCCAAATACCTTAAAGACACGAAATTATAATATTCCCAAAAATTTCAGTTGGCACGCAAAAAAAAAATATTTGGCATCACAGATTTGGCGATTTTGGCGCCGACACTTAAAAAAGTTGAGAATATAAGTCTAAAATGTCATTAATGTGAGTACTTATACTTTACACACATACCTGACTTGTCTCTCAAAGAAACACAAGGGATTATGTGTCATTACAAATGTGTTCAGAGTTAAGTAACTACAACATTAACTCAAGCACTGACTGTCGCTTGAGCGTGTCCAACACTGTGAGCAGCTGTCAGCTGTCATGACACCACCAACACTGTGAGCAGCTGTCAGCTGTCATGACACCACCAACACTGTGAGCAGCTGTCAGCTGTCATGACACCACCAACACTGTGAGCAGCTGTCAGCTGTCATGACACCACCAACACTGTGGGCAGCTGTCAGCTGTCATGTTTGTCAGTATCTGTCATTTGTAGTACATCATATTCTGTCCGTTTTAGGATTTTGCCGTCCAAATGCTACCTGTTGTCCGAGAGGACAAGATGAATAGAGGTCAGTGGACAGTGATCCCTGTCTATCAGCTCATCTGTCTGTCTGTCTACCTCGCTACACTCCCTGTAGCAGAAATGATAATCCATTTATGCTGATTTGCATTGTAAAGGAACTTCTATCACCTTGTGTGGTTAAGCACCTCACCTCTCACTATCCTCACTCCCTTCTCTCCCTCACAACACACCTCACCTCACCACCTCATAACACACCCTCCCTCCATCACTGAACTTCCTCATCACCGCAAGTTATGAAGCACCTCCAGTAGGCCTCAACTCATCTCTCCTCATGTCCCGCGCCTCATCTCTGCTTCGTTTCACGTATTTTAATACATATTTTCAGTTCTTTTATGTCTTATTGTGTCTGCATCAACATGGAAGTCCTGACTGGCTAAAAGCCTTGAGATATCGCCTTCAGACTGTAGCTCTTGGGCTCAGCCTCTCTCTCTCTCTCTCTCTCTCTGCCTCTCTCTCTCTCTCTCTCTCTCTCTCTCTCTCTCTCTCTCTCTCTCTCTCTCTCTCTCTCTCTCTCTCTCTCTCTCTCTCTCTCTCTCTCTCTCTCTCTCTCTCTCTCTCTCTCTCTCTCTCTCTCTCTCTCTCTCTCTCTCTCTCTCTCTCTCTCTCTCTCTCTCTCTCTCTCTCTCTCTCTCTCTCTCTCTCTCTCTCTCTGTCTCTCTCTCTGTCTCTCTCTCTCTCTCTCTCTCTCTCTCTCTCTCTCTCTCTCTCTCTCTCTCTCTCTCTCTCTCTCTCTCTCTCTCTCTCTCTCTCTCTCTCTCTCTCTCTCTCTCTCTCCCTCCCTCTCTCTCTCTCTCTCTCTCTCTCTCTCTCTCTCTCTCTCTCTCTCTCTCTCTCTCTCTCTCTCTCTCTCTCTCTCTCTCTCTCTCCCGCAGCATATTCCATCCTCAACACGAAGGACCAGTGTAGTGGACCAGCAATATCCTCCATATTGCTGGTGTCTACGTTGAGATATAGACCGGCCTGGCCACCGACTCTCGAGTCCCTGCGGGTAAAGCACAGATAAATATACTCTCACTCCCGTGTTTTACGAAGACAACAAACTCATAACTATTCCAGCGTAATCGTAGGAAACGTTTGGGCAGTACTGGGAATGTTGGGTCAGTTAAATTATTCAGAACTTGTTTCACGTAAGAAAGAGAGCGTTTTGTTAAGGTTTAGCGAAGTATATATATATATATATATATATATATATATATATATATATATATATATATATATATATATATATATATATATCTTTACAATCTATGCACGGCAATGAGTGTAATTTAATGCTGGCGTCTGTGGTTGGACCCGGAATAAAATTATAAAGAAATGATCCTAATTTATGATATGTATTTAAAGAAAAAACTATTTCTGCTGACTACAGAAATCTACGGACATCTGAACGAGTATTTCACAATCGACTAGAATGGAATCTGTGAGAATTGGGCGGAGAGGTGTGAATAGCCGAAACGTCGACCTACCCCAACTGGCCTATGTTAGTCCCATACCCCAGATCCTTCCCCCTGCAAAATTGAGTAAGCCCAGCCTCAAGCACGTCTCCTCCAACTGTCAGCAGACAGACAGACAGCTCAGGCAGAGATCTATCCATCTGTTCATCAATAAATCCATCCATCCATCTATTTTTATCTATCCATTATTCTATCCATCTATGAAGACGAACCTTCTCACCCACGGTATAGATATACATAAAGAATACATAAAGGGAAGTTAACATAAACTTGAGAAATGGCCCTTGGATCTTGGAGGAGCATCAAGATAAGACCTCGGGGCTTCAAGAGCATCAAGATGAGAGCTCGGGGCTTCAAGAGCATCAAGATAACAGCTCGGGGCTTCAAGAGCATCAAGATGAGACCTCGGAGCTTCAGGAGCATCAAGATGAGAGCTCGGAGCTTCAAGAGCATCAAGATGAGAGCTCGGAGCTTCAAGAGCATCAAGATGAGAGCTCGGGGCTTCAAGAGCATCAAGATGAGACCTCGGAGCTTCAGGAGCATCAAGATGAGAGCTCGGGGCTTCAGGAGCATCAAGATGAGAGCTCGGGGCTTCAAGAGCATCAAGATGAGAGCTCGGGGCTTCAAGAGCATCAAGATAACAGCTCGGGGCTTCAAGAGCATCAAGATGAGACCTCGGAGCTTCAGGAGCATCAAGATGAGAGCTCGGAGCTTCAAGAGCATCAAGATGAGAGCTCGGAGCTTCAAGAGCATCAAGATGAGAGCTCGGGGCTTCAAGAGCATCAAGATGAGACCTCGGAGCTTCAGGAGCATCAAGATGAGAGCTCGGGGCTTCAGGAGCATCAAGATGAGAGCTCGGGGCTTCAAGAGCATCAAGATGAGAGCTCGGGGCTTCAAGAGCATCAAGATAAGAGCTCGGGGCTTCAAGAGCATCAAGATGAGACCTCGGAGCTTCAGGAGCATCAAGATGAGAGCTCGGAGCTTCAGGAGCATCAAGATGAGACCTCGGGGCTTCAGGAGCATCAAGATGAGACCTCGGGGCTTCAGGAGCATCAAGATGAGAGCTCGGGGCTTCAGGAGCATCAAGATGAGAGCTCGGGGCTTCAGGAGCATCAAGATGAGAGCTCGGGGCTTCAGGAGCATCAAGATGAGAGCTCGGGGCTTCAGGAGCATCAAGATAAGAACTCGGAGCTAAAGGAGCATCAAGATAAGAGCTCGGGGCTTCGAGAGCATGAAGATGAGAGCTCGGGGCTTCAGGAGCATCAAGATGAGACCTCGGGGCTTCAGGAGCATCAAGATGAGAGCTCGGGGCTTCAGGAGCATCAAGATGAGAGCTCGGGGCTTCAGGAGCATCAAGATGAGAGCTCGGGGCTTCAAGAGCATCAAGATGAGAGCTCGGGGCTTCAGGAGCATCAAGATGAGAGCTCGGGGCTTCAGGAGCATCAAGATGAGAGCTCGGGGCTTCAGGAGCATCAAGATAAGAACTCGGAGCTAAAGGAGCATCAAGATAAGAGCTCGGGGCTTCGAGAGCATGAAGATGAGAGCTCGGGGCTTCAGGAGCATCAAGATGAGAGCTCGGGGCTTCAGGAGCATCAAGATAAGAGCTCGGGGCTTCAGGAGCATCAAGATGAGAGCTCGGGGCTTCAGGAGCATCAAGATGAGAGCTCGGGGCTTCAGGAGCATGAAGATGAGACCTCGGGGCTTCGAGAGCATGAAGATGAGAGCTCGGGGCTTCAGGAGCATCAAGATGAGACCTCGGGGCTTCAGGAGCATCAAGATGAGAGCTCGGGGCTTCAGGAGCATCAAGATAAGAACTCGGAGCTAAAGGAGCATCAAGATAAGAGCTCGGGGCTTCGAGAGCATGAAGATGAGAGCTCGGGGCTTCAGGAGCATGAAGATGAGAGCTCGGGGGTTCAAGAGCATCAAGATAAGAGCTCGGGGCTTCAAGAGCATGAAGATGAGACATCGGGGCTTCAGGAGCATCAAGATAAGAGCTCGGGGCTTCAGGAGCATCAAGATGAGAGCTCGGGGCTTCAAGGGCATCAAGATGAGAGCTCGGAGCTTCAAGGGCATCAAGATGCCGTACGCATCAGGATGATGCACTAAAGTGACCCAAGGGACGCCCTAAAGTGACCAGGGACGCCCTAAAGGGGTCAGGGACGTCCTAAAGTGCCCGGGGACCCCTAAAGTGACCAGGGACCCCTAAAGTGCCCAGGGACCCTTAAAGTGACCAGGGACGCCATAAAGTGCCTAGGGACCCCTAAAGTGACCCCAGGGACCCCTTAAAGTGCCCAGGGACGCCCTAAAGGGACCCCAGGGACCCCTTAAAGTGCCCAGGGACGCCCTAAAGTGCCCAGGGACGCCCTAAAGTGACCCCAGGGACCCCTTAAAGTGCCCAGGGACGCCCTAAAGTGCCCAGGGACCCCTAAAGTGACCCAGGGACCCCTTAAAGTGCCCAGGGACGCCCTAAAGTGCCCAGGGACGCCCTAAAGTGCCCAGGGACGCCCCCACACTGCGGTCAAGTGTCATGAGTGGCCCCTGGGCGGCCGGACCGAACCTTCACCTTTAACACCAAAGGCCTAAAGTCTGTGTCGCTATCATACAACTATACGCGGCCGATCATACACCAAGTATACCTGGTGCTCTGTCCGGCCGATCATACACCAAGTATACCTGGCGCTCTGTCCGGCCGATCATACACCAAGTATACCTGGCGCTCTGTCCGGCCGATCATACACCAAGTATACCTGGCGCTCTGTCCGGCCGATCATACACTAAGTATACCTGGTGCTCTGTCCGGCCGATCATACACTAAGTATACCTGGCGCTCTGTCCGGCCGATCATACACCAAGTATACCTGGCGCTCTGTCCGGCCGATCATACACCAAGTATACCTGGCGCTCTGTCCGGCCGATCATACACTAAGTATACCTGGTGCTCTGTCCGGCCGATCATACACTAAGTATACCTGGCGCTCTGTCCGGCCGATCATACACCAAGTATACCTGGCACTCTGATCGGGCCAATCATACACAGGTGAGCGTTCAGTACGCGGCGATCATACACGGATTAATACGGTGAATATGGTCAATCATACATACAATCATACAACTAAGAGCGAAGCGTTTAATACGCTGTGCCCGACTGATCATACGTATATGCTGGATCATGCCTGGATCTTACCTGTACCAGAGTTGAGTATACGCTGTATATATTCAATCATACATTCATGATGATGTATAACATGTATTACACTGTAACCGGCAGATTATACAGGGGGTTGTATGATCCGAGGTAAAATACACTGTATCCGGCAAATTATACAGGGCTTGTATGAACAGACGCAAGACAATAGACGTGAGAGCGAGGGACTGTTTCAAGCGCAGGACAGACACATATATGAATGATTTTGTGTGGTATACATAAGAGCTGCCCCGTATGGGCGAATAGAGCAGGAGGCAAGTATATAGAGTCATTAGAGGAAGACTCAGATGTATATATAGAGCTCTCAGTGATGAAAGCACCTATATAGAGCACCTATGTGAATTGGCAGGTTTAGAGCCCTCGGAAGAAGGGAGAGCTATAGAGCAGCTAGAGGGAGAGGTAGCTATAGAAACGACAACGGAAGACGTAGCAATAGAGCAGTCAGAGGAAGAGGAAGGAAGCAATAGAGCCGTTAGAGAAAAATGGAGCAATAGAGCCGCCAGAGGAAAATGGTAGTTATAGATCTGTCAGATAAAGAACTAACTAAATAGAGCCGTCAGGAAAAAGAGCCAGCTATAGAGCTGTCAACAAAAGAGGAAACTGAGACAAACAGATGTTTTTCAGAAGAACAAATATATATATAGAGCCATAGAGCAGTAGGCGCTCTCAGACTTAGAAGACAGTAAATACCGCCCCCCCCCTACACTAGGGGGGGTGTTCACCCCCCAATTGTGGGGGTCATTGTGACAATGGGCACCCCCCCCCCACCTTATTCTGCTGCCGAATTGTTCAGAGGTCAGCCCCGTCAAACCAATTTTACTAAGTCGTAAATAGAGACCACAATCAAATTGAGGACGATATCACCCAAGTCAGCAGAAATAGTCTGAAAGATATCATACCTCACCTGTTGGATATCGCACACGAAGAGATTTAACAGAGAATTGAGAGAATATCTCAGATTTAACAGAGAATATCACAGATTTAACAGAGAATATCACAGATTTAACAGAGAATATCACAGATTTAACAGAGAATATCACAGATTTAACAGAGAATATCAAGAATATCACTGAGAATATCAAGATTAATGTCTCTAAGATTGGTTGATGAGTCACAATAACGTGGTTGAAGATAAGATGAACCAAACCACACACCAGAAGATGAGGAGATGACGGAGACGTTTCGGTCCGTCTTGGACCAATATCAAGTCGATTGAGATCATGGTCCCTTGATAATGCAGGCGATGAGTCACAATAACGTGGCTAAAGTAAGTTGACCAGACCACACACTAGAAGGTGAAGGGACGACGACGTTTCGGTCCATCCTGGACCATTCTCAAGTCGATGAGAATCGTCTTGAGAATGGTCCAGGACGGACCGAAATGTCGTGGTCGCCTCAAAATCTTCCTTGGTCATCATAAGATTGGTCCACTGAGCAGAGGAAAGACCGAAGGCTGAAGCAGGACTTCAGGGGACTGAAGGCAAAATATCTAAGGCACAAGATACATTAATACGAACATGATTAGAAAATCCCTGAAGGGTGTGACCAATCAGGGATTTTCTGATCATATGACTTCAAGAAAGCTGGATATGGCTATCCTCTGTTATCATGAGAAAGGCTGTAAGATATTATTTTTTTATTTATTATGTATATTCGATTATCTTCTCATTATGTTAATACATTACTACAGTTCAATACATGTAATGAAATGGTTACCAAGTCATCATTAAACACAGATGATTGACAGCACTTAATAAGCCTTTCGCAGTAAGAATGTCATGAACTCACCAAGATGTTCTTTCTGGCCGGGTGTTAGCTCCACACCCCCAACTTCCGTCCTCAGGGAAATTAATGCAATGATTAGTATTCCTCACAATTCTTGTCAATCTTCTTTAACAAATAGATCTGGTATGGACGATCTCTCTCCATGTTTCACTTCCTGGTAGTCCAAGCACTTGGGCTGGACGGTAGAGCGACGGTCTCGCTTCATGCAGGTCGGGGTTCAATCCCCCGACCGTCCATACAAGTGCTTGGGCACCATTCCTTTCCCCCCGTCCCATCTCAAATCCTTATCCTGACCCCTTCCCAGTGCTATATTGTCGTAATGACTTGGCACTTTTATTAATATGTATTATATTGACAATTATGACATTAAGGAGCAGCTTCACTTCTGGCTACATTCTTGCCACACACTTCCCAACTTTCTCGAGTTGATTTTAACCCTTTTTTTAATCAGGGGTTCCAGACCGGTGCTGCATATTCAAGTGCTGGTCTTGCATATATTGCTTATAGTGATCAGAGAGCCTATATTGTTCCAGGCTTCTGATAGATACTAAGATATGTGCCATTTTCTAATATAGTGCCTTCTCTATAGTGCCTTTAATATATGCCTTCTCTATAGTGCCTTTAATATAGTGCCTTCTCTATAGTGCCTTTAATATAGTGCCTTCCCTATAGTGCCTTTAATATAGTGCCTTCTCTATAGTGCCTTTAATATAGTGCCTTCTCTCTAGTAATTCTCATGTGCCAATGATAGAGATATATAAATGTCCAGATCTTTCTCATTTTCTGTTTCTCACTCGTGAGATCGGTCTCACTTTTGTCCAGAACTGTCCAGTGTGATTGTCTGGACCCAACTTCAGGTCCTCAATACTTTGCATTTGTCCTGATTGAAGTTTATAACCCATCATTCTGACCAATGGTGCAGTATAGCTGGGTTGGTACTTGTTTGTTGGCAGTGTGGCCTGACACAGCTGGCAAGCACAGTTAAGTATCCATGTCGATATTCCTTCCTTAAGTATCCATGTCGATATTCCATCCAAGCCTGTAGCCTTTGTCACATCCAACTGTAGCAAAAGCTTCCTTATATTCCTACTGGTAATCGCAAACACTTCTAGTCGTTCCTGGTTAACTATTCCCTCTCTAATCTCTGGAACTTCTCCTTGCTCTACTGTGAAGACCTAATGGGAATTAATTATTCAGTTCCTCACACACTTCCTTGTCGTTTGAAGTGAATCTGTCTACCCCTATCCTCAGTTTCATTACCTGTTCCTTCACTGTTGTTTTTCTCCTGATGTGGCTGTACAGCAATTTAGGTTGAATCTTTGCCTTGCTTGTTACGTCGTTTTCATATTGTCGCTCTGTCTCTCTCCTCAACCTGACGTATTCATTCCTGGCATTTTGGTACCTGTCTCTGCTCTCAAGTGTCCTGCTATTTCTATAGTTTCTCCATGACCTTTTACTTTGTTGCTTTGCTGGCTTACATCTCTGATTAAACCATGGGTTTCTCATCTGCATTTAATTTTTTTCCCTTCTGGACTAAGACAAACTTGTATGCTGCCTCCTTACATTTCTGTGTGATGTAGTTCATCATGTCTTGGGCCGTCTTTCCCCTGAGCTCTGTTTCCCAAGTTATATCTGTTGGATAATTTTCTTATCTCCTCATAGTTTCCCTTACGGAATGCCAGCCTTTTGTCTTCAGGTCCTTTCTTTGAGTACATTAACCCTTCTTCAGACCAGGAGCAGGTAGCGTGGCCAGGTAGAGACCTTGATCGTGGGTTCCAGACCAGTAGCACATGATAGAACAAGGGCTGAAGGGAACTCCAATAGGAAGGTCAGATGACTGGTACTACTATAGCAAGGTCAGGTGACTGGTGCTACTATAGCAAGGTCAGATGACTGCCACTACTATAGCAAGGTCAGATGACTGGTACTACTATAGCAAGGTCAGATGGCTGCCACTACTATAGCAAGGTCAGATGGCTGCCACTACTATAGCAAGGTCAGATGACTGCCACTACTATAGCAAGGTCAGGTGACTGGTACTACTATAGCAAGGTCAGATGACTGGTACTACTACAGCAAGGTCAGGTGACTGGTGCTTCTATAGCAAGGTCAGATGACTGCTACTACTACAGCAAGGTCAGATGACTGGTACTACTACAGCAAGGTCAGATGACTGCTACTACTACAGCAAGGTCAGATGACTGGTACTACTACAGCAAGGTCAGATGACTGCTACTACTACAGCAAGGTCAGATGACTGGTACTACTACAGCAAGGTCAGATGACTGGTACTACTACAGCAAGGTCAGATGACTGGTACTACTATAGCAAGGTCAGATGACTGGTACTACTACAGCAAGGTCAGATGACTGCCACTACTACAGCAAGGTCAGATGACTGCCACTACTACAGCAAGGTCAGATGACTGCCACTACTATAGCAAGGTCAGATGACTGCTACTACTATAGCAAGGTCAGATGACTGGTACTACTATATCAAGGTCAGATGACTGCTACTACTATAGCAAGGTCAGATGACTGCTACTACTATAGCAAGGTCAGATGACTGCTACTACTATAGCAAGGTCAGATGACTGCTACTACTATAGCAAGGTCAGATGACTGCTACTACTATAGCAAGGTCAGATGACTGGTACTACTATAGCAAGGTCAGATGACTGGTACTACTACAGCAAGGTCAGATGACTGGTACTACTATAGCAAGGTCAGATGGTTGGTACTACTACAGCAAGGTCAGATGGCTGCCACTACTACAGCAAGGTCAGATGACTGCTACTACTACAGCAAGGTCAGATGACTGCCACTACTACAGCAAGGTCAGATGACTGGTACTACTACAGCAAGGTCAGATGACTGCTACTACTACAGCAAGGTCAGATGACTGCCACTACTACAGCAAGGTCAGATGACTGGTACTACTATAGCAAGGTCAGATGACTGGTACTACTATAGCAAGGTCAGGTGACTGGTACTACTATAGCAAGGTCAGATGACTGGTGCTACTATAGCAAGGTCAGATGACTGGTACTACTACAGCAAGGTCAGATGACTGGTGCTACTATAGCAAGGTCAGATGACTGGTACTACTACAGCAAGGTCAGATGACTGGTGCTACTATAGCAAGGTCAGGTGACTGGTGCTACTACAGCAAGGTCAGATGACTGGTACTACTACAGCAAGGTCAGATGACTGGTGCTACTATAGCAAGGTCAGGTGACTGGTGCTACTACAGCAAGGTCAGATGACTGGTACTACTACAGCAAGGTCAGATGACTGGTGCTACTATAGCAAGGTCAGATGACTGGTACTACTACAGCAAGGTCAGATGACTGGTACTACTACAGCAAGGTCAGATGACTGCCACTACTACAGCAAGGTCAGATGACTGGTACTACTACAGCAAGGTCAGATGACTGGTACTACTACAGCAAGGTCAGATGACTGCCACTACTACAGCAAGGTCAGATGACTGGTACTACTATAGCAAGGTACTCCAACAGAGGAAGAGACGACAAGAAAGGATAATGACCTGTTAAAACCTATAATATATAGACAAGAACGTTACATAAACAAAACAAGAGCGGATATCACTGTAGTTGTTACAGTGAGGGAAGATCACTGTCTTATAACACTGACGAACATCTACGGTGCTTCGACACGCCTTACTTCCACTCTTCCACATTCTTCGACTTCCAGATTCTTCGACTTCGATTCTTCGACTTCGGTTCTTCGAGACATTTGAGTTTGCATCTGCCATTGCTGGGATGTGGAGAAGCGAGGGGGAGAGATGCCGTATTTCTGTGTAGAGTATCCCGCACCAACATGATATGATATAGAGTGAAGACTGAATCAAGTCAGTTATCAGTTATCAAGGGACACCGTGACTACCTTAAGGGACTGAGGACGACGACTGCGAGTGGGACCGAGTAAATGGGTGACCCTCAAGGCCCAAGACAAGCCCTGGACCTTGAATATGTCTTGAATATTCTAACGGCTGTCATTAAGGTCTCTGTCTTCGTGTCAACAACGGGGCAGAAGAACTATTCTGCCGATGGTGGTGTTCTATAAGACATTGCCGGAGACCCCGGGGCTGAGGTCTCACCACTGGCAGACAGGGAAGGATGTTTGTTAGTGATATCAATGCATAATTCCCCGGCTCCTGTTTTCCGCCTATATGATATATAGGCAACACACTAAATTTAGCCTTTTTCAAACTTTCCGGTAGTACCCCACACGTCCACTGAAGGACGTGCAAGCTATTGTAAGGTTTCGGCACAAAGAAAACATCTCAACACATCTCCAGATGTTGTGCTTAAGGGAGGGAATCTATCAGGAGAAAGCGCCAAGCCATCACGACTATATAGTACTGGGAAAGGGTCAGCATAAGGATTAGGGATGGGACGGGGGGGGGAAAAGAATGATACCCAATCACTTGTGGACGATCGGGGATTGAACGCCGACCTGCATAAAACCCTTCAAGACGTAAGAAGTCACTCGCTAAATTTAAAGTGTCTTCAACGATCGAATATAAAACAGTTTAATTGAATGGAGAAAATCAAATACATTTGGGTCGTAGCTGCGGGACAATTACTATTACTAAACTGCTCCAAGATCTTATAGGCACTAAAAAAAACTATTGGAAAGCGATATCTAATTTTTGTATTAAAAGCTGCAGAGCTGTTTGGGCGCTTTTGTGTTAATAGACGAACATCCAGACTGACAGACACACAGACTCACAGACACACAGACTCACAGACTCACAGACACACAGACTCACAGACACACAGACTCACAGACACACAGACACACAGACTCACAGACTCACAGACACACAGACACACAGACACACAGACTCACAGACTCACAGACTCACAGACTCACAGACACACAGACACACAGACTCACAGACTCACAGACTCACAGACACACAGACACACAGACTCACAGACTCACAGACTCACAGACACACAGACACACAGACTCACAGACTCACAGACACACAGACACACAGACTCACAGACTCACAGACTCACAGACACACAGACACACAGACTCACAGACTCACAGACTCACAGACACACAGACACACAGACTCACAGACTCACAGACACACAGACACACAGACACACAGACACACAGACTCACAGACTCACAGACACACAGACTCACAGACACACAGACACACACAGACACACAGACTCACAGACACACAGACTCACAGACTCACAGACACACAGACACACAGACACACAGACTCACAGACACACAGACTCACAGACACACAGACTCACAGACTCACAGACTCACAGACACACAGACTCACAGACTCACAGACACACAGACACACAGACACACAGACTCACAGACACACAGACTCACAGACTCACAGACTCACAGACACACAGACTCACAGACTCACAGACACACAGACACACAGACACACAGACTCACATTCACACAGACACAAACGTCCAGACTCACAGACTCACAGACACACAGACTCACAGACACACAGACTCACAGACACACAGACTCACAGACACACAGACTCACAGACACACAGACACACAGACACACAGACTCACAGACACACAGACTCACAGACACACAGACTCACAGACACACAGACTCACAGACACACAGACTCACATTCACACAGACACAAACGTCCAGACTCACATTCACACAGACACAAACTCACAGACATGGTTTCAGGTAACCATGACCCGGGCCTCGAATGTCGAAATATATATTTTTGCTTCAAATCCCATAATAAGATTATAGCATCATATCATTTTACATCAAACACCTGATGCGTGTTTTTTATAAACACAACAAGCAGACTTTTTATATAATTTTCGGCACGGACCTTCCACTAGATAACAATAATTATTTCTATAATATTTATGGTAAAGAAAAATTGAATGGAAATCAAACGCCAGAAATCAGGAAAGTGATTTTAAATATAAACACATTATAATTCTATGTTTAGTTAACATAGAATTTTGTTAACATAGAATTATATAAAAAAATAATTCTATATTTAGTTAACATAGAATTATATAAAAGTATAATTCTATGTTTAGTTAACATGGAATTTTGTAATCATAGAATTATTTAAAAGTATAAATCTATGTTTAGTTAACATAGAACTTTGTGAACATAGAATTATACAAAAGTATAATTCTGTGTTAGAGAAAGGTCTTTTATGGTGTTCCTTGCACTACTGTCTTGTGACCTACGACACAGTGGTCGACGTATTCGTATTCACAACAATATGGATCCGAGTTCGATTCCCGAGTAGACGATGCGTTTGAACACGATCCCTTTCAACTGATGCAACCGTTCTGGCAGTGAATATAGAGGACATGTGAGTAATCCACCTGTTGTGGCATGCAGCCAGAGGACAGTAGCCTCCCACTGAGGCTACCTGGCTACAGGTAGTCTCAGTAACTCTACAGGTAGCCCCTGTGAGCCCCCAGGTAGCCCCTGTGAGCCACCAGGTAGCCCCTGTGAGCCTCCAGGTAGCCCCTGTGAGCCACCAGGTAGCCCCTGTGAGCCACCAGGTAGCCCCTGTCAGCCACCAGGTAGCCCCTGTCAGCCACCAGGTAGCCTCTGTGACCCACCAGGTAGCCCCTGTGAGCCACCAGGTAGCCCCTGTGAGCCACCAGGTAGCCCCTGTCTGCCACCAGAATGCAGATGACAGGTGGAAAGAAAACGGGATTTATCTCATTTCATAAAGAATGTATCTTCTAAAGATCTATGACAAAGCCAGACAGACAGACGGATAGACAGGGAGGACGGTGGAAGAGGCATCAGTGCGGCGGACAGACAGACTTAAAGCTGCTCTCGCTGTCTCGAGAAAAGACAAGGTGTCTTCTAGGTCGAGCAAGGAAGGAAAGGCTTTGAGAAACGCTAAATTGTCGCCATTCTTTCTGAGGGAGAAACACCTTTTTTTCTTTTTACAGAAACACTGCAGAACTTTTTTAGGGTCTGGCTGCTCTGCCTGGCCTCCGCCATCACTACAACAGCCGCGGGAAAATCTTAAACAGCTCAAACAAAAAAAAGTTTGAGCTGGAGGTGAGTAAACTATAGTCGTGACAGGAGAAAAACAAAAGGTATAAAAAACTCGACTTTTGTTGGGGCAACAAAAACTACACAACAGCAGCCAAAAGGAGAGTTTGTGAGGCAACAAATAACACAAGAGCAAAAAGTCAGCTTTTGCTGGACAGCAGAAATATAAAACATCCGAAAAAAGGTTGGATACATTCAGGTCAGATAAGGTTACATTAGACTAAATTATATTTGGTTAGGTTAGGTTAGGTTAGGTTAGGTTAGGTTAGGTTTAGTTA
Source organism: Procambarus clarkii (assembly GCF_020424385.1). Taxonomy (NCBI): domain Eukaryota; kingdom Metazoa; phylum Arthropoda; class Malacostraca; order Decapoda; family Cambaridae; genus Procambarus; species Procambarus clarkii. Next base: position 1,629,637 of record NC_059634.1, on the reverse strand, counting down.
GGTTAGGTTAGGTTAGGCTAGGCAAGGTTAGTTGACGTAACGTCAGGCTTGTTTAGGTTAAGTTAGTTTAAGTTGTCACGTTAGATTAGGTCAGGTCGGTTCAGGTTAGGCTAAGTTGTATCAGGTTAGGTTAGGTTAGGTTAGGTTAGGTTAGGTTAGGTAAGGTTAGGTTAGGTTAGGTTAGGTAAGGTTAGGTTAGATTAGGTTAGGTTAGGTTAGGCTAGGCAAGGTTAGTTGACGTAACGTCAGGCTTGTTTAGGTTAAGTTAGTTTAAGTTGTCACGTTAGATTAGGTCAGGTCGGTTCAGGTTAGGCTAAGTTGTATCAGGTTAGGTTAGGTTAGGTTAGGTTAGATTAGGTTAGGTCAGGTTAGGTTAGGTCAGGTTAGGTTAGGTTAGGTTAGGTCAGGTCAGGTCAGGTTAGGTTAGAATAGGTTAGGTTAGGTTAGGTTAGGTAAGATAAGATACTAGCTTAACACGTTAGATAACACTCCCTTACAACAGATAGATGAAGAAAAAGACCTTAGAGTCGGAGTCCATCAATCACTAACAGTTGCACAACAAGTGAGAGCGAGAGTAAAGAAAGTAACCAAACCCTGGGGAAAATCAAGCGTTCCTTCAAGGAAAAGAAAGTAGTCGGTCAATTATATAAGTCGTTCAATTATATAATTAAATTATATAAGTCGTTCAATTATAAGTAAATTATATAAGTCGTTCAATTATAAGTAAATTATATAAGTCGTTCAATTATAAGTAAATTATATAAGTCGTTCAATTATAAGTAAATTATATAAGTCGTTCAATTATAAGTAAATTATATAAGTCGTTCAATTATAAGTAAATTATATAAGTCGTTCAATTATAAGTAAATTATAGGTGGTGCGGCGCCACCTGGATTATTACATCTTAGCAATAATGCTGAGACCTCGTCTTGAGAAAGACACAGCTGCTCTGGAGAAGGTGCAACACCGGGCAATAAAAATCATTCCAGAGCTTAGTCATCTCTCGTATCAGGAACGGTTGAGATTATCTTGAGATCATTTCGGGGCTTAGTGTCCCCGCGGCCCGGTCCTAGACCAGGCCTCCACCCCCCAGGAAGCAGCCCATCGCAGCTGTCTAAATCAAAGGTACCTATTTACTGCTAGATAACCGGGGCATTAGGGTGACAGGAAACATTTTGTCCATTTCTCTCCGCCTCCACCGGGAATCGAACCCGGAACCTCAGGACTACAAATCCGATGCGCTGTCCACTACAGACCAGGCATGACAAGGTGCATCTCATTGAATCGTTTAAAATACTGAACAGTTTTGAGTATGTTGATCCGGATAATTTCTTCAAAACACCAGAGAAGCTTTTTCACCCAAAGGGATGTAAATTATGTCTGGGATCAGTCCAGAGAGATGCCCTGCTGAGGTGTTTAATTCCTTGAGCAGCTGATGTCTTAAGCCAGTGTACACAACGGCTGAGTCTGGCGGAATGGGATGGCTTTGTACACCTCTGAGTCTTGAAGGGATAGTAGTCCCAGGTCTGGGACATTTGGGTCCCCAAGGAATACCTACGGCATTCCTATAGGAATCTCGTGGCGACGTTCCAACGTGCGAGTGCGTCTTCACTAGTAATTAGCCTAGTTGTCCCTCTAGGGTTGTCCCTCTTATTAAATTGTTGCGCTCACTTGGGATCCTGTTTCCGAACTGTCATTGGATCACTGAGGTCGGCCGGGGCATCAGTGGTGGTGGCCGGGGCATCAGTGGTGGTGGCCGGGGCATCATTGGTGGTGGCCGGGGCATCAGTGGTGGTGGCCGGGGCATCAGTGGTGGTGGCCGGGGCATCAGTGGTGGTGGCCGGGGCATCAGTGGTGGTGGCATTCTTCCTTACGTGAGTAAGGAAAATATTCACCTTCTGAACACCTTCCTGCAGCAAATGGTCCACACTGCTTTTGGAAAGTGTGAACCAAATTATTGTGTAATTAAGATGCTGTGAATACCCCTCCCCCCCCCCCACCCAGAGGATGATGAAGAGTCATCTCATCAGTTCATCAGGCAACTAATGAAATGCAACTTGAGACTCGTCTCTGGCTGTAAGTAACATCCAGGCGCCTCACAGCCGTCATGTCTGTGAAAGGTCCCAAGTCGTCTCAAGGCAGAAGTCTTCACCACCGACCAGACAGGTTCCTTGAGATGCCTTGTTCACTGGACGGTGGTTGACGGCTCCAGCCTCTGCCACTCCACCAGACGAGTTGCATTATGCATGCACTTCATGATTGGTGAAGATTAATCCAACTAAGAGGTTAGCACGGGCATGAATAGCCCGCAACCTGCACTTTGCGAATGGTGGTGGGTTTTGTGAGGTAGTTGTGAGGTGAGAGTAGGCGTGAGATGAGAGAGAGAGCGAGAGAGAGAGAGAGAGAGAGAGAGAGAGAGAGAGAGAGAGAGAGAGAGAGAGAGAGAGAGAGAGAGAGAGAGAGAGAGAGAGACAGACAGACAGACAGACAGACAGACAGACAGACAGACAGACAGACAGAGAGAGAGAGAGAGAGAGAGAGAGAGAGAGAGAGGGGGGGGGGGGGTCACACACACATAATATTCTCCTCCATAACTCGCGACAGTTCACTGCTACACTTTGTTTTCCACAACATTACAACATCACCATATGTCACTGTTGCCCCCACACGTCCGCTGTGATGAACACACTGTTTGTTTACCCCCCCCCTTCCCTGCCCCCCTTCCCTGCCCCCCTTCCCTGCCCCCCCTTCCCTGCCCCCCTTCCCTGCCCCCCTTCCCTGCCCCCCCTTTACTGTCCCCTTCACTCCCTGCCCCTCACCCCTCCGCGACCACCGCCCCGCCTGCAGATGGCACTGGTATCACCTCCCCCTCCCTCTTCCTCACCCTGGCCTCCCTCACCCTCACCCTGGCCTCCCTCTCCCTCACCCTGGCCTCCCTCACCCTCACCCTGGCCTCCCTCACCCCTCACCCTGGCCTCTCCCTCACCCCTCACCCTGGCCTCCCTCACCCTGGCCTCCCTCACCCCTCACCCTGGCCTCCCTCACCCCTCACCCTGGCCTCCCTCACCCCTCACCCTGGCCTCTCCCTCACCCCTCACCCTGGCCGCCCTCACCCCTCACCTTGGCCTCCCTCACCCTGGCCTCCCTCACCCTGGCCTCCCTCTCCCTCACCCTCCCTCACCCCTCACCCTGGTCACCCTCCCTCACCCTTCACCCTGGCCTGCCTAACCCCTCTCCCTGGCCCCCCTCACCCTGGCCTCCCTCACCCTGGCCCCCCTCACTCCTCACCCTAGCCTCCCTCACCCCTCACCCTAGCCTCCCTCACCCCTCACCCTTCCCTCCCTCACCACACTTCCCAGCACAAACACACACCTTTCTTCCTTGATGGTGTGAGAATGTTGCAAAGAAAGTCTTTGTCACACTTGGGGAGGCGAGCCGTCTTTACACACTCCTGAGCAGCGTCGTGGCGTGCTCAGGCACTGTGGTGCTCAGGCACTGTGGTGCTCAGGCACTGTGGTGCTCAGGCACTGTGGTGCTCAGGCACTGTGGTGCTCAGGTACTGTGGTGCTCAGGCACTGCATGTGGTGCTCAGGTACTGTGGTGCTCAGGCACTGCATGTGGTGCTCAGGCACTGTGGTGCTCAGGCACTGTGGTGCTCAGGCACTGTGGTGCTCAGGCACTGTGGTGCTCAGGCACAGTGGTGCTCAGGCACTGTGGTGCTCAGGCACTGTGGTGCTCAGGCACTGTGGTGCTCAGGCACTGTGGTGCTCAGGTACTGTGGTGCTCAGGCACTGCATGTGGTGCTCAGGTACTGTGGTGCTCAGGCACTGTATGTGGTGCTCAGGCACTGTGGTGCTCAGGCACTGTGGTGCTCAGGCACTATGGTGCTCAGGCACTGTGGTGCTCAGGCACTGTGGTGCTCAGGCACTGTGGTGCTCAGGCACAGTGGTGCTCAGGCACTGTGGTGCTCAGGCACTGTGGTGCTCAGGCACTGTGGTGCTCAGGCACTGTGGTGCTCCGGCACTGTGGTGCTCAGGCACTGTGGTGCTCAGGCACTGTGGTGCTCAGGCACTGTGGTACTGTGGTACTGTTTTTTTTCTTCACTGTCGAGTGTAGTTGAAAAATTAACCCTCCTAAGTTAATTTTCACACTTTTTATTTTCGTCAGACGCCTTAGGAAGCGTTTCGCAAGGTCACTCCTTACATTCTCAAAGTCAAACTTACCATGTTTAGCGCTGGCTTTATATTCCCTTTGGGTGAGGTGGTAAAGAGCGAGTGGACGAATGGCATAATATACTGAATATTAAAATGGTATTAAAATGAACATCAGAAGCATGCCGCTGATGTCGAGTCTCCTACTGTCAGTTTACCTGTCGATTACTTCAGTGTTGCTTGTTAATATTTCTCTGGTGAAGGTCTGGTTGTGAGAGGAGATTATATGCTCCTTGATGGAGCCCTGTTGTTTGTGCATTGTTAATCGTCTAGAGTGTGACGTTATTGTCTTGCCTATATCCTGAGATCTTTGGGGCTTTCAATTACTATCCCTTTCTTATTGGGTGGGTATATATAGGAGCTGCATCGTATAAGCCAATAGGCCTTCTGCAGTTACCTTTGTTCTTATGTTCTTATTCCTATTAATATCGCCTTTATTACACCTTATCTTGCGTACCTTTTGCCTTGCTTTTTCTTCCTCTAAGATTTTCTTCTCTTCACCTCTCTCTCTTGCCTATTTATTACCTCCTTTTATCATCACAATCGACTTGAGAATGGTCAACAATCGACTTGAGAATGTTCCACAATCGACTTGAGAATGTTCCACAATCGACTTGAGAATGTTCCACAATCGACTTGAGAATGGTCCACAATCGACTTGAGAATGTTCCACAATCGACTTGAGAATGTTCCACAATCGACTTGAGAATGGTCCACAATCGACTTGAGAATGGTCCACAATCGACTTGAGAATGGTCCACAATCGACTTGAGAATGGTCCACAATCGACTTGAGAATGGTCCACAATTGACTTGAGAATGGTCCACAATCGACTTGAGAATGGTCAACAATCGACTTGAGAATGGTCCACAATCGACTTGAGAATGGTCAACAATCGACTTGAGAATGGTCCACAATCGACTAGAGAATAGTCCACAATCGACTTGAGAATGGTCCACAATCGACTTGAGAATGGTCCACAATCGACTTGAGAATGGTCCACAATCGACTTGAGAATGGTCCACAATCGACTAGAAAATAGTCCATAATCGACTTGAGAATGGTCCACAATACACTTGAGAATGGTCCAGGACGGACCAAAACGTCGTCGTCCCTTCACCTTCTAGTGTGTGGTCTGGTCAACATACTTCAGCCCCGTTATTGTGACTCCTCGCCTGCGTACCTATATATAATTATACGTGTATAATTATACCTGTACGTATAAAATAGCTATACGTATAAGGTCAGACATTCGCGGCTAGCCTCACACACAACTTTGCATCATGACCCGTGGTTGTGTGGTGACTGACATAGGGAGGAGGGAACCACCAGGCCTCTCCTTAAAATAATAACTACTTCATATTGCGGTAACCAACAGCCTGGTTGATCAGTCCAGCAACCAGGAGGCCTGGTCGACGACCGGGCCGCGGGGACGCAAAGCCCCGGAAGCACCTCAAGGTAACCAACGACTGCTATGAAGCCTCAAATTTGGGTCTGATATTCCGTAGAGTGTTAGAAAATTATTTTACAGCCCTTATCGACGTTGAGTGCCGAGTCAGCCTCACTCGAGCACGTTCTCCACACTGGGAAAGAGAGAGCTGAGAGGCAGGGAGAGAGAGAGAATGGGAAGGATAAAGAGAGAGAATGAGAGGGAGTGACAGAAAATAACCTAAGGCAGAAAGAGCAGAGAATGTGAGAGAGTGAGGAGGTGGTAGAGAGAACGTGAGGTGGAAACGGAGGGAAGGAGGGAGGGAAAATTAATGAACAGGAGGAAAGAGAGAGAGAGAGAGAGAGAGAGAGAGAGAGAGAGAGAGAGAGAGAGAACCAGACAAAGATCTGTTATCCACCACTCACTGTTGTTGCTGACTCTGGCCCTGTTATCCACCACTGGTACTGAGGACGACGGGACGAAGGAGTTGGGGATGGTGGGGATTTACTATCCACCCGCTTGACTATCCACATTTACTATCCACTCGCTAGAGAGATCTAAATGTATATAAACAAACCACAAACTCACGCAGACATAAATATGTTGTCATTGCATCAATTGCGTGCAATCACTCCCTAATCTAACCCGTAAATAATGATACATATAAATACAACAGTAAAGCCGAGAATAAAGGACAATGGTAATCAATGATGCAAATATAATGACACAGGAATATCACGAGAAAATAGCTGCTCAAAAGAAAATCCCCCTTCAACATCAAGCGGTTCCCGCTACTAGTTAGCAAATAATAGCCAAATAATAGCTATTATTGCGGCTATGTTTTTACCATGGGCTTGTGGGGTATCGTTAGATGGGGCTCAACGAGGCGATCATTACTGCGCTCTGATTGGCGCTTGTAAACCTACGTGGCACTGACTCAAGAGGAAAATAACAATCAGACTATATTTAAGTTTATTGTTACTAATGTCGGTCCGACGACCTCTGGCAACTGCGCCAGAGCTCTCAGACTGATGACTGAGAGCGTCAGTGTGTCGACGAAGCTGGAGGGAGAAACATGCGCTCCTGGCTCGCTACATTTGCAGTTCTAAACTGTCGGTGTATTGCCAATTTGTCTCGAATCGCATGTACCAATTAGCTTGCAATCTGGTCTTCAGTTCAGGGGCCCCACCTCACATGTGGTCGCCTTGAAGTAGTCATTCTCAAATCAATGTCAATTATTCAATATTGGACAGCCAGCCTGAGCTTCAAAGATTGGCCCCCAGACTGCTCCTTCAATGGGCCGAACCTTATATGATCGCCCGGGGATTTAAGCTCTTGGACCCCAGTTTCTGCTACACTAAATATAGTGGTGTTGGTCGCTTCCCCACGACCGACTCACTGTTTCATAACCATCTGTTACTGTAAAGGTTCGAGTCTCACATAACCGCCAGGCCTTAACACTCTGCCTGTAACTGCTGCTGAATATGTAACTCTCTGCCTGAATATTTGGGTCAACCTCTTGTTGCTTGGATTATCTTGAGATTATCTTGAGATTATCTTGAGATGATTTCGGGGCTTTAGTGTCCCCGCGGCCCGGTCCTCGACCAGGCCTCCACCCCCAGGAAGCAGCCCGTGACAGCTGACTAACACCCAGGTACCTATTTTACTGCTAGGTAACAGGGGCATAGGGTGCCCTCGCCTGCTAGCTGGTGACTCTCCCACACGGGGGACCTACAATTCAAGAGTCTCATTAACTCAGAACTTCCATCTTAACTTCACATCATCTTGAGTCTCCTTCAAGAGTTGAGGCGGCACCAGCGGAGTCCACAGGGTACCGTGGAGGACCTCCTGCTGGACTAGCAGTTTGGCGCCCTTCTTTGGGCGTCAAGGAAGGGGCGCCCGCCCCTCGCCTGGCGCTTCTTACAAGGTCGTCCTTCACTGACGACGAAGACCTCTCCCTTCACGTGTGTCTCACGCTGCTGGACACTCTTCTTGGCCTTCTTCTACACATCTCTGACGAAACCGCTTACAACCTGGGGCCAGATTCACGAAGTAGTTACGCAAGTACTTACGAACGTGTACATCTTTCCTCAACCTTTGACGGCTTTGGTTACATTTATTAAACAGTTTACAAGCATGAAAACTTGCCAATCAACTGTTGTTATTGTTATAAACAGCCTCCTGGTGCTTCGGAGCTCATTAGCTGCTTAATAGTTTAATAATTGTAAACAAAGCCGCCAAAGATTGAGAAAAGATATACAGGTTCGTAAGTGCTTGCGTAACTGCTTCGTGAATCTGGCCCTCAAATCCGCTCCTGGGCTCGAACTTTGCTGGATATCGGCCGTATCTTCTGGTCCAAGCATTAGGGTGACGATATCCGTGTAGCAGTGACGGAGAGTGTCGGCAGGGTGGCCCCTGTCACACTGTAGGGTGACGCGACCTGCCTCAGCCAGTCTCCGCACCTTCCTTGCAAGACTTGACTAGTCTGCTTCACGCTGATTGGTTCCTACAGGTAGGGTCGTCTGGTGGGTCTTAGCGGCCTCGTGTCGTGAGCTGCTAGATCATTGGCTCCCAACCTGAGGGCCATGGTGCCCTGGAGAGAGGTCTTCGTGTACTATGTGGAGAGGCGGAGGCCAGGAGCTGAGGCAGTGCACAGGTTATGACATCAAAGGGTAGACGGGAGATAGAACTCACAGGCTGCTAAAGGTTTTCTTTCATACTGAGTGTAGCGGCCACTAACAAGGACGCTATGGGAAAAGGCGGTTAATAGCGTGAAGAATTTGGGAAGTTCTGTTGCGGCGTCTCCGGCGCCATCGCTGACTTTTGGCGGGAAAGTGTCCTGGCCGCCCTCACGCCTCCTCACCATATAATCACCATATAATCACCATATAATCACCACTCAACACTGCAGTGTCAGAGTGGTTGACAAATGGAATGCATTAGGCAGTGATGTGGTGGAGGCTGACTCCATACACAGTTTATAATGTAGATATGATAGAGCCCAATAGGCTCAGGAACCTGTACACCAGTTGACTGAGCTCATTAACGCCGCCAAACACACCCACACTTATCCTACCTCATTCCGGCTGGCTAAAACATTCCGGCAAGACCGAATAAAGAACAAATCAATGGCTATAGAGTGGGAACATCTCTCACACAAGAGGAGACCCTTCCTAGGCTCCATCTGCAACCACTTGCAGCACCGCCTGATAACTGGAGGTCAACACTGTCTGATAACTGGAGGTCAACACCGCCTGATAACTGGAGGTCAACACTGTCTGATAACTGGAGGTCAACACTGATAACTGGAGGTCAACACTGATAACTGGAGGTCAACACTGATAACTGGAGATCAACACTGTCTGATAACTGGAGGTCAACACTGTCTGATAACTGGAGGTCAACACTGTCTGATAACTGGAGGTCAACACTGATAACTGGAGGTCAACACTGATAACTGGAGGTCAACACTGATAACTGGAGATCAACACTGTCTGATAACTGGAGGTCAACACTGCCTGATAACTGGAGGTCAACACTGCCTGATAACTGGAGGTCAACACTGATAACTGGAGATCAACACTGTCTGATAACTGGAGGTCAACACTGCCTGATAACTGGAGGTCAACACTGTCTGATAACTGGAGGTCAACACTGTCTGATAACTGGAGGTCAACACTGTCTGATAACTGGAGGTCAACACTGATAACTGAAGGTCAACACTGATAACTGGAGGTCAACACTGTCTGATAACTGGAGGTCAACACTGCCTGATAACTGGAGGTCAACACTGCCTGATAACTGGAGGTCAACACTGTCTGATAACTGGAGGTCAACACCGCCTGATAACTGGAGATCAACACTGATAACTGGACGTCAACACTGTCTGATAACTGGAGGTCAACACTGCCTGATAACTGGAGGTCAACACCGCCTGATAACTGGAGATCAACACTGATAACTGGAGGTCAACACTGTCTGATAACTGGAGGTCAACACTGCCTGATAACTGGAGGTCAACACTGCCTGATAACTGGAGGTCAACACTGTCTGATAACTGGAGGTCAACACTGCCTGATAACTGGAGGTCAACACTGCCTGATAACTGGAGGTCAACACTGCCTGATAACTGGAGGTCAACACTGCCTGATAACTGGAGGTCAACACTGCCTGATAACTGGAGGTCAACACTGCCTGATAACTGGAGGTCAACACCGCCTGATAACTGGAGGTCAACACTGATAACTGGAGGTCAACACTGATAACTGGAGGTCAACACCGCCTGATAACTGGAGGTCAACACTGCCTGATAACTGAAGGTCAACACTGATAACTGGAGGTCAACACCTCCTGATAACTGAAGGTCAACACTGTCTGATAACTGGAGGTCAACACCTCCTGATAACTGGAGGTCAAAACTGATAACTGAAGGTCAACACCCCCTGATAACTAAAGGTCAACACCCCCTGATAACTGGAGATCAACACCGCCTGATAATGGAGATAGAGACTATTCAGACCAAGACTATTCTAGAAGAGACTCGTCCAATAGTTAACATCTATTCCCCCATCCCCCCCCCCATACTCCCGTCCCACCTGTCCCAGCGCCGTCCGTTCAGGACACCTCCGCAGCGACAGAATTTACGTCCGTCAGGTCATTGGACAGCCTGGGGGGAGAAACTGGAACACCACCACCGTAGTGGGGGGAACGCGCCCCGAAATGATTACGCGGAACTTACCAGTGACGGAATTCAATTAGTTTTCTCGGTAAAACTGTCTTCGCGCCAAATGAACGAACACCCGTCACTGAGGGGGGGAAAAATATTCGAACACGGAAAATGATCAGACAGCAACAGATGAGGGTTCGAATTCAAACGGAATAAATGGGGGGGGGGAGTAATTGCGAACGAGACGGAAAATAGACAGGCAGACAGGAAGACACGGATGCTTTTAGCAAAAGACATCTGTTACAAAAACATCTGTTGCAAGACACCTGTTGCAAAAACATCTGTTGCAAGACATCTGTTGCAAAAACATCTGTTGCAAGACACCTGTTGCAAAAACATCTGTTGCAAGACACCTGCTACAAAAACATCTGTTGCAAGACACCTGCTGCAAAAATATCTGTTGCAAGACACCTGCTACAAAAACATCTGTTGCAAGACACCTGCTGCAAGGCATCATTTGTAATATGTCTTTTGAAGAGTATATAATTTGCAACAATAATTTGTCAAGGCTTGCAATGCATCTTTTGCAAACATGTTTAACATGAGATATATTTCCAAACATGAGATATATTTCCAAACATGAGATATATTTCCAAACATGAGATATATTTCCAAACATGAGATATATTTCCAAACCTGAGATATATTTCCAAACATGAGATATATTTCCAAACCTGAGATATATTTCCAAACATGAGATATATTTCCAAACATGAGATATATTTCCAAACCTGAGATATATTTCCAAACCTGAGATATATTTCCAAACATGAGATATATTTCCAAACCTGAGATACATTTACAAACCTGAGATATATTTCCAAACATGAGATATATTTCCAAACCTGAGATATATTTCCAAACCTGAGATATATTTCCAAACATGAGATATATTTCCAAACATGAGACATATTTCCAAACCTGAGATATATTTCCAAACCTGAGATATATTTCCAAACATGAGATATATTTCCAAACATGAGATGCATTTCCAAACATGAGACATATTTCCAAACATGAGATATATTTCCAAACATGAGACATATTTCCAAACATGAGATGCATTTCCAAACATGAGACATATTTCCAAACATGAGATATATTTCCAAACATGAGATATATTTCTAAACATGAGATATATTTCCAAACCTGAGATATATTTCCAAACATGAGACATATTTCCAAACCTGAGATATATTTCCAAACCTGAGATATATTTCCAAACATGAGATATATTTCCAAACATGAGATATATTTCAGAAGACATCTCTGGCGAAGAACGTCATGTCATTATTAAAATAAAAGTATTGAGTTCATGTCAATTTTGCGAAGAATAGATTCGAGTTTTTCTTATAAAGAAAACAAACACAGATCTAATATATATTTTTGCGTAAGGTGGGACGGATTTTTTGTTTATACACAGAAGCATAAGACTGCTGATTTCTGTTAGCAGGCTGATATATATATATATATATATATATATATATATATATATATATATATATATATATATATATATATATATATATATATATATATATATATATATATATATATATACGCAGAGGGAAACACAAAACAATAAATATAACACAATTATCACAGCCGGTAGAGGACTTAACCAATATAAATCACTGCTAAAAACAAACAAATTTGACGAGAAAAATATCACATTTTTCTGACTCACAAAATGTATTATCCACCTCACAGCCGAGGCCCACAGACAATACAATTTAACATCCATCTGTTGCAACTTGTGCCACAATGCTCACATACACACACGACGTCCTTGCTAGCAATGCTGAAACAGCAGGTATGCTGTTGCAGCATATAATATGCAGTATGCATATGCAGCATATGTTGCAGTATGGGTATAACATGTACTTATATAAGAATACTCGTTCAACATTCTTGGTTTCAGTTTCACTAAGCCTAATGCCTCATCCGAGTCCGAAATATATAACTTTTGGTATATATTAAATAGCCAATATACTTTTTCCAAAAAACTTGCACGGTTTTTGGTATAACCTATCAACTTTCAATTGTTTTGGTCTAACCAATATACTTTGAATTGCTTTGAGTATTCTATGTGTGTTGGTATGAGAGTTTGGTATATCTTCCGGAATGTTATATATAATATGTAATATGCTTTGGATATCTTTTTATTGTACAGATAACTACTGTGTGTAAATCTAATTACTGTGTTGAAGTCTAATTACTGTGTGGAAGTCTAATTACTGTGTAGAAGTCTGATTACTGTGTGGAAGTCTAATTACTGTGTAGAAGTCTAATTACTGTGTGGAAGTCTAATTACTGTGTAGAAGTCTGATTACTGTGTGGAAGTCTAATTACTGTGTGGAAGTCTAATTACTGTGTGGAAGACTAATTACTGTGTGGAAGACTAGTTACTGTGTGGAAGTCTAATTACTGTGTGGAAGTCTAATTACTGTGAGGAAGACTAATTACTGTGTGGAAGACTAGTTACTGTGTGGAAGTCTAATTACTGTGTGGAAGTCTAATTACTGTGAGGAAGACTAATTACTGTGAGGAAGACTAATTACTGTGTGTAAGTCTAACTACTGTATGGAAGACTAATTACTGTGTGTAAGTCTAATTACTGTGTATGATAATATCTGAAAGTGATCAAAAAAGATGGTGAACATGTCTGGTCTGAAAGTGACCTTGAGAAGGTTGTTAAGCATCTTAACAAGTATACTTGTGCAACATATCAGGCAGTTTGATGCAATGATGAGAGTAAATAAGATGCAACACCAGAATTGCTCACTTTGGGCCCAATCATTTCCTTTCAAATACAATTGACTACAGCTGTAGTCAACCTCTTTTGTGTGCGTGCAAACGATGAATTGTTTTTATAAAATTGTCCTTTTATGGGCTTGAGCGATCACAGATTCTCTGACTCACAGACCGACAGACTCTCTGACTCACAGACACACTGACTTACAACTAACCCACACGTAGACTCACAGCCACAGACTCACAGCCACAGACTCCGAGCCACAGACTCCGAGCCACAGACTCCGAGCCACAGACTCACAGCCACAGACTCCGAGCCACAGACTCACAGCCACAGACTCCGAGCCACAGACTCACAGCCACAGACTCCGAGCCACAGACTCACAGCCACAGACTCACAGCCACAGACTCATACAGCTACAGACTCATATTCTCAGCCACAGCGACTCACGGAGTCACACACTCATCTCTAAAGTAGTTTCATAAGTGGTACTAAGTGCTCAGCTTTACAAAGTTGTAAAGCTTTACTCAGCTTTACAAAGTTGTAAAGCTTTACTCAGCTTTACAAAGTTGTAAAAAAGTTGTAAAGTTTTACTCAGCTTTACAAAGTTGTAAAAAAAGTTGTAAAGCTTTAATCCGCTTTACAAAGTAACGCTGAGACGTAACATATAAACTTCCTACTAGAGCACGACCACTCAAACTAGCCACAGACGACCCATGAACGACCAAGCAGGATGCTATATGTGCTCCGTTGCACCTGAACGACTTGTATTCGTGTTGTGTTCTGCACGACGCATGCCGGGTCGTGCAGAACAACAACAACAGCTGCTGCAGTAGCAACAGCAACAGCAGCTGCTGCAGCAGTAACAACAACAACAACAACAACAGCTGCTGCAGCAGTAGCAACAACAGAAGCTGTTCAGCAGTAACAAAAGCAGCAAGAGAGACATCCGCCGCAACAAAAACAACAGTGCCAGCAAGGGATATGAGGTCAGAAGGCAATGAACAGTGCCCAACCGCTTCTACTACCCACATGGAGGGGTTGGTACAGCAACGACCTCTCTCGCTCGCTCCTTAAGGGGTCGGCTCCTTGCAGAGGAAAGCTTCTCAGGTAATCAAGTGTCAAGAAAGTGCCAGGATCACAGTCCGCACCAAGCTACAGAAAGATCCACTTTGCCTACTTTTCACTGCCGTAAAAGTTCCATTAAATATGAAAAGTTGCTGACAGCGGGTCCTAGCTCTCGTGCCCCAACCCTAGAGTGTCCAGGCTTCAACTCTTCAGGGCTTCAGTCGGGAGATATACCATTCAGATTTTGTCTGAAAAAGTGAAAGTCGATTGTTCATAAATTATGTGTATGGGAGGGTATGGGACACGTCACCCACCTATTACATGTCCCTCTTTATGTAGTGCCACCCATTACATATATATCTGTGTAGTGCCACCCATTACATATATATCTGTGTAGTGCCACCCATTACATATATATCTGTGTAGTGCCACCCACTTCATAACTCCTTCTATATAATGCCACCCATAACACATCCATTTACGAGCCCTTAGCATGTATAACTATACACCGAAGCTCCCCCTTTGCCTGTCTCCCAGTACACAGTGGCACAACTTGTCATGGCACACTATGTCCCCTTCTCGCAGACACAAAGTGGCGCTAAACACACATTAGATCCATCCATATAATTCCCGCGATGTTCCGTGTTTCCCGCTGAACAAAGCGAACCTTTTCCTCGCTGGGACCACGAGCGCTAATCCCTGGGCTTGCGTCCCTAGTCCTGAAATAATCTTAAATTGGGAGATTACTTCCTAACAGCCAATTCCCTCGTGCCTGCCAGTTGTGTCTCCAGGCCACCTTATCGTACCTTATTTCTGGCCCAAAACACATTGGGGGCGGAGGGGGGGAGAATGTTGTGTTATGTTTCACTGCTGGCCAGGCTGGTCTGGCTGGTCTGGCTGGCCTGGCTGGTCTGGCTGGCCTGGCTGGTCTGGCTGGTCTGGCTGGTCTGGCTGGTCTGGCTGGTCTGGCTGGTCTGGCTGGTCTGGCTGGTCTGGCTGGTCTGGCTGGTCTGGCTGGCCTGGCTGGTCTGACTGGCCTGGCTGGCCTTGGCCACATTTACACACATGAAACGTGAGGGGTATGTGAGGGTCAAAGGTTGGTCAGGGGGGTCGGCCCAAGTGATATGTTTGAATACAAATATCAGCTTCTCAAGTCAGTAACTAAACCCTGGGTTGTGAAACCCGTAGAGTTTCCGTTCACCAGTGTCGTTCATCTTGATCTGATAGGAAAGAACTTACTGACTCCCAACGACCTGAAAGTACTAGTATAAAAAGCTATGATTTGTTCAGATGTGAAACCTACATCTATGGACAGCACAGAACGTCCACTAGACTGTGCGACACAGTGGTTGCAAGGATCAGGTTGGGTTGCCGTTACCTGTGGCAGGTGGCTGCAGGTGACGGGTCTCCCAATCCTGAGCACTCCAGTTGCAAACTCTGTGAGCAGGAACTACGGCATGATCTCCCGCACTACATCACTGAATGCCCAGTTATTAGACCTTTCAAACCAGTTGGCATGAGGTACCTGGAGCTTTGCAATTACTTTATTCACTCTCGTATTCTTGAAGATATCCTCACAGTATACCCAAAATTTGCCAGTGCAGGCTACTAAACACATGGCTCTGTATGACTAACCATCCTGCGAGATGGGGACTTGTATTACCACTGCTACCTTATTCACTCTTGTGTTGTTGATATCCTCAAAATGCATCCGGAGTCTGCCAGTGCAGACCGCTTATCACATGCCTCTGTATGACTAACCATCCTGTGTGATGGGGATTTCTTAGCATCACCTAGTTAGCTTTTTTGACACACTGTACTCCACTTCATATAGTCTAGGGCAGCTGCACTAATGCAGATGTACCTCATGTATTAATAAAAAAAAATATATATATATTTTCTGAGAGAAAGGGAAGAATGTTGAAGTAGGGAAGGGGGGGGGTTGACAATGGAATAAATAGATGATGGATAGATAAATAGATAGATGAATGGATATATGATTGGATATATAGATAGATGAATGGATATGTGGATGGATAAAAAGATAGATGAATGGATATATGGATGGATAAAGAGATAGATGAATGGATAAATAGATAGATGAATGGATATATGATTGGATATATAGATAGATGAATGGATATGTGGATGGATAAAAAGATAGATGAATGGATATATGGATGGATAAAGAGATAGATGAATGGATATATGGATAGATAAATAGATAGATGAATGGATATATGGATAGATAAAGGGATAGATGATTGGATATATGGATAGATAGAGGAATATATAGCTAGATGGAAGGAGAGTTGAATGGATGGTTGGATAGATGCAGAGATACATAAATGGCTAGATAGATGAATAGATGGATAGGTAAATGTAAAAATTGGTAGATTAATGAATAGATGCATTAATGGATGGATTGATGGATAGGTTGATGGATAGATTGATGAATAGATTGAATGATAAATTGATGGGTAGATTGATGGATAGATTGATAGATACATAGATGAATTGACTGGTGGGTAGACTGATAGATACATAGACGGATACATGAATGGGTAGATGGATGGATAAAGGACAGAGGGTTACATTTATAGATACATATATTAATATATGGATGGATGAATCAATGGATATATAATAGATAAATAGTTGGATGGATAGATAGATGGACAGATCGTAGGTTAGATAAATGGATAGATGGGAGACCGATAGACCCGGGCGACGCTGGATGCCTTCCTGTTATATCACATATTTGGGAGTTAGCATCATGGAACTTTTCAGGATGACACGTGAGTGGTATGGGACTATCAAAGGCCTCTGGAGGTCGGTCCCAATGCTGATCCCGATAGAGGTTTTGCTTCTTCTTCATACTATCCCAACCTACAAGATAACAAGAACATTTTTTGTTTAACTAGTTTGTTACAATGTTACATGGTAATAGCAATTGTAAACGTTGATTCACATTCCAGTAAGTAGTGCAATAGTGGCGCTTCTGCTTCTGTTCCACAGATGTGACACTCTTTAACTATTGGGTTTATCACCTCCCAGCAGCACTTGTAACCAAGTCTGAGTCTGTGTATGGCTACTGCAATGTCTCTGGATATCTTTTTGCCAGGCATGAAAGAGGAGTAACCAGTGGCTTGTTCGTACTATATCGCAGTGGATCTTCCTTCCGCTACTTTGGCTCTGTGGCGACTTTTGATAGTTGGGAATATTTTCTTCTTGATTTGTTCCTGAATCTGTGAAAAACTTGGAGGTATTTGAACCTGTACAACAGGTAGAGCAGTGGCAGTTTTTGCTAGTGAGTCTGCCTTTTCATTACCATCTATGCCAATGTGACTTGGTATCTAATTTAGGGTGATTGACAACCCTAGATTATGGGCTTCTTTTCCTACATGTTGGATTTCTGTGAGGCGTTGTGACTAGTGTATTTACGTGACTTGCTGCTTCCCAGTGATTGGCAGCTCCTCCTGCTTGTGTAGCACTGAAGTCAACATAGGTGTTGGCTAAAGTTGAAACGCAAGTGTAGTCCCACACCAACTGTCTACCATTCTTCTAGGGGTTCACCGTGATTCCATCTGGGCGACCGACAGGCTCATCAGAGATGCGGGACATTAGGTAACGGGGCTCTCTCTCTGCTGGACAACCGGTTGTGGTAAGGCTGCTCTTAATAATGTCATTAACCTCGCCGTGTCTTGCATGCCATCCTCCTGTCCTTTGGCAGAGAAGGCCATGCCGTCCGTACCTGTCGGCCTCTGTCTCGCCGCAAACACACCTGTATTCGGTGTGGATTGGGGCAGCGAGGCGGAGAGCCACGGCAATTCGGAGGGCCTGCGGTGTGAGACGGGTGCCGGTTGCTGACATATATATATATATATATATATATATATATATATATATATATATATATATATATATATATATATATATATATATATATATATATATCCCACGTCACTTTCTACATTCCTCAGTAAAATAATTGGTGAAAGTTACTTATAATTCCCATTAAAATTGTCTTTACAAAGCGTTATCTCTTTCTTGTGCCTCCTTGGTGGGGACCGTCCAGGGGGCAGACCTATTGATCGTCTAGGACAACCTGCAACAAACAGTTCTTAAGATGCTTCAAGCACAGCCAGCAAGCAACTTGCAGGTGTGCTTGCCCCCCTGGAAGACGTTTTCCAGGATGGGTGATGAAGGCTTGTCTTTCAACCGTGTTAACCTGTCCTCCTTATAGCACGTCGAATTTTGATGCATACTCCATCTATGGGCAAAAATCTTAGGTCTCCACATGGAATAGATCTTAATGCTGTCATCATAGGTCTATACATGACCTAGATGCTCCCACAATGCTGTCACCATAGGTCTATACATGGCCCAGATGCTCCCATAATGCTGTCATCATAGGTCTATACATGGCCTAGATGCTCCCATAATGCTGTCACCATAGGTCTATACATGGCCTAGATGCTCCCATAATGCTGTCATCGTAGGTCTATACATGACCTAGATGCTCCCATAATGCTGTCACCACAGGTCTATACATGCCATAGATCCTACATAATGCTGTCACCATAGATCTATACATGCCATAGATCCTACATAATGCTGTCACCATAGGTCTATACATGCCATAGATCCTACATAATGCTGTCACCATAGGTCTATACATGCCATAGATCCTACATAATGCTGTCACCATAGGTCTATACATGCCCTAGACCCTACAAAATGCTGTCACCATAGGTCTATACATGCCATAGACCCTACAAAATGCTGTCACCATAGGTCTATACATGCCATAGATCCTACATAATGCTGTCACAATAGGTCTATACATGCCATAGATCCTACATAATGTTGTCACCATAGGTCTATACATGCCTTAGACCCTACATAATGCTGTCACCATAGGTCTATACATGCCATAGACCCTACATAATGCTGTCACCATAGGTCTATACATGCCCTAGACCCTACATAATGTTGTCACCATAGGTCTCCACATGGGACAAATACCATAGCACTACCATGCATTCCCACCATGGCCCCCAAGACGCCTCCATAATCCAGGGATTCTCCGCCGTCTTCCAGGATCTGAGGGCCCCTAACGACCGTCTCCAGGGGGCCCTACGGTCACACGTGGAGGGCCCCATCACTCACAACTAAGACCATATCTCTGGCTTTACTCCTGAGCTTTTCAGCCATCTCAGCTCGCTCGGGCTAATCTCCTAGGCTCCTTCTTCACTTCCTGCCGAAACTTTCTTTCAAGAGTTCAATACGAAATTTTAATTTATTTGTATATCTGACCAATGGTTTGTTGTGGCGACTTTGTGGTGATTTATAATATTTACAACTTTGTAATACAACTTACGAGTTATGTATAATGTGTATTTTTTAATATAATTTTTGATCATTGTATTGTATTGGGTTCCACCACAATGAAGAGTCATGTATGACAACACTGTTCAACAATTCATCAATCAACTTTCCCCTCCCATATCTCAGAGGCTCTCTCTCCCTGGGTAGAGCGACGGTCTCGCTTCATGCTGGTCGGCGTTCAATCCCCCGACCGTTCATACAAGTGGTTGGGCACTATTCCTTTCCCTCCGTCCCATCCCAAATCCTTATCCTGACCCCTTCTATAGTGCTATACAGTCGTAATGGCTTGGTACTTTACCCTGATAGTTCCTCCCTTAACCTACACATCCTAGCAGATCACACACACCTCCCTCACCATATAGCTCCCACACACACACACACACACACACACTCCCACACACACACACACACACTCCCACACACACACACACACTCCCATACACACACACACTCCCCCCCCCCCCACACACACACACAGGCGGGATTTTTAGGCGGGATTTTTAGGCGGGATCCAAGAGTCAATGCTCGATCCTGCAAGCACATATAGGTGAGTACACACACACACACACACACACACACACACACACACACACTCCCACACACACACAACACACACACACACACACACACACACACACACACACACACACACACACACACACACACACACACACACACACACAAACACACACACTCACACACCCACACACACTCCCACACACACACACACACACACACACACACACACAAACACACACACTCACACACACACACACCCACACACACTCCCACACACACACACACACACACACACTCCCACACACACACACACTCACACACGAATACACTCTAGTGCCAGCAGGAGACTGTCTCAACGAAGCACTAACGACCACAACTAACCAGGTATAGCATCAACTACCACAATCAATAACCGCTGCCACAACCCCCCCCCTCCCCCCTCTCACAAACACACACACACACACACTCCGCCCCCCCCCACACGAATGCCTCTCTGCCTGTTGCCAGAGACACGATCTCACCTGATCTGAATGGCAAGGTTTGCCATCACAGAAACAGCTTTTCATACTGTGTCTTTCCATCATCTGATTGAGTCAACCGACTTGGTCTATACCAGTATGAATCCTGTCTGGGTAGCCATTTTCTGACCCCTCTGCCACACACAGCCACACTACCAATCAACACCACCACACCACCAATCAACACAACCACACCACCACCTTAAATTTTTTCAGACTTGCCTACACACCTGCGATGATCAAAGTTCTTGCTGGTGGTTTTAAACACCTGAACAGGTCTAAGTCCACACAGTTGTTTACACACCTGAACTGGTCTATGTCCACACAGCTGCCTCCACACACCCGCGCTGATCTATGTAAAACAGTAGAAGCTTTAACAAACATTTACTCATGATTTCATATCCTCACTTTTTGAGATTACGACGATGCCTGGAATTGGCAATCCCAAATTGGTCATAACTTCACACACCTGCTACAGACCAGTGTTATAATAGCCTTGGCTTCACACACCTGCTACAGACCAGTGTTAAAATAGCCTTGGCTTCACACACCTGCTACAGACCAGTGTTATAATAGCCTTGGCTTCACACACCTGCTACAGACCAGTGTTATAACAGCCTTGGCTTCACACACCTGCTACAGACCAGTGTTATAATAGCCTTGGCTTCACACACCTGCTACAGACCAGTGTTATAATAGCCTTGGCTTCACACACCTGCTACAGACCAGTGTTATAATAGCCTTGGCTTCACACACCTGCCCTTCACACAAAGTGGGGAAATTTCCATAACTGATTTGACTTCTGCGGCGGCGATTTTGACTTCTTCTTTGACTCTCTAGAGTGGAGTACTGCTGCACAATGACAGTACCTTTCAAAGCTGGAGAAATTGCTGACCTGGAGAGCGTGCAGAGATCCTTTACTGCTAGAATCCACTCAGTAAAACATCTAAACTATTGGGACCGACAAAAGAGCCTAAATCTGTACTCCCTTGAGCGCAGGCGGGAGAGATATATAATAATTTACACGTGGAAAATATTAGAGGGGCTGGTCCCAAACCTGCACACAGAAATAACATCACATGAGCCGGCATAACTGGCCGGCCCATCAACTTGATAAACACCTCCGAATTATAACTGATCAACCAGACTGTGATTCATGCGCCAGGTTGTGAGCAGCCGCGTCAAACCTCAAGATAACCTCAAGAAAACCTCAAGATAACCTCAAGATAACCTCAAGATAACCTCAAGATAACCTCAAGGTAACCTCAAGGTACGTGGTGCGGCTTACAATGTTTACATCACGTGGTGCGGCTTACAATGCTTACACCACGTGGTGCGGCTTACAATGTTTACACCACGTGGTGCGGCTTACAATGTTTACACCACGTGGTGCGGCTTACAATGTTTACACCACGTGGTGCGGCTTACAATGTTTACACCACGTGGTGCGGCTTACAATGTTTACATCACGTGGTGCGGCTTACAATGTTTACATCACGTGGTGCGGCTTACAATGTTTACATCACGTGGTGCGGCTTACAATGTTTACATCACGTGGTGCGGCTTACAATGTTTACATCACGTGGTGCGGCTTACAATGTTTACACCACGTGGTGCGGCTTACAATGTTTACACCACGTGGTGCGGCTTACAATGTTTACATCACGTGGTGTGGCTGATGTAGATCTCTCCCCATATAGTTGCGCCGCTCGCCGGCACTCAGTGTTCCAGCAGGTAGGTACTCCGAAGGCGTTCGAACCATTACCTGTTCGGGTGCGGTGAACGTTGTCCCAGGTGCACCTCCGAGGTGCTACTCCACCGCTGCTCCTCCTCAAGCCGATAAATTCTGCTGCTTGAAGAGACCCGTCCAATTCCGGCTTATATACGAGGGGTCTCGCATTGTAGTCTGCCAATACGCTCGTTCCAACCTGTCTGGAAAATTGTTTTATGCTTTTTGGACCTCGTTTTGCAGTGCACCTTGCAGGCCTCTTCTGTTGCAACGGCCGGGGGGGGGGGGGGGAGGAGGGGGGTGATTGAACGGTTTCGCTTTTGGGTTTCTATCAAAGGGAATATTTGTCTAAGGATGTGGTATAGCATTTTGTGGTTCACATGGTGTGTACGGCATTATTCACTTGATAGAGCCCTGACGGCTGAGTCGACGGCGCTTGGGATTCGTAGTTCTAAGGTTCCGGGTTCGATCCCCGGTGGAGGTGGAAACAAATGGGCAAATTTTTTTTTCACACTAATTCCCCCCTGTTCACCTAGCAGTAAATAGGTACCTGGGAGTTAGACAGCTGCTACGGGCTGCTTCCTGGGGGGGGGGTGTAACAATAAAGAGGCCTGGTCGAGGACCGGGCCGCGGGGACGCTAAGCCCGGTTGGTCTAGATCATCACTTTCTTCCTTTCCGGAGGAGGAAATGATGATCTTTGGGGATTAGTGATGATCACACATCACAAATCCTGCTTGTGACATGTGCCATACTGACCACGGAGGCCTGGCTGGCACTTGCCACGGTAACGAACACATAGTTTGGTACCGAACTGCGGTCAGCGTGTCGACCGAACATGTCCCGTCAACCTCCGTATCGATCACCCAATATTATATATTTTCCGAAGGCTGTAAAATGGCTCACAGATTCCCCCATTTTATCTCTGCTTGTCAGAGATGAAGATGCTGTCCACCCTATTTATTAGTTGATCTAAAAAACGAATAAAAATTATATATAAAATAATTGTTACAATTTTTATATAGTTTCATCAACATTTACAGGAGTAACGTAACTGCACCAAGGAATAGGGAATACATTAAAATAATTGGTTTAGGTTGGGGTACGAAGTCGTAAAAGCAAGTGATCAAACTTGGAAAAAGGTGTAAAAGTTTGGTCTCACGTACGTATGCTCAGCACGATCTCAACATGTTCAAGGAATTGATGAAAATTGTACCCAATGAGCACCACGTGTGTTGCCGGGATATGGATGGTCGTGGAAGCATGTGGGGCTCCAGAAGAGTCCAAGCCTTGCAGGCAATTGATGGTAGTGTGGTATAGTGCTGCGGTAGCGATTGGGGTGACCTTTGCTTGCTCAGGTTCAGGGGTAGTTGAAAAACTAACTCTCCAAAGTTCATTTTTACTTTTTATTTGGGGTCTAACGCCTATTGATGCGTTTCGTAAGGTCTCTCCTAACATTCTCAAAGACAAATTCTACTGTTTTTGTTTCAGATTTAGCTACTCAGACCGAAGTGTCCATGTAGCACGGGCTATGGTGAGCCCGTAATTCTACTGTGTTAACACCTGGGTATATCCTCTCATGGTGAATGGTTTAGTGACATATAATATAATGACATTACATGGGGGATATTGATAAGGTATTAAATGTATCAACATAAAGTGAGACACGTTAGCAGCTTATGTTCTTCTGACTGCTTCCCTTCCTGTATCAGGGTCATTCGGTCCAGGCTCTACATCGGCTCGGGGTCTTGAAGTGGGAAGTGTGTAACTGTGTATTCGTTAGTTATTGCTCGCTGGCCTAAATTTTTTGATATGCAGAAATTTCTGCATATCAAGTCTGCCACCCAAGACTTTCCTCCTCCCCCACATGCCCCCTCCCACACATCCCCACACACCCACACACACACCCACACACACACCCACATCCCCTCCCACACACCCCCACACCCCCTCCCACCCCCATCCCTACCCCCACACCCCGCTCCCACACACCCACACACCCCCGCCCACCCCCCCACACCCCCCCCACACGCACACCCTCCCACACACCCCCACACTCCCACACACCCCCACACCCCACACCCCCCCACCCCACCCCCCCCACACCCACCCCCTCACACCAGACACCCCCCCACCCCCCAGGTCACACTGTACCTCGCCTCCAACACTCCCACAGTCCGCCTCACTCTCTTGATCAATATCTTACAAGACTCCCCCACATCTTCTCCTTCCCTGCACCGCCTCATTGTGTCTGGCAGGTAATTACCCAACCACGGAGTCACCTGGCAGGTGTTTATGAGACCTGTGAGTACCTGACAGGTGTTTATGAGACCTGTGAGTACCTGACAGGTGTTTATGAGACCTGTGAGTACCTGACAGGTGTTTATGAGACCTGTGAGTACCTGACAGGTGTTTATGAGACCTGTGAGTACCTGACAGGTGTTTATGAGACCTGTGAGTACCTGACAGGTGTTTATGAGACCTGTGAGTACCTGACAGGTGTTTATGAGACCTGTTAGTACCTGACAGGTGTTTATGAGACCTGTGAGTACCTGACAGGTGTTTATGAGACCTGTGAGTACCTGGCAGGTGTTTATGAGACCTGTGAGTACCTGACAGGTGTTTATGAGACCTGTGAGTACCTGGCAGGTGTTTATGAGACCTGTGAGTACCTGACAGGTGTTTATGAGACCTGTGAGTACCTGACAGGTGTTTATGAGACCTGTGAGTACCTGGCAGGTGTTTATGAGACCTGTGAGTACCTGACAGGTGTTTATGA
The DNA here is from genome assembly GCF_020424385.1 of Procambarus clarkii. Taxonomy (NCBI): domain Eukaryota; kingdom Metazoa; phylum Arthropoda; class Malacostraca; order Decapoda; family Cambaridae; genus Procambarus; species Procambarus clarkii. Next base: position 1,604,514 of record NC_059634.1, on the reverse strand, counting down.
GACCTGTGAGTACCTGATAGGTGTTTATGAGACCTGTGAGTACCTGACAGGTGTTTATGAGACCTGTGAGTACCTGGCAGGTGTTTATGAGACCTGTGAGTACCTGGCAGGTGTTTATGAGACCTGTGAGTACCTGACAGGTGTTTATGAGACCTGTGAGTACCTGGCAGGTGTTTATGAGACCTGTGAGTACCTGGCAGGTGTTTATGAGACCTGTGAGTACCTGGCAGGTGTTTATGAGACCTGTGAGTACCTGACAGGTGTTTATGAGACCTGTGAGTACCTGGCAGGTGTTTATGAGACATGTGAGTACATGGCAGGTGTTTATGAGACCTGTGAGTACCTGACAGGTGTTTATGAGACCTGTGAGTACCTGACAGGTGTTTATGAGACCTGTGAGTACATGGCAGGTGTTTATGAGACCTGTGAGTACCTGAACGAGGACACATAATACTCATTAACAACGAACTAAAAGTGCCACCAAAGACTGGGAGAGCCATGTATGCGGCCACATGTATCCCCCAGTGGACACATGAGTGGAAACACGTGTGTCAGGAGACACATATATGGCCTATTGGTCCCTCTATGTGTTATCATTGGCTTAATTTACAGTTGACAGTAAAGTGGGCGAAATAGGGAATGTTGAAGCAGAATCTTTAAACATTATTGATGTTAGGTAATAGTGGGACGACTCTATAAACATTATTGATGTTAGGTAATAGAGGACGACTCTATAAACATTATTGATGTTAGGTAATAGAGGACGACTCTATAAACATTATTGATGTTAGGTAATAGAGGACGACTCTATAAACATTATTGATGTTAGGTAATAGAGGACGACTCTATAAACATTATTGATGTAAGGTAATAGTGGACGACTCTATAAACATTATTGATGTTAGGTAATAGGGAGACGACTCTATAAACATTATTGATGTTAGGTAATAGTGTGACGACTCTATAAACATTATTGATGTTAGGTAATAGAGGACGACTCTATAAACATTATTGATGTAAGGTAATAGTGGACGACTCTATAAACATTATTGATGTTAGGTAATAGGGAGACGACTCTATAAACATTATTGATGTTAGGTAATAGTGTGACGACTCTATAAACATTATTGATGTTAGGTAATAGTGTGACGACTCTATAAACATTATTGATGTTAGGTAATAGAGGACGACTCTATAAACATTATTGATGATAGGTAATAGTGTGACGACTCTATAAACATTATTGATGTTAGGTAATAGAGGACGACTCTATAAACATTATTGATGTTAGGTAATAGTGGACGACTCTATAAACATTATTGATGTTAGGTAATAGTGTGACGACTCTATAAACATTATTGATGTTAGGTAATAGTGTGACGACTCTATAAACATTATTGATGTAAGGTAATAGTGGGACGACTCTATAAACATTATTGATGTTAGGTAATAGTGGACTACTCTATAAACATTATTGATGTTAGGTAATAGAGGACGACTCTATAAACATTATTGATGTTAGGTAATAGTGTGACGACTCTATAAACATTATTGATGTTAGGTAATAGAGGACGACTCTTTAAACATTATTGATGCTAGGCAATAGAGGACGACTCTATAAACATTATTGATGTTAGGTAATAGAGGACGACTCTATAAACATTATTGATGTTAGGCAATAGAGGACGACTCTATAAACATTATTGATGTTAAGTAATAGTGGGACGACTCTATAAACATTATTGATGTAAGGTAATAGTGGGACGACTCTATAAACATTATTGATGTTAGGTAATAGTGGACGACTCTATAAACATTATTGATGTTAGGTAATAGTGGACGACTCTATAAACATTATTGATGTTAGGTAATAGTGTGACGACTCTATAAACATTATTGATGTAAGGTAATAGTGGGAAGACTCTATAAACATTATTGATGTTAGGTAATAGTGGACGACTCTATAAACATTATTGATGTTAGGTAATAGTGGACGACTCTATAAACATTATTGATGTTAGGTAATAGAGGACGACTCTATAAACATTATTCATGTAAGGTAATAGTGGGACGACTCTATAAACATTATTGATGTTAGGCAATAGAGGACGACTCTATAAACATTATTGATGTTAGGTAATAGTGGACGACTCTATAAACATTATTGATGTTAGGTAATAGTGTGACGACTCTATGAACATTATTGATGTTAGGTAATAGAGGACGACTCTATAAACATTATTGATGTTAGGCAATAGAGGACGACTCTATAAACATTATTGATGTTAGGTAATAGAGGACGACTCTATAAACATTATTGATGTTAGGCAATAGAGGACGACTCTATAAACATTATTGATGTTAAGTAATAGTGGGACGACTCTTTAAACATTATTGATGTTAAGTAATAGGTAGAAATCCTTGAAATAGGAAGCTATAGTTAGGGATTAGTAATCCCCCAAGGGAGCCAGCTTTATCACAGCTTGGAAAGATTGTGTAGAATAATACTCTATTGATGGTGTGGGGGGCGGAGCCAGGTTACAGAAAAGCTGATTGTGATGGATTGGGAGGTTCTTAAGCTGCGTGGATAGGCAGAGCTGGATAATGGATGTGAGGTATACTGAGGACCAGCGGTGGATGACATGACTAATTTAGCATGTCATCCACCGCTAGTTATAGAGTATAATACAGCTAATTTAGAACGTTTAGAGTAAAAAAAAACGTACATAATACACTACATATACATCTGTAATACACCATATATATATATATATATATATATAATATATATAAATATATATATATATATATATATATATATATATATATATATATATATATATATATATATATATATATAAGCCTATACTTGCATAAACCACAAGTGAAGATTAACAATCTTTGGACAACACCCACAAGTGGGACTCGAACCCAGAAAGCACATCTACCTTCCAGTAGCTGCCATAACTAGTACGCTTTAACCCACTACACCATCAGATCCTACAAAAGAAGTAGAGACTTCGAGATATATATACATCTCAAATATCTCCACTTCCCGAGGGCACCAGATAAGTGTGAGGTTAGTCTGCGTTTTTCATCAAGCCACTGTCAATGTGGCTATTTATATATATATATATATATATATATATATATATATATATATATATATATATATATATATATATATATATATATATATATATATATATATATATATGTCGTACCTAATAGCCAGAACGCACTTCTCAGCCTACTATTCAAGGCCCGATTTGCCTAATAAGCCAAGTTTTCATGAATTAATGTTTTTTCGTCTACCTAAACTACCTAACCTAACCTAACCTAGCTTTTTTTGGCTACCTAACTTAACCTTACCTATAAATATAGGTTAGGTTAGGTTAGGTAGGGTTGGTTAGGTTCGGTCATATATCTACGTTAATTTTAACTCCAATAAAAAAAAATTGACCTCATACATAGAGAAAAGGGTTGTTTTATCATTTCATAAGAAAAAAATTATAGTAAATATATTAATTCAGGAAAACTTGGCTTATTAGGCAAATCGGGCCTTGAATAGTAGGCTGAGAAGTGAGTTCTGGCTACTAGGTACGACATATATATATATATATATATATATATATATATATATATATATATATATATATATATATATATATATATATATATATATATATATATATATTTGTTAAGGAGAAAAACAGACTTAAAAGAATCGCTATAAGACTAAATTAACTATTCACTTAATACGAACAAATATACAAAAAGAATAAGACAAATAAACAGTATCTCTAGACCCTCCCCCCCCCCCATCATGCATCTTAAAGTATCGTACACTAACCATCTCCCACAATGTTTCGTCTCCTTATCAGTCCCACAGTGTCATGCCTCACTGTCCTCTCACTCTTATCGATCACCGACACAAAAGCCTTTTTCACTTTTTATTTCGTTCAAACACAATAATTTGACTTATGGCAACAATGACATCCAATTTTTGTATCTTTTGCCCCTCACTCTCACATTCATGCACAATGTTATGCAATGTTATGCAATATTATCCAATGTTATCCAATCTTGTGCAATGTTATGCAATGTTATCCAATCTTGTGCAATGTTATGCAATGTTATCCAATCTTGTGCAATGTTATGCAATGTTATCCAATCTTGTGCAATGTTATGCAATGTTATCCAATCTTGTGCAATGTTATGCAATGTTATGCAATGTTATCCAATCTTGTGCAATGTTATGCAATGTTATCCAATCTTGTGCTAATGTTATGCACGCTTAGGCATGCACTGTCAGCAGAGAACAGCGCACCATTTAGAAGGAAGGAACTTTATCAGGGGAAAGCACCAAGCCATTACGACTACATTTAGCACATGGAAGGGGTCAGGATAAGGACTTGGGATGGGACGGGAAGGGAAGGACTGGAATAAAAGTATCCGTGGCTGGGACAGACAAAGAGAGGGGGAAGGAAAAACCGCGATATTAATGTTTGAATAAAATTCCTGTGGAAAATATTCCAAGTTTATGGTGTAGAGAGGAAACTTGATGATGGTGGTGGAGTTTCTTGGCTGAGAGAGAGTACAGGGAGCTGTAGGGAAGGTGAGAGCAGCTCCCTGTAGGGAGAGTGAGAGCAGCTCCCTGTAGGGAGAGAGAGAGAGAGAGAGAGAGAGAGAGAGAGAGAGAGAGAGAGAGAGAGAGAGAGAGAGAGAGAGTGAGAGAGAGAGAGAACGAAAGAGAGAGAGAGAGAGAGAGAGAGAGAGAGAGAGAGAGAGAGAGAGAGAGAGAGAGAGAGAGAGAGAGAGAGAGACAGAGAGAGAGAGAACGAAAGAGAGAGAGAGAGAGAGAGAGAGAGAGAGAGAGAGAGAGAGAGAGAGAGAGAGAGAGAGAGAGAGAGAGGAGAGAGAGAGACAGAGAGAGAGAGACAGAGACAGAGACAGAGAGACAGAGACAGAGAGAGAGAGAGAGAGAGAGAGAGAGAGAGAGAGAGAGAGAGAACAACTCCCTGTAAGTAAAAGTCTGAGAACATTGCTTCTTTTCTTTAATGCATAGTTGCAAGACCTCGGTGAGCAGAAAGAGTGCAACGGTGCTGCAGGTGTGTGAAGGAGACACACACACCTGCAGCCCAGGTGTGTGAGGGAGACAAACATGAGAGTGCGACGATGATGATGCTCCGTTAAGATGCAGCATTAACCAGAGCTACAGCTTCTTTGTCATCTTGAAGGGCTTGACGGTCCCAAGATGACAACACAGCTTCAGGAAAGGTCCCAAGATGACTACACAGCTTCAGGAAAGGTCCCAAGATGACAACACAGCTTCAGGAAAGGTCCCAAGATGACAACACAGCTTCAGGAAAGGTCCCAAGATGACAACACAGCTTCAGGAAAGGTCCCAAGATGGCAACACAGCTTCAGGAAAGGTCCCAAGATGACTACACAGCTTCAGGAAAGGTCCCAAGATGACAACACAGCTTCAGGAAAGGTCCCAAGATGACAACACAGCTTCAGGAAAGGTCCCAAGATGGCAACACTGCTTCAGGAAAGGTCCCAAGATGGCAACACTGCTTCAGGAAAGGTCCCAAGATAACAACACAGCTTCAGGAAAGGTCCCAAGATGACTACACAGCTTCAGGAAAGGTCCCAAGATGACAACACAGCTTCAGGAAAGGTCCCAAGATGACAACACAGCTTCAGGAAAGGTCCCAAGATGACTACACAGCTTCAGGAAAGGTCCCAAGATGACAACACAGCTTCAGGAAAGGTCCCAAGATGACTACACAGCTTCAGGAAAAGTCTCAAGATGACAACACTGCTTCAGGAAAGGTCATTCAGCTACTGATGTTCCTTTAAAACTTCTCCACCAGAGAAGTTTTCAATCAATCATCAATCACAATCATCAATCACTGGACGACTCCAAGATCAGACGAGCTGTTGCATTCAACATTGCAGGCGCCTTTGACCGAGGAAGACACCTTGGACTTCTTGCAAGGCTCCTAACACTGAATATGTCAGTACTTTAACACAGGAACCATATATATATATATATATATATATATATATATATATATATATATATATATATATATATATATATATATATATATATATTTACATATTATTGTAAGAAATAAAACACTTTGGAATTTATTTTTACTGCCCGAAATTTTTTGTTTAAGTTGGTACAAAATCTACCAACTTGCGGCCGACCAGCGGGCAATATGTTCGTCTGGCGTTGAACAGGGAACGCCTGACGTTGAACAGAGACACCTGGCGTTGAACAGAAAGGAATGGTGCCCAACCACTTGTGGACGGTCGGGGGATTGAATCCCGACCTGCATGAAGCGAGACCGTCGCTCTACCATCCACCCCCAAGTGCCCCAGAACCCTAAGAAGCTCCTGAGGCACCTTGGAAGGACAACTGACTATTGAAAATTCTACAGGAATTTGGCATTTGACAGCACTCACCAGATTGCTGTCAAGACGTGTGGCGTGTGCCAGAGGTTGGAGAAACTGCCCGACAGAAGACCCCCATTCTGTCACCCGTCACATGAAGCAGTTCATCTTGTACGGTAATTACTCGTCAGGTGGTCGTAGGTGTGAGGTGTTGGCACAAGAATGAGACGCAGCGAGCCGTGTCGTCAAGTTTCCTGAAAGTTTTCAAGTGCCAATCATTGTCGTTGTGTTGAGCTTGAAACACTTTGTCGTGTCCATGAGAGGTGTTGAGCACCGCGCTCCAGGTGTTGGCAGGCCATAACCTCTCTCCTTGGTGCATAAGACGAGGTGCTAAGACCAGTATACGACCTGCAGATGAAGCACATCAACGTCGCCTCTAAGGAGGCTGAATGAATGCTTATACGAAGCAGAGTAGTAGTAGCCGGCATCCATCAGTCTCAGGAGACTATGGAGTTGGGCTCTGGTTGTCGGTCTGGTGGGGCTTCTCCAGGGCGCAAAGCCAGGGTAGGTTGATACGGAGAAGCTGTTACCCATGCAGCAGGTCCTCGGTCTCCACGGCGCCTAAAGTCTCCAATGGAAAGGTAAACGCCAATACGATTGGTTCCAGGAGAACGATTCTTAATTTTCAGAGTGGTAGGGACGTGCTGTTAGGAATACCATCTCATTATCTACCTCTCTCGAGTTCAGGAGTCATTCTCCCACTTCCATCTTCATACAGAAAGTATGCAGCGGCAAAAGTTTAGATAAATTTGTCTTAAAATGTGGAGAGGAAGACCAGTGGCCATTTTCCAAGATGGCGGATTGAAGTGTCGTCGTATCTGAAGGCTCGGTGGAAAGTACCAGGATGAAGAAAGAGAAGATCATTGGCTGCATGTTGTTCAAACTGACCAATCAACAGGTAGCTCGAAGTTTCACCAGTGAGGAGGAGCTGCAAAGGGTCCCATTGGTCAGAGAGGTGTCAGTGTGCCCTAAGACTTCATGGTGAGTGGCCGTCCAGCTCCTGAACTAAGCAGTAATTCGTCAGTTGCAAGCTGGGTTGAGACTTTCAGGAGTGCTTGGGGGCCCCGTGTCAGGCATGGGGGGAAAAAGTCTCATTTAGTCTTCACATAACACAAGTCTGAGAGTGACCCCTCGCTCTCAAGGCTCACGGAAGCACTGAAAATAACCCGTTATAAAAAATGCACATTAGGGCCCGTCTTACATATTACCAGAGGTTGGAGTACGACTCTTACTATGTATAAGAGAGGAATATGTAGATGGTCAGAACATATAGGAGTAGGACCTGAGGTAAGGAGTACAGTGAAGTTGTTACTCCAAGGACGACCTCTGTCTCTTATCCCCCAGCGGTGAACAGTGAAGTCCCAATAGTGAGAGTCTCCCCCACAGCTACATAGTCAATTGTATAGTGCAGTGCTACAATTTATTCTCCTCACTGACGTTTATACAATGTGTGTGTTGGTCAGTGCTGTAGTATAGTTGTCAACAGAGAGAGTTCCCGTGCAATTGCTTGCAGTGGTAATCCTCAGGAAGGGATCCACTGGGCAACAGCATCGAGATAATAGTGGTAGTCTCTGAGAGGTCCCAGCCCTTCAACAACAAGAAGGTTAGGTTAGGTTACGTTACGTCAGGTTAGGGCAGGTTAGGTCAGGTTAGGTTAGGTTAGGTCAGGTTAGGTTAGGTTAGGTCAGGTCAGGTTAGATCAGGTCAGGTCAGGCCAGGTTAGGTTAGGTTAGGTATGGTTAGGTTAGGTTAGGTTAGGTTAGGTTAGGTCAGGTCAGGTTAGGTTAGGTCAGGTTAGGTCAGGTTAGGTTAGGTATGGTTAGGTTAGGTCAGGTTAGGTTAGGTTAGGTTAGGTTAGGTATGGTTAGGTTAGGTCAGGTTAGATCAGGTCAGGTCAGGCCAGGTTAGGTTAGGTTAAGTTAGGTTAGGTTAGGTTAGGTTAGGTTAGGTTAGGTCAGGTTAGGTTAGGTTAGGTTAGGTTAGGTTAGGTTAGGTTATCTCCGTCAATGGTGGTTCCGGCGGTTATCGGTAGACAGTATGGATTTGTGTCGGTCCACAGACCGCGCCGAGTGAGATAACCAATAACGAACACAGATAACGAGGGTGAGGCAGCGAGCGATAACCTTTCTGCCTAGGTTATCTTTCCGGCGATGACTCGCTGGATCAAGAAGACATGGCCAGTAGTCGCCTAATCAATGCCAGCGGCCAAATTCACGAAGCAGTTACGCAAGCACTTACGAACCTGTGCCCAGATTCACGAAGCAGTTACGCAAGCACTTACGAACGTGTACATCTTTCCTCAATCTTTGACGGCTTTGGTTACATTTATTAAACAGTTTACAAGCATGAAAACTTGCCAATCAACTGTTGTTATTGTTATAAACAGCCTCCTGGTGCTTCGGAGCTCATTAACTGTTTAATAATTGTAAACAAAGCCGCCAAAGATTGAGACAAGATGGACAGGTTCGTAAGTGCTTGCGTAACTGCTTCGTGAATCTGGCCCCAGGTTCGTAAGTGCTTGCGTAACTGCTTCGTGAATGCTGCTTCGAGATGAGACCAGGACTCACAAACACGTGTACATCAGGTGGACAGGTGTAGCAGGTGTAAGGTATATATCAGACCGTCCTCCAAACAAAGACCCAATGACCATTCCATCCACCCGCCAAACCCCCTGTTTATGAATGCAAAACGGTTTACACACGACTCACAAGTGATGACGTCCGAACACTTCCGGAACAAGTGCTTCACTGACGACTGGTGTTCGAACCACAACGCTGTAAATGCTTCACCCACGTACTACAAATACAAATAATCGCCAACAGAACCTAAACACCTAACCTAACCTAAACTAACCTAAACTATATATGTACAATAGGCTAATATATTATAATATTAATTTATATTTAAGAAAATTCCTGTTTTGAATGAACAGCGTGTAAAAATTTCTGAATTGGTTTGTGGGATCGACCGCTGGATGGAATGGACTTGAGTCGAGGGGCTATACAAGAACAACAAAGTTGAGAGAGAGAGACATTACCTTGAAGCGTCATAGATGTGTGCCTCACTCCATCTTCAGCCACACCTGAAACAAATCAACATCTTAATTAGTTTCCAACTTCACACATCTGAAATTAAAAGAAAACACAGCAATGTCAATAGCTTGACTCATTGTTGCCCAACCACTTTGACTGGACGGTAGAGCGACGGTCTCGCTTCATGCAGGTCGGTGTTCAATCCCCCGACCGTCCAAGCGGTTAATACTGGAATGACGTTCCTTGTATAGGAAGCTTGTTGTATGGCATGTAATTATATATATATATATATATATATATATATATATATATATATATATATATATATATATATATATATATATATATATATATATATATGTGCTCATTTAGATGAGCCTGCAGGGTCGAGCTTCAGTTCCTAAGCCCCGGTCTTCCGACCATCATTAGTCTAATGCTGTGACCCCCCGTACGGCTGTGATTCGTACGTCAGGCTGCGAGCAGCCGCGTCCAACAGCATGGTTGATCAGTCCGGCAACCAGGAGGCCTGGTCGACGACCGGGTCGCGGGGACGCTAAGCCCCGGAAGCACCTCAAGGTAACCTCAAGGTAAGGTAACCCCCCCCCACCTCTTTTCATTCGATTTTGTTATCATATTAATATTTTAAATTGTGTCTTGAATTGGTTTCTATAGCTTCCTCTTCCAGTCCGGTTCTGCTTATATATAAGATTCTGAGACTGACAAAGTTCTTTCTGACATCACTGTCACTCCTCTCTCTTGCCAGTTCCCAGTACATGTGTTCTACTGTTCTTTAACTTGAACATTGCTTCTATATGTACTTTGTCAGTACCACTACGGGCTCACCATAGTCCGTGCTACTTGGAACTTTTTGTTCCCAGTAGCTGAATCTATAACAACAATCTTGTAAGCGATTACGGGCTATTCATGCCCGTGCCACTTCCTGGATGGCTTAATCTTCATCAAATGAACAAATCCATAAGGGCCGTGACGAGGATTCGAACCTACGTCTGAGAGTATCCCAGACGCTGCCTTAATCGACTGAGCTACGACATAGCCAAAAGAATTGCAACTAGAAATTAATCTTTATCAATCTCGTAACCTCAGTAGACAGACAGACAGACAGACCTAGACAGCTGACAACACCGATGTCAACATTGCCCAATAGGCGCCAATTCTCCCCCAGTCTCCAACGACCTGATCAGCCTCGCGGCCCCGTTTTCAATAATTGCTCATTCGCGGGCGATTTCCCCGGCGCGGATTGGCTATCACTTCGCGAGAAGACACTTCATCTAGCATAGCTAATTGGCTGCCGGCGCGAGCACCTCATATGTGAGCACGGCGCCGATTGGCTGCTGGCTTGAAAACTCACTTGATAGCTGAGCCGCGATTGGCTGCCGGCGTCCTGGGAAGAAAATTCAAGGGGATACGAGCCTAAATTTATTGTTATTTTATGGAGAACCGTTAATAAGCCTGTTATAGGTACTGAGGCCCTGGTGAACACTGTTATAGGTACCGTGGCCCTGGTGAACAGTGTTATAGGTACCGTGGCCCTGGTGAACAGTGTTATAGGTACCGTGGCCCTGGTGAACACTGTTATAGGTACCGGGGCCCTGGTGAACACTGTTATAGGTACCGGGGCCCTGGTGAACAGTGTTATAGGTACCGGTGCCCTGGTGAACACTGTTATAGATACTGAGGCCCTGGTGAACAGTGTTATAGGTACCGGGGCCCTGGTGAACACTGTTATAGGTACCGGGGCCCTGGTGAACACTGTTATAGGTACCGTGGCCCTGGTGAACACTGTTATAGGTACCGGGGCCCTGGTGAACACTGTTATAGGTACCGTGGCCCTGGTGAACACTGTTATAGGTACTGAGGCCCTGGTGAACACTGTTATAGGTACCGTGGCCTTGGTGAACACTGTTATAGGTACTGAGGCCCTGGTGAACACTGTTATAGGTACCGGGGCCCTGGTGAACAGTGTTATAGGTACTGAGGCCCTGGTGAACACTGTTATAGGTACCGGGGCCCTGGTGAACACTGTTATAGGTACCGGGGCCCTGTTGAACACTGTTATAGTTACCGGGGCCCTGGTGAACACTGTTATAGGTACCGGGGCCCTGGTGAACAGTGTTATAGGTACTGAGGCCCTGGTGAACACTGTTATAGGTACCGGGGCCCTGGTGAACAGTGTTATAGGTACTGAGGCCCTGGTGAACACTGTTATAGGTACCGGGGCCCTGGTGAACAGTGTTATAGGTACTGAGGCCCTGGTGAACACTGTTATAGGTACTGAGGCCCTGGTGAACACTGTTATAGGTACCGTGGCCTTGGTGAACACTGTTATAGGTACCGTGGCCCTGGTGAACAGTGTTATAGGTACCGTGGCCCTGGTGAACACTGTTATAGGTACCGGGGGCCTGGTGAACACTGTTATAGGTACTGAGGCCCTGTTGAACACTGTTATAGGTACCGTGGCCCTGGTGAACACTGTTATAGGTACCGTGGCCCTGGTGAACACTGTTATAGGTACCGGGGCCCTGGTGAACACTGTTATAGATACTGAGGCCCTGGTGAACACTGTTATAGGTACTGAGGCCCTGGTGAACAGTGTTATAGGTACCGGGGCCCTGGTGAACACTGTTATAGGTACCGGGGCCCTGGTGAACACTGTTATAGGTACCGTGGCCCTGGTGAACACTGTTATAGGTACCGGGGCCCTGGTGAACACTGTTATAGGTACCGTGGCCCTGGTGAACACTGTTATAGGTACTGAGGCCCTGGTGAACACTGTTATAGGTACCGTGGCCTTGGTGAACACTGTTAAAGGTACTGAGGCCCTGGTGAACACTGTTATAGGTACCGGGGCCCTGGTGAACAGTGTTATAGGTACTGAGGCCCTGGTGAACACTGTTATAGGTACCGGGGCCCTGGTGAACACTGATATAGGTACCGGGGCCCTGTTGAACACTGTTATAGGTACCGGGGCCCTGGTGAACACTGTTATAGGTACCGGGGCCCTGGTGAACAGTGTTATAGGTACTGAGGCCCTGGTGAACACTGTTATTGGTACCGGGGCCCTGGTGAACAGTGTTATAGGTACTGAGGCCCTGGTGAACACTGTTATAGGTACCGGGGCCCTGGTGAACAGTGTTATAGGTACTGAGGCCCTGGTGAACACTGTTATAGGTACTGAGGCCCTGGTGAACACTGTTATAGGTACCGTGGCCTTGGTGAACACTGTTATAGGTACCGTGGCCCTGGTGAACAGTGTTATAGGTACCGTGGCCCTGGTGAACACTGTTATAGGTACCGGGGGCCTGGTGAACACTGTTATAGGTACTGAGGCCCTGTTGAACACTGTTATAGGTACCGTGGCCCTGGTGAACACTGTTATAGGTACCGTGGCCCTGGTGAACACTGTTATAGGTACTGAGGGCCTGGTGAACACTGTTATAGGTACCGGGGGCCTGGTGAACACTGTTATAGGTACTGAGGCCCTGTTGAACACTGTTATAGGTACTGAGGGCCTGGTGAACACTGTTATAGGTACCGTGGCCTTGGTGAACACTGTTATAGGTACTGAGGCCCTGGTGAACACTGTTATAGGTACTGAGGCCCTGGTGAACACTGTTATAGGTACTGAGGCCCTGAGATTGAATCGAACTGTCGGACGTCAGAAAGAAATTATATTTCCGCTACAACGAAGAAAGGAATACTCACGGCACTTTCTTAGACCAGCTGCTAATGGAGATGCCCAACCACTTGGGCTGGACGGTAGAGCGACGGTCTCGCTTCATGCAGGTCGGCGTTCAATCCCCGACCGTCCATACAAGTGATTGGGCACCATTCCTTTCCCACCGTCCCATCCCAAATCCTTATCCTGGCCCCTTCCCAGTGCTATATAGTCGTGATGGCTTGGTGCTTTACCCTCATAATCCCAAGTGAACAACATTACAGCTGCGGCTGGAGTGAACAAGTGAACAACATTACAGCTGCGGCTGGAGTGAACAAGTGAACAACATTACAGCTGCGGCTGGAGTGAACAAGTGAATAACAGCTGCGGCTGGAGTGAACAGATGAACCACCAGAGAAGAACTTATAACTCCCATAACAGTTATGAGAGTTATATGATCAGCTCCTCACGACTCCAGAGAACTCATTATTAATGTACAATGTGAGTCACTACACCAGAATTCGAAACCACTACATCCGTCTGCCCCCTGATAGCCACACAACACTAGTTAAAACGACTATGTCACTTTTCATGTTCAACTCACCAAGTGTCTGCCTATAGCTGGATAGAGAGGTGAGGACTGTAGTTGACAGACTGTCCCGCCCCGTCCGACTGACAGCCTGTCGGTTCTGCTGTCTGTCTCTGTTGACCTACTGCTTATCCCTGTCGAATCTACAGCTCCCTCAGTATATATTGGTGACCAACTAGCTAACTCCGACCACATGTAGATAGCCCCAGATATGTAGATAGCCACATATGTAGATATGTAGATAGCCCACATGTAGATAGCCCTCTACCAAGCCTCACCTTAAACTGGCGGCTTGTTCGAAGGTCACCCTCGGCCAGCCGCCTGTAATTATGAGCTCAGCGGAGACCAGGTCAACTTCCCGTGACCTGACCTTGGTCACCTGGTGGTCATTAACACTTAGAGGTGAGAGTTTCTTAATTACTAGGAGCCGCCAACCTGGCGATCCTCGAAATCTTATCTGTGACTCCTGTTCTATACATATATTAAAACACCTTTCTATGCATATATTAAAACACCTTTCTATGCATATATTAAAACACCTGTCTATGCATATATTAAAACACCTGTCTATGTATATATTAAAACACCTGTCTATGCATATATTAAAACACCTTTACGGTGTTATATGAATCTCAAGATGCAGACATTTTCTTTAGTTCTGCTGACGTCAGCAGACCTCATCTCCCTCATCAGATGATTTCGGGGCTTAGCGTCTTCGCGGCCCGGTCCTCGACCAGGCCTCCTTTTTGTTACCCACCAGGAAGCAGCCCGTAGCAGCTGTCTAACTCCCAGGTACCTATTTACTGCTAGGTGAACAGATGCATCAGGATGAGAGAAATTCTGCGTATTTAATTCCGCCTCAGCCGAGGTTCGAACCCGGAACCCGAGGATTACGAACCCCGAGCGCTGTCCACTCAGCCGCCAGACCCCTAATGGCGTTCTATCTGGTAATATATCATTTCTTCAAGACTGCACATTCTACATAAGTCCTACAAGGTGAAGGAATAACATAATGCCAATACATATCCTCTTTCCCTATAAATTAATCCTATGCAACATTTGCAATCGACGGTTCATTGCAATATTGGTTAATGTAATGTTTAAATGTTAGTGAACCACTTGTTGTATGAACCGCTCAGGTATGAAGCTTATCAAAGCCTCTCAGGAACATCAAATGAAATATCCGGTTCACGGATAATTTCATCAAAACAGATAGACCAAAACATTAAATTTTTTCTACACAAAATATTGTTAGACTCAGATGTACGGAACATGTGGTTGACTACCCGCAGCGGCCCAAGTGGGTTCCCTGACGACTGAACAGTACCCGCAGCGGCCCAAGTGGGTTCCTTGACCACAGGACAGTACCCGCAGCGGCCCAAGTGGGTTCCCTGACCACAGGACAGTACCCGCAGCGGCCCAAGTGGGTTCCTTGACGACAGAACAGTACCCGCAGCGGCCCAAGTGGGTTCCTTGACCACAGGACAGTACCCGCAGCGGCCCAAGTGGGTTCCTTGACCACAGGACAGTACCCGCAGCGGCCCAAGTGGGTTCCCTGACGACTGAACAGTACCCGCAGCGGCCCAAGTGGGTTCCCTGACGACTGAACAGTACCCGCAGCGGCCCAAGTGGGTTCCTTGACTACTGAACAGTACCCGCAGCGGCCCAAGTGGGTTCCTTGACGACAGAACAGTACCCGCACCAACCCAACTGGCCTCCCAGACGACACAACAGTACCCGCATCAACCCAACTGGCCTCCCAGACGACACAACAGTACCCGCATCAACCCAACTGGCCTCCCAGACGACACAACAGTACCCGCATCAACCGAACTGGCCTCCCAGACGACACAACAGTACCCGCATCAACCCAACTGGCCTCCCAGACGTGTCTGCAACAAACCCACTAACCGATGTTTACAATAACAATTCAACATCTTACATACCTCATTTGTCATTATATTTCATATGTGTTAAACGAGGATAGATTAACTAGTACTAAACGAGACGTCAGAAAGCCTCAGATAAGAGGAATGATTAACACAAGATTATACAACATTTTATGTTATGAATTTATATTGTAGGAGAAAATGTATGTGATCTCTCACCACTTATGGGAGATTATAAGTTGTTCAAGATCAAGTTGTTCTTGTTATAAGTATTTGCTATAGCCTTTTGTTTATGCTTTCATGCTGTCTCGATGCTGTTTTTGTTAAGTCCACTACAAACAAACTTATATAACACTGTTGTATATATAGCAACCACAACGGCGCTGTTGTATATTAAAAAACTCACTATTTGTATATCCTGATTGAGTTGATGTAGAGACTGTATGAGGAATTAGTTTTATTAAGAATATCAATACAAGGTTTTTTGTTTTTAATAAATTAAATATGACACAATGTTATCCAAGGAATGATTCCATTTATAAATCAAAAATATAATCGTGTCTATAATTACATGCATCATTCCAGACCTGCAGGTGTCGTGTGTATATATTTTATGCTAAACAGACATTTCAAAAACTTTACAAAAGGTCCAAAACAGTGGAAAAAGTGACTTAAACACAGCCAGAAAAATATTAGAGAGATTTTCCATGTATTAGAGCTGTAATTTTATATTCAAATGCAAATTAGTAACAGGAATTTGATAAACTTAGTATTGAGTGACTGTAGAGTTAGATAAGGAAGGGAGGAATTATCAAGGGGAAAGCGCCAAGCCATTACGACTATATAGCACTGGAAAGGGGTCAGGATAAGGATTTGGGATGGGACGGGGGAAAGGAATGGTGGCCAACCACTTGTGGACAGTCGGGGATTGAACGCCGACCTGCATGAAGCGAGACCGTCGCTCTACCGTCCACATAGTTAGATAAGGAAATATCACAGGAAAATTTTCAATCATCTATAATGTATATATCACATGACAAATCGAAAGATTTGATTGGGTCTTTCAACGGGAGCCGGTCGGCCGAGCGTACAGCACGCTGGACTTGTGATATGTGGTCCTGGGTTCGATCCCAGGCGCCGGCGAGAAACAATGGGCAGAGTTTCTTTCACCTTATGCCCCTGTTACCTAGCAGTAAAATAGGTACCTGGGCGTTAGTCAGCTGTCACGGGCTGCTTCCTGGGGGTGGAGGCCTGGTCGAGGACCGGGCCGCGGGGACACTAAAGCCCCGAAATCATCTCAAGATAACCTCAAGATAACCTCGTTCTGGAGACGCCCTCAGAGGCTCCTTAATCATCTTAACAACACTACAAATAAAGATATATTTCAGCTACTATTATTCTACCGCTGCAGAGATATCTAGACACCAAAAAAACATTAATTTTACCTTTCAGTAAAGTTATCTTTACTCCTTGTTTCATTAATGTCTTAAATAACACTGAACTGCGGGTAGTTACGACTTAACGACGGTTTAGTGATTATCACCACCATCACAGTCGCTGTGACGAGGGAGAGATAAACAGATAACGATACACTTGGCTTCTGGCTTCTGCAGTCAGTCACAGTAGTGACGGTGAAGGCAGCGGTCAGTCACACAGTAGTGGCGGTGAAGGTAGCGGTCAATCACAGTAGTCACGGTGAAGGCAGCGGCCACCCACAGTAGTCACGGTGAAGGCATCAGCCACAATAGTGACGGTGAAGGCATCAGCCACAATCACCGGTGAAGGCAGCAGCAGCCACACCGTGAAGGCAGTGCAGGCAGGACCCGCCTCACCGTGAAGGCAGCAGCAGCCACACAGTAGTGACAGTGAAGGCAGCAGCCACACAGTAGTGGCAGTGAAGGCAGGACCCGCCTCACCGTGAAGGCAGCAGCCACACAGTAGTGACAGTGAAGGCAGGACCCGCCTCACCGTGAAGGCAGCAGCCACACAGACGTGGCAGTGAAGGCAGGACCAGCCTCACCGTGAAGGCAGCTGCCACACAGTAGTGGCAGTGAAGGCAGGACCCGCCTCACCGTGAAGGCAGCAGCCACACAGTAGTGACAGTGAAGGCAGCAGCCACACAGTAGTGACAGTGAAGGCAGCAGCCACACAGTAGTGACAGTGAAGGCAGGACCCGCCTCACCGTGAAGGCAGCAATAAGGTTCTTCAGCAAATGAAGGAACTTCTCAGGACGGGAGACTTTCCCGGAGAAGTTCTTAATCTTCTTTCTTGAAATTTCACTTTTCACTTTTCCTGAATATTTCTGTAGGGTGAGGGTGAGCCTGGAGGGTGAGCCTGGAGGGTGAGGGTGAGCCTGGAGGGTGAGCCTGGAGCCTGGAGGGTGAGCCTGGAGGGTGAGCCTGGAGGGTGAGCCTGGAGGGTGAGCCAGGAGGGTGAGGGTGAGCCTGGAGGGTGAGCCTGGAGGGTGAGCCTGGAGGGTGAGCCTGGAGTGTGAGGGTGAGCCTGGAGGGTGAACCTGGAGGGTGAGCCTGGAGGGTGAGCCTGGAGGGTGAGCCTCTCTCTCTCTTTCTTCACTTCCTTATTCTAGATTTTTGGTTTGTTTACAAGTTTGATTTTAATTATTGCTAAACTTTCCCATTAAATTATTTTATTTTCATTTTTCCTCCGCCACGTTGGTTAAATATTAAGTGTTTGCTCCTCCATGGATTTGTTTTTTTTTTGAAATCTGTTTTCCTTTGAAGTTTGTTATGACGAGTTGTTTACTGTGTTTGGCAGTGACTTTGTTTGTGTTTTTTTGTTCTTAAGCCGCAGGATTGATTTGTTTTTTGCGGTATTTAGTCAGTGTCTTTATTTGTTTGTTTAGTGAATATTTATATATGTGAATTCTTACATATATAAATGTGAGAATTTTGTTTGTTGGTTTCTGTGGGACGAATCACGGATTGGGGGGGGCAGGGGGGGGGGAGGGGGGGAGCGAGGTAAACTCAGTCACATGTAGACTACAGCAGTCTACATGTGAACCTGTGAGGAGTTAGTTACCATGCTAGGAAATCCCTGCTATAGGGAGATATAGTAGCAGCTATAGGGAGATATAGTAGCAGCTATAGGGAATATAGTAGCAGCTATAGGGAGAGAGAGTAGCAGCTATAGGGAGATATAGTAGCAGCTATAGGGAGATAGAGTAGCAGCTATAGGGAGATATAGTAGCAGCTATAGGGAGATATAGTAGCAGCTATAGGGAGATATAGTAGCAGCTATAGGGAGATATAGTAGCAGCTATAAGGAGAAAGAGCAGAAGCTATAGGAAGAGAATATGAAAACTTCATATTCTTATGAAGTTTTCATAAGAGAAGCTTCATATACTCCGGAATATGAAGCCAAACTTGGATTATAATCAGTAATATATGCCGCTGAATGGACAGAAATGTATGAAAATTCCTATATAATTCTTGTTTCTGTCCAGAGATTGGCTTTAGGTCACCCATGACCCTTAACAATATCTTAGTTATTTTGAGGTTAGGGTGGTTGTGAGTGACCATTTTTGACCTGTAGGTGGGGTGTGAGTGACCATCTTGGACCTGGAGGTGGGTGTGAGTGACCATCTTGGACCTCAAGGCGGGTGTAAGTGTAAGAGTCACTAAGAGTGTATCTCAAGATGCAACAGGACTGAGAGATGTGTAATGTTGATCATGCAATATGTAAGTCATATGTGCATAGTTAAGAAAGCAGAAAGGTGTCAAGTGAAGATTTGGGCGTCCAAACTGTTATTATAGTTGGAGTCAGGGTTGTGAGTGTGTGTGTGTGTGTGTGTGTGTGTGTGTGTGTGTGTGTGTGTGTGTGTGTGTGTGTGTAAGGCATTACTCTAAGTACTGAACCCTGATTAATTATTAACCCAAATGTTTTTTTTTGATCACTCATCAGCCAGATAATTACTCACATATTACTCACCCAGATCAGGTGGAGACTGACCTCACAGTCAGACCAACAGTGAACAAATGAGTATCTGAGTACCATCACAATTCTCAAACCTGTCAAAGTGACTTAACAACACATCACAACATAAATACATATACATGTTACATAACCTGTCAGTTTGACAGGTTATTGACAGCGACTTGCCATCATACTGATTGCCAAAGGATCCGGAAGCAATTCTCTAGAGTTGCCCTTGTAACAGCCCGTCTTAGAAATGCCAATTTTGTGCCTGATTGTCTAAGAAAGTGTTAAGAAAATAGTCTCACTATTGATGCACTTCAAAGCTCTACTATATCACTATACTAATATATATAACTCATATATCAATATTAACCTTTGGAGAGAGAAAAAAAAATTTGATGAAGACTCATTTGGAATAATTTTAGTCTCATTCGTGCAGTGATTTGAGCAACCCAGGTGAAGCCTCTTGATCAGGAATACCCCCTCAGAACGACCTTACTCGTCCACAGAACGACCTTTAGACGCCCCACAGAACGACCTTTCCTCGCCCCACAGAACGACCTTACCTCGCCCCACAGAACGACCTTACCTCGCCCCACAGAACGACATTTAGTCGCCCACAGAACGACCTTTAGTCGCCTCACAGAACGACCTTTAGTCGCCTTACTGAACGACTTTTAGTCGCCCCACAGAACGACCTTTCCTCGCCTCACAGAACGACCTTTCCACGCTCCAAAGAACGACCTTTCCTCGCCCCACAGAACGACCTTTCCTCGCCCCACAGAACGACCTTTCCTCGCCACACAGAACGACCTTTACTCGCCTCACAGAACGACCTTTCCTCGCCCCATATCACGACCTTTCCTCGCCCCACAGAACGACGTTTCCTCGCCCCACAGAACGACCTTTCCTCGCCCCTCAGAACGACCTTTCCTCGCCCCACAGAACGACCTTTACTCGCCTCACAGAACGACCTTTCCTCGCCCCACAGAACGACCTTTCCTCGTCCCACAGAACGACCTTTCCTCGCCTCACAGAACGACCTTTCCTCGCCCCATATCACGACCTTTCCTCGCCCCACAGAACGACGTTTCCTCGCCCCACAGAACGACGTTTCCTCGCCCCACAGAACGACCTTTACTCGCCTCACAGAACGACCTTTCCTCGCCCCACAGAACGACCTTTCCTCGCCCCACAGAACGACCTTTACTCGCCTCACAGAACGACCTTTCCTCGTCCCACAGACCGACCTTACCTCGCCCCACAGAACGACCTTTACTCGCCTCACAGAACGACCTTTCCTCGTCCCACAGACCGACCTTTCCTCGCCCCACAGAACACCTCACACTGGGCCTGGATGTCTGTGCTCAGTCCCGAACTGCAATTGCTGTCAGTCATTGTAAAGTGGAGAAGCTGCACGCAATTGAAGTCAGGACGAGGAAGGGGGGGGGGGGTCACGACCACGACCCCCCCCCCCCCAGGGCTGCTGTAGCTAGTAGAGGACAGTGAGTTAATATAATGAGTAACTCATGAGGTATAATGAGTAAGAGAGAGAGAGAGAGAGAGAGAGAGAGAGAGAGAGAGAGAGAGAGAGAGAGAGAGAGAGAGAGAGAGAGAGAGAGAGAGAGAGAGAGAGAGAGAGAGAGAGAGAGAGAGAGAGAGAGAGAGAGAGAGAGAGAGAGAGAGAGAGAGAGAGAGAGAGAGAGAGAGAGAGAGAGACAGACAGACAGACAGACAGACAGACAGACAGACAGACAGACAGACAGACAGAGAGAGAGAGAGAGAGAGAGAGAGAGAGAGAGAGAGAGAGAGACAGACAGACAGACAGAGGCAGACACAGAAAAAGGCAGAGACTCGGAGACGCTTAATCTTACACTCAGAACAGCTAACCGTCTCACAGACAGAGAGACGGGTTCGAGCCTCTTCCAGTGTCCTGAGTGGCCGACGGGTTCACTTTGCAACACTCAAGATTGCTCAGAGCACTTTACTCCTGAATATCTATAGCCTCTTGAGGTCCGAACCCCATGATGGGCGCGTTATCTTGAGGATATCGTGAGGTTATCTTGAGATGATTTCGGGGCTTAGCGTCCCCCGCGGCCCGGTCCTCGACCAGGCCTTCTTTTTGTTACACTCCCCTCAGGACGCAGCCCGTAGCAGCTGTCTAACTCCCAGGTACCTTTCAGGGTGAAAGAAACTCGCCTGGGAGCGAAGCTACGAATCCCGAACGCTGTGTACTCAGCCGCCAGGCCCCTAGGAAGCTCCTTCTATGCCTCCTCTTCTCTATCACAGGAGGTTTCAGTACTCCAAGAGCTACTGTGTGTGTCCGGGAGACTTGCACTGCAAAGCTTCACAGTTACGGTGTCTGTGCATGGTGCTTGCGCAGCAACTTCTCGTGGCTAAGTGTGGGACAGTCACCGTAGCTTGTCACAGCTTGGGCAACTGTGCGGTGGTACTCACACTACAGGATTTCACATCTACTCGGTCAATGTAGAGACAGAGAGAAAGATCTAGGAGTTGATATCACACCAAACCTGTCTGCTGAAGCCCACAAAAAAAGAATAACATCTGCGGCATATGCGAGGCTGGCTAACATCAGAACGGCGTTCAGGAACCTGTGTAAGGAATCATTCAGAACCTTGTACACCACATATGTAAGACCAATCATGGAGTATGCGGCCCCAGCATGGAGCCCGTACCTTGTCAAGCACAAGACGAAGCTGGAAAAAGTCCAAAGGTATGCTACTAGACTAGTCCTAGAACTAAGAGGCATGAGTTACGAAGAAAGGCTGCGGGAAATGCACCTTACGACACTGGAAGAGAGAAGAGTAAGGGAAGACATGATCACAACCTACAAAATCCTCAGAGGATTCGACAGGTTAAACAAGGATGAACTATTCAACACTGGTGGGACGCGAACAAGGGGACACAGGTGGAAACTGAGTACCCACATGAGCCACAGAGACGTCAGAAGGAACTTTTTCAGTGTCAGAGTAGTTAACGGATGGAATGCATTAGGCAGTGATGTGGTGGAGGCTGACTCCATACACAGTTTATAATGTAGATATGATAGAGCCCAATAGGCTCAGGAACCTGTACACCAGTTGATTGACAGTTGAGAGGCGGGACCAAAGAGCCAGAGCTCAACCCCCGCAAGCACAACTAGGTGAGTACACACACACACTTCACCAATGCACGTACTCTCAGCCTTACACAACAACCTGGCGAATCTGTAATCTCTCAACATAACGCTGTGTTTACATTTGATGTGTATCCGCACTTCCCTGTGTCCCCCAGTGTCTCCCTGTGTCTCCCTGTGTCTCCCTGTGTCTCCCTGTGTCTCCCTGTGTCTCTCTGTGTCTCCCAGTGTCTCTCTGTCTCCCAGTGTCTCTGTGTGTCCCACTGTGTCTCAGTGTCTCCCTGTGTCTCTTTGTGTCTCCCTGTGTCTCCCTGTGTCTCCCAGTGTCTCCCTGTGTCTCCCTGTGTCTCCCAGTGTCTCCCAGTGTCTCCCTGTGTCTCCCAGTGTCTCCCTGTGTCTCCCAGTGTCTCCCAGTGTCTCTCTGTGTCTCCCTGTGTCTCCCTGTGTCTCCCAGTGTCTCCCTGTGTCTCCCTGTGTCTCCCTGTGTCTCCCTGTGTCTCCCAGTGTCTCCCAGTGTCTCCCTGTGTCTCCCAGTGTCTCCCTGTGTCTCCCAGTGTCTCCCTGTGTCTCCCAGTGTCTCCCAGTGTCTCCCTGTGTCTCCCAGTGTCTCCCAGTGTCTCCCTGTGTCTCCCAGTGTCTCCCTGTGTCTCCCTGTGTCTCCCTGTGTCTCCCTGTGTCTCCCAGTGTCTCCCTGTGTCTCCCAGTGTCTCCCAGTGTCTCCCAGTGTCTCCCTGTGTCTCCCAGTGTCTCCCAGTGTCTCCCTGTGTCTCCCAGAGTCTCCCAGTGTCTCCCTGTGTCTCCCAGTGTCTCCCTGTGTCTCCCAGTGTCTCCCTGTGTCTCCCAGTGTCTCCCAGTGTCTCCCAGTGTCTCCCAGTGTCTCCCAGTGTCTCCCTGTGTCTCCCTGTGTCTCCCTGTGTCTCCCTGTGTCTCCCAGTGTCTCCCAGTGTCTCCCAGTGTCTCCCAGTGTCTCCCAGTGTCTCCCTGTGTCTCCCAGTGTCTCCCAGTGTCTCCCTGTGTCTCCCAGTGTCTCCCTGTGTCTCCCAGTGTCTCCCAGTGTCTCCCAGTGTCTCCCTGTGTCTCCCAGTGTCTCCCAGTGTCTCCCAGTGTCTCCCAGTGTCTCCCTGTGTCTCCCAGTCTCTCCCAGTGTTTCCCTGTGTCTCCCTGTGTCTCCCTGTGTCTCCCAGTGTCTCCCTGTGTCTCCCTGTGTCTCCCAGTGTCTCCCAGTGTCTCCCTGTGTCTCCCAGTGTCTCCCTGTGTCTTCCAGTGTCTCCCAGTGTCTCCCAGTGTCTCCCTGTGTCTCCCAGTGTCTCCCTTTGTCTCCCAGTGCCTCCCTGTGTCTCCCTGTGTCTCCCAGTGTCTCCCAGTGTCTCCCAGTGTCTCCCTGTGTCTCCCAGTGTCTCCCTGTGTCTCCCAGTGTCTCCCAGTGTCTCCCAGTGTCTCCCAGTGTCTCCCTTTGTCTCCCAGTGCCTCCCTGTGTCTCCCTGTGTCTCCCAGTGTCTCCCAGTGTCTCCCAGTGTCTCCCTGTGTCTCCCAGTGTCTCCCTGTGTCTCCCAGTGTCTCCCAGTGTCTCCCAGTGTCTCCCTGTGTCTCCCTGTGTCTCCCTGTGTCTCCCTGTGTCTCCCAGTGTCTCCCTGTGTCTCCCAGTGTCTCCCTGTGTCGTCTCCCTGTGTCTCCCAGTGTATCCCTGTGTCTCCCTGTGTCTCCCTGTGTCTCCCTGTGTCTCCCAGTGTCTCCCAGTGTCTCCCAGTGTCTCCCTGTGTCTCCCTGTGTCTCCCAGTGTCTCCCAGTGTCTCCCTGTGTCTCCCAGTGTCTCCCTTTGTCTCCCAGTGCCTCCCTGTGTCTCCCAGTGTCTCCCAGTGTCTCCCAGTGTCTCCCTGTGTCTCCCAGTGTCTCCCTGTGTCTCCCAGTGTCTCCCAGTGTCTCCCTGTGTCTCCCTGTGTCTCCCTGTGTCTTCTTGTGTCTCCCTGTGTCTCCCTGTGTCTCCCTGTGTCTCCCAGTGATACAGAACTGTCGCCGGAGTTGTGATATAAGCTAAGACTAATATTTCTCTTCCACACAGAATTCCCATTAAAGTCATGACTCAAGGAGATCTAAGACGTTTGATCGGGGGTACCCAGAGGACAGGTTCGAATCCTCATTATGGCTCCTACTGATTTAATATAATTGTCCTCTTCTCTACTGGTTCACTTGGGATGGACGGTAGAGCGATGGTCTCGATTCATGCAGGTCCGAGTTCAATCCCCCGACCACAGACAGCTTACATTGATACAT